>BSBM01000350.1:5637500-6110000 GCA_027924585.1 Larix kaempferi | reverse complement strand
GCTTAGCACAGAGCACAACTCCTTGATGAGAAGCCTAGGGTCGTATTCATAAGTCCTTGACTATATATATATATATATATATATATATATATTTAATAATATTCTTATCATTTGTGAATGGAAGAAGGGTGCATCCCTCTTCTATGGCCTTAACTATATTATGTTTTCACTTCTCCGTGGATATAGAAGGAGGGCATTGTTTTCATCTTGAATTTTTACTGCTTGATTAATCTTTGGTCACCCTCTTAGCATAAGAGGATTGAGGGCATAGCCCTGTTATAGTGCTAGTACACAGTAATTGTATATTGTTCTTTTGAGTAGTCAACCGTGAGCAGACTCTCTTCCAAGAGAGATGAACTCTTTTGGATTTTGACAAATTATTTTAGATAGAGGGAGGCGCATACCCTAGGATCCTCGTGTATGTTCTCGTATTGATTTCTAGTATTCGTGGAGTAATACCTCTACTAGAGGTTTAGCATGTAATATGGGATAGTGTCGATCTATAAGTTTCTTACAGGTTATCGTTATGGTTGCATGACAATGGGTTTCGGGAAAGTGAAACCTTAGAACCCACTGAAAATTGTTGATGTATTTGTAACTTCAGAAGATATTCACTTGTATATTTCATTTGTACTTTATTGCATATCCAACAGAGATGTATTATTCCTCTAATTGGAATTGTCATCATTTGTATTTGCAAGTGTCACAAGTTACATTGTAAGTGTCGTCATTTGTATTGATGGGTTATTAGACCACCAGTGTGGTGTCGGCCCTAGTTAGGTCATATGGTTGGGTTATTATGCTTCCTTAGGAAGTTGACCCTATTGGTTTATGGGTAGGTCAAGTTAATGTATAAATAGAGGGTGTGTCTCTCTCATTCTATTCATTCACTTCTCAAGCTCACATAGCTAAGAGAGAAAGTGGTGCTCATGTGGAGGAGGAGGAGTATCTACTAGAGACATCTCTTTGGGTTTGATCCTTGTGATCTTGTATTGGGGATTATTCTATCTCTGAGGAAGTTGCAAGGTTTTTCACATTCATGGTTTTCCCCGAGGAAACTCTGTGTCTCTTGTGTGCTTGCATTATTGTGTCTATGATCGATATGATGTAGATATGTTGTACATGTTATTCTCTTAGTGATCCTGAATGATAATGGAATGAAATTATCGAAAAATTAACATGGAATCAGAGCTGACCTAAGAAGAAGGAACTATGTAGCTATGGAAGCTAGGGCTTCTTAATATTTGGGTTTCTCTCCATAGATCATCAAAGGAAGGAGGCTAGATTGAATCTCCTAGCAAGGGCGCATCTTTCTGTTGAGACAAAATTCAATTCTGAGCACTTTCAGTTTTGACCTAATCTCTACTGTGAGAAATTAGGATTTCAAAAAAAGTTGAAATTTTTGGAATCTGAATCCACGGCTGGATACTCCTCAAGAAAATCAAAGTTTAGAGCATTGGATCAAACTTTTTGGTTGGGCAGAATGGTGGGCTTTATCAAACCCTAGTTCGGGGTCCTGTCCATTGAATCCAAAAGTTTCAAAGGCAATTTTGAGGGGTGAAATTTTGCAGATCTCAAAATCTGAGTATATCGGCTTGACCAGCTCAGCAAGGCACATCTTTCTATCCTTTCAGAAGTTTGAAATTCAAATTTTAAATTTTTAGGGTTTCTCTGACAAACCCTAATCCAGCTCCAGATCCAATTTTCAGCAAATCAAGTGGTAAGACCTAATAACTTTTCTATTTCCATTTGAAGTGCTCTTTAATATGTCTCACCACACCAAGCTTAAGGATAAGCTTGAAGGGGCTAATCATTTATGAGCCTGGAAGTATAGGAGTGAGTTAATCCTAGAAGAGAATGAGTTGGACACTTACATAAGTGAAGAGGTTCCTGGCCCAGAGGGAGAAGAGGCTAAATCCTTACACAAGAAAAACCTGGTCAAGGCTAAGAGAATCATTATTGATTCTATCAAAGACCATCCCTTACCTCATGTGTATTCCCTAAAGACACCTAAGGAAATGTTTGACTCCTTGACCAAGTTGTTTGAAGGAAAGAACATAAATCGGAAGATGACTCTGCGGAACCAATTGAAAGGGGTAAAGATCCAGAATGGAGAGACCATTCAATCCTACTTTTCTAAGGTCTCTAAAATCAAGGAACAACTTGAATCTATGGATGAAGTAGTGGAGAATGGTGAAATCGTAATGACCACATTGAATGGCCTACCTAGGTCATGGGACTCCTTCATCCAAGGAATCTGTGCAAGAAGGAAATTGATCTCTTCCAGTAGATTGTGGGAGGAATGTTCACAAGAAGAAGCTAGGCTTGTGGCCTAAGAATAAAAGATGGGAAATGAAGATCAAGCTCTCACAACACACACCAAGAAAGGAAATTCCAAGAAGGAGCAATCTTATCACAAGAAAACTCCATACCATCATCATAGAGATAAGAAAGATCTAAGATGTTTTACATGTAATGAGAAGGGACACTTTTCCTCAGAATGTCCTTAGAACAAAAGGAACAACAACAAAAACTTCAACAAGAAGAGAAAGAGCAATAAGAAGAGATATCATGCTCATGCTGCTGAGGATGATGAACCTCCTAAGAAGAATACTAGAGCAGAAAGTGATGACTCATCAAGTGAAGATGAATATGTTCTAATCTCTGCTCTCACAGGTACTATCTCTCATGGATGTGATGATTCGCTTATTGATAGTAGGGCTTCCAAACACATGATTGGGTTTAAAGAATCTTTTGTAGATCTATTTGAACATGAGTCACCTCATAAGGTAAAACTTGGGGATGACTATCAATATCCTATAAAAGGAAGTGGTGAAGCCTCTTACAAACTAGACTCTGGGAAGTCCTTGAAGATGAAAGATGTTCTATATGTACCTGGACTCAAGAAGAATCTTCTCTCCATATCATTTTTGGATGCAAAGGGCATTAGACTTGCATTTGTGGATGGCCAAGTACTCATGTGGCCAAAGGGTAAGACCATAGATGATGCAATAGTGATTGGAGAGCAAGAGGGAGGATTGTACAAATTGAAGGTACAACCTAAACATGCCATGGTACATGAATCCATGGAGCCAAGTGAAATTTGGCATAGAAAGATTGCACACATGCACTATATAGCACTACGAATTGCAAGCAAAGCAGTAGAAGGTCTTCCTGAAATCCAATCAAATCATGAAGGTGTTTGCAAAGGATGTGCAAAAGGGAAGAACACAAAGAAAGAATTTCCAAGCAATGAAAGCAAAGCAAAAGGAATCTTGGAAATTATCCACTCTGATGTATGTGGTCCGATGTCATCCAGTTCTCTGAGTGGGTATGTATACTATGTCTCCTTCATTGACGATTTATCTAGGAAGACTTGGTTTTATTTCTTGAAGAATAAAGATGAAGTATTTGATAAGTTCAAGCAATTCAAAGCCTTGATAGAAAATCAAAATGATAAGAAGATCAAGACCTTCAGATCCGATAATGGCGAAGAATTCACTTCAGGTGATTTCAAAAAGCTATGCAGTGATTCAGGGATTAAGAGGGGGTTGACTGCTCCCTACAATCTAGAACAAAATGGAGTTACAAAAAGGAAGAATAGAACTATCATGGAAGTAGCATGAGAAATGCTTCATGACCAAGATCTGCCTATGCATCTATGGGAAGACGCAGCTAGGATAGCTGTATATGTGCAGAATAGAACACCCCACAAGATACTTGACAACAAAACACCAGAAGAAGTTTTTTCAAGTAAGAAACCTAAAGTTAGCCATCTTAGGATATTTGGTTTTCAAGTATACACACACATTCTAAAGGAAAAGAGGACAAAGATAGATCCTTCATGAAAGAAGGGCATCTTTGTGGGTTACAGTGAAAGCTCGAAGGCATACAGAATCTACTTTCCAGGGTTCAAGAAGATACATCAGCAGGGATGCAACATTTGATGAACACTCAACATGCATCAAATCGAGGAAGACACCTGTTGAAGACCATGAAGAACCAAAGGTAACCAGAGTTCAGGACACCACTATGAAAGAAGCAATTCCAGAAGAAGTTCGTGAAATTGAAGATCCACGAGAACCTGTAGATCCACCCTGTGAGAAGAAATCTCACAAGAGGAAACCTGCATGGGCTAGAGAGCTCATCCAAGATACAGAAAGGTATGGCATTCCATAAGAAGAACACAGAGAAAGGAAGAGGACTAGATCACACACCAATTATGTTGCCTTGCTCTGTGACATATGAACAAAGAAACTTCCAGTTATGAAGAAGCAGCGGAAAAGAAAGAATGGAAGGATGCCATGGTCGAGGAGTACCAGTCAATCATGAAGAATGATGTTTGGGATGTGGTCCCAAGACCTGAAGGGAAGTATATTGTGACTTACAATTGGATCTATAAGATAAAGCATGCTGTAGATGGTAGCATAGAGAAATACAAGGCGAGGTTTGTATCTCGTGGCTTCTCCCAGAAAGAGGGAATAGATTATGAAGAGACTTTTTCTCCTGTATCTAGATACACTTCCATCGGAACAGTACTTTCTCTGGATGCAGTGATGAAGTGGAAGATACACCAAATGGATGTCAACACAGCTTTCTTGAATGGTGTGGTTGAAGAGGAAGTGTATGTGGAGTAGCCACTTGGTTTTGAGACACATGACAGGGAGTCATATGTGTGCAGGTTGAAGAAAGCCTTGTATGGCTTTAAGCAAGCTCCTAGGACTTGGTATGGTAGTATAGACAACTTTCTATCCAGTTTGGGCTTTACCAAGAGTAAAGAAGATTCCAACCTTTACTACAAATTTGAGGAAGGCAATCCTATGATACTACTACTGTATGTAGATGACCAGTTTGTGACAGGTGAGGATGGGTTGATTGCCGACACGAAGAGAAATATTGCTTCTGAGTTTGAGATGAAGAACTTGGGGATGATGCACTACTTTATAGGCATGGAGGTGTGGCAGAGTGCAAATGGAATCTTCCTTGGACAAGGGAAGTATGCAGTAGAGATCCCGAAGAGGTTCAGGATGATGGAATGCAAGGCCATAGCCACACCTATGGCATCGAACCTGAAGCTACTGTGTGATGCTTCATTTGATTCGGTTGATGTCATGGTGTATTGTCAGATGATTGGGTCCTTGATGTACCTAATGAACATGAGACCAGATATTTGCTTTGCGGTGAACACATTGAGCCAGTTCTTGACGGATCCTAGAGGTGTTCACCTGGTTGTTGTAAAGCATATTCTAAGGTACCTGAAGGGTACGATTGATTATGGGCTCAAGTATGATGCGAATCAAAATTTTAACCTAGAGGGTTATGTTGATTTAGATTGGGTAGGAAGTGTTGCAGATAGGAAGAGAACTTCAGGGTGTTGCTTTAGTATGGGATTAGGTGTGATCTCTTAGTTTAGCAGGAAGCTGTCCTACGTAGCACTGAGTACAGTCGAAGCAGAGTATGTCGCAGCTTGTTTGGCTATTTGTGAGGCAGTGTGTTTTAGGAAGCTACTATCTGAGTTATTTGATCTCCCATTGGATGCTTGCTAACTTTATCTATTGTGACAACCAAAGTTGTGTGAAGTTGTCTGAGAACCCGGTGTTCCATGAAAGGTCGAAGCACATCGAGATCAAATATCACTATATGAGGGATATGGTGTAGAGAGGAGCAGTGAAGCTCCTGTATGTTATGACAGATGAGTAGGTTGTAGATGTGTTGACGAAACCACTAGCTAGAGTGAAGTTTGAGTACTTCAGAGAGAGGCTTGGTGTTCTTCAAATTGAAGATACTTTGAGGAAGAAGTGATGGGACACATTTGCAGGAGCCATTCCAAGCATGGTGAAAGGAGGATCCTTTCCATGGCTATGTATGTAAGCACAATGTGATGAGCATTAGGACGATGCTACAATTACTACTTTTGATATGCATCAGTTGGATGCTTTGTATGATTAGTTGGATCATGTACGATGATATGCATCAGGACAATGCTATGACGATGATCAGGATGATCATGCGATGATGACATGCATCAGGACAATGCAGTGATGATGATCAGGATGATCATGTGATGATGTACATCAGGATAATGTATGGTGAGTATCAGGTTGATACTCTATGTCCGTGGACAGGTTGTGCAGATGAGCATATATTATTTCCCTAGGAGATTTGCAGATACTCTTGCGAGGTTTTGTCTATGACATGTAATATTGCCCTGGGAGATCTGGCAAATGCTCTTTTGAGGTTTTGCTTTGGGAGGACATGTAATATTTCCCTGGGAGATCTTGTCGGTCGTGCTTAGGCACATAAAGGATCCTGCAATACTCTTTTGAGGTTTTGTCCTATGGCATATAATATTTCCCTGGGATATTCGATAGGTTGAGATGTGTGCCCGTAATCAGTCCTGGGATGCTCTTTCGAGGTTTTTCCATGACCACATGTAATATTTCCCTTGGATATCCGATAGGTTGAGCTATGTGCTCGTAATCAGTCCTGGGATGCTCTTTTGAGGTTTTACAGTGACCAGAAGTAATATTGCCCTGGGAGATCTTGTCGGTCATGCTTAGGCACATAAAGGATCCTGGGATACTGTTTCAAGGTTTTGTGGTGGGGTCACATATAATATTTCCCTGGGAGATCTTGTCGGTTGTACTTAGGCACATAAAGGATCCTCAGATACTCTTTAGAGGTTTTGTGACGCACGTAATAAGTCCCGAGGGTTCCACAGTATGGCCAGTGTTGATGAAGATCTACAGGAGGCTAGGCTACATCCAGCATGAAAAAGGGCTGGCTCCATAGAAATTCCTATGACGAGAAGAATTCAGAGAAATCCCAGTGATCGAGATGTTGAGTACAGCAGTAGTGATGATGATGATGCTCCATGATCCAGTGATGATGATCCAGCTCCAGAATTGAAGACTTGTGCCAATATGTATTGATGACCTGTGTCTAGAGAATACCTTCCTAGTTAAGAGGGAGTGTTGATGTATTTGTAAATTCGGAAGATATGCACTTGTATATTACATTTGTACTTTATTATATATCCAACATAGATGTATTATTCCTCTGATTGGAAGTGTTGTCATTTTTATTTGCAAGTGTCGCAAGTTACATTGTAAGTGTCATCATTTGTATTGATGGGTTATTAGACCACCAGTGTGGGGTCGACCCTAGTTAGGTCATGTGATTGGCTTATTAGGATTCCTTAGGAAGTTGGCCCTGTTGGTTTATTGGCAGGTCAAGTCAATGTATAAATAGAGGGTGTGCCTCTCTCATTCTATTCATTCACTCACTTCTCAAGCTCGCATATCTAAGAGAGAAAGTGGTGCACATGTAGAGGAGGAGGAGTATCTACTAGAGACATCTCTTTGGGTTTGATCCTTGTGATCTTGTATTGGGGCTTATTCTATCTCTGAGGAAGTTGCGGGGTTTTTCACCTTCTTGGTTTTCCCCGAGGAAATTTTGTGTCTCTTGTGTGCTTGCATTACTGTGTCTATGATTGATATGATGTAGATATGTTGTACATGTTATTCTCTTAGTGATCCTGAATGATAATGGAATGAAACTATCGAAAAATTAACAAAAATAGTATGTATTTTTTCATTGAATAATTTGCTTGTTAAATAAATTGGGGAAGGCACAACCTTGGATCCAAAATTTAGGTATATATGTATTGAAATCTATTTATTTAATGGCTCGTGAAAGCGGTCCTGTGGGTAGGACTTTGCTTTTGTTCTTTTGAGAACACTCATGAAATAGATATTTATATTGTTGGAGAGAGAGCGCATCCATAGCACAATAACTAGATGGTTAATTCATTTTAATACTACCTTGTGGATGCTTAAGAGGTGGTAGCCAGGGAAAATCATAGGCCTTCAACTCTATTCAGATTTTCAATTCATGATATAGGAGCAGTCTATTTTTTCTATGTTTCTTACTTTATGGTGGGTTTTGGAAGAAATCCGGTAATTATCTTTTTGATCAAATCCAAATTTCTCTGTGTTTAAATTGTATTTTTGAATCCATAAATAGATTTAGCACCCTCAAATACCCCCATAGCACTCAAATTATGCGATTTCCATAGCTAATATATGTGATGCAAAGATTTTTTAAATATTTCTAACCTGAATATGAACAAAATTAAAATATGCTCGGAAAAAGTTGAAAATGTAGAATATTTAAACTACACCATTGATATATATGTATATATATATATTATTACACGAAGGTAGAATATTTAGACTAGACCATAATATTTAGACTAGGTGAGGAAAACATCCCTATGTGAAGTAGAAATAAAGTGAGGAAAACATCACTATGTGAAAGGTTAATTTAATGGTCTTGAATGAGAAAATGATGAACCCCATGTACATAATTACTAAAAAATTTACTTGCTGCAAATAATATATGGATGTAATTGTTATAATCCAGGATTATGTTTGCAAATTGTTACTAAGACTAACATATTTGGTTATTGGAATGATGTCTAATAAGGAAAAAATTTATACCCCATGTCCCAAAGGTCTATTCAAAGTATTGGGTATGTTACAACTAGTTTAACTAATAATTATTATGCTCTCTTAATTTCACAATTCTTAAATTTATATTAAAATATACCATTCTTAAATTTATATTAAAATAGGCCAGGATAATATACAAAACATAATAAATAAAATAGAAATGTAAAAATAAAAAAACATACTTGACCTCGATCCAATCGATAACGGAGCCTATATGAAGGAAAATGAGTTCAACAAGTTGGTCTAAGGTTAATGAGTTCATATACATGCAGTCTTTGTAATGCAACCGCATGAAGTCGATGTCAAAGAACAAGTAGGTCCAAAAGGCTTGCCATGAACGTTACCGTTTATAATATAACTAGCATACCCCCGAAGCGGGGGAAATGAAACGCCAATTAGAGCTTCGATATGTTGCAAAATGAGAGAAAGTTGTGTGTATGTAGATAATACAATTTTATGTATTGAAAGCAAGTCTAACGAATGTATTTGTGAAAGTAAGCAAGGGAGTGTTATCTTGTAGGAAAGGGATTGTTATCCTTTTGTTGTGGGAAATTATTTTTATACATATAGTGAATTGATTACTAAGGACAATACATTATTTGGCCTTAGAAAAACATGGATGTCCTACATACATATACACTTGAACATACATACCGGTATGTCTCACATATATATACACTTGAACATTGCAAACAATAAAATGAGACTGAAAGCACACTTCTTCATGACTAGGCCCACTACAACCTTGCTAGCAATAAATGTAAAGTAGTAAATGAATATTTTATATGAGTAATGTTGTAATGGAAAAGTAGGGCATAAACATTAACTTTTCAAGAGTAAGACAATGACAAGGCTATCCCTCCACTTCAACGTGGCTAGTACAAGGCTTGTGAAATGGATGGCAGGCTCGTGCCACCGCGACTCAGAGTGAGGCAGTGATGCTCTTGTGATAGCCGATGGCTTGGGGTTTGAATAGGTTGCAAGGAAATTAGTCTTCATGAGTTGGCTAGAGAATACTACGATCCTCTTTCAGATGACCCGTGGAGGCATGCATGTAGAGCAAACCTGTGCGTGTTGATCACCCGGTAACTTCACTCTATGAACCCCCTCAATATATGTGAGAGTTTTATTTTCGGTCAAACCATTGATTCTCTTGTGCTTGGTTAGAGTTGTGTATGTCCAGAGAACAATGTGAATCAGTAATGGTGTCTGGACTGCATAGATGTGTTCCATGGTATAGGAATCATATGGCCATTATAGTGAGGTTGTTGGTGTTTTCCAATCAATGATTCGGTTGCATGCTTGATCATTTTCTACATTTTTCTTCCTACCCGTTGAGGATGCACTAAGAAGCAATAGTTGTTGGAAATATTGGAATGGGATTCATGGTCATATTTGCACTGATAGCTATAATGGTGGGAGCAACTTCTTTCCTTCCACGAATTAATTACATCATGTCATGGACAAATCACAGTTTAGGCTCCGCTACATTAGCTGCCAAGCCTTCCATGACAGCCTGGGTGCTCACTCAATTAGCCATGGTGTATATATCATATATTTTTATTGAATGTCAAGCCTTTTTCCTGCCTTCTTCCGGTACACTCACCCTCCATCAATCTGAAGAATCAAGTTTTGTTTCAATGGTATTCTGAATTTTCAACTTCTTTCAACTAAGGAGCGTTATTCAGAATGCATATTGAGGAGGGTTCCATCAGCGCATATCATGTGGCTCAAATTGTACAAGTGTGTAAACCCTTTCCTACCTTACTAGATTCCAATGAAGAACTTAAGAGTTTTAGAAGTAGCAGGTGCGAAATTAAAAATATTGTGGCAGCATGATTCTCAGGTATAATTACTTTTCTTTCTTAATTTCAGCCCAATTTTTAGGCGAAAGTCAGCATTTACATCATTATGAATGTTGCAAGAGCTAAAAATTTGGGCTCCCTCATTTTCAGACTTTTCTAGGACCATAAGGTAGTTGAAGCAGCTCGAAAAAATGGCCATTTTTCATGCATTAATAAAAATCGTGCCAGGATAATTTGGTGATCTATGCTCCTTGAAATACATTGAGTTAATCGACTCCTCAAAAATGATGTCGCTTCCCAATTCCTTCGTAGATCGATTTGTATGATGGTTTGAGTTTGATGTTTCTTCCAAATTTATTTGGGAATTTAACTCGACTCGGACATCTAGGGTTGAGATATTGTTGCAGTTTGACCTTCTCTAATGAAACATTTGGAAATATTACCACCCTGGAACACATATATTTCAGGTTGTATATATGTGAAAGAATTGCCTCCCCAAGTTGCACATCAATGGTCCTTTGCACATCAATGATCCTTGCAAATATTAGATGTGTGTAAAAAAAAATTAAAATAATTGCCAAGCAGCATTGGAGGTGTGTGCAAATTGGAAGCTCTGGAATTATGAGGGGAGACGTTGTTAGATATCCTTCCAACTTTGACATACATATATAGTTTGATGTGTTCCTATGTTTTTGAAAGAGAATATGATCTCTATAGTTCTATTCTCCGGTGTATTATGTTTTCTTCGATCTTAAGGAGAATCTTCTTGATAAAGTCTCTGGTTTGGGTTGATTATGACTATGTAATCAGATCAATTAGGATTGGATGAGAGACATATTAGCCAGCATAAAGGCCCCTTCAGACTGGAGTCCATGAAAAAAATCCCAATCATGTACAGAAGATGGCCATGAATGGTAGGTTGGATAGAGTTATAGAGATTGATCTGGTTGGTAAACTGGAAGATCAAAATCGTGAATGGGATGAAGCCTTTGTGTTAGATTTTTAAGGAGTATATTAATATATCAGAGGCCAAGAATAGAAATAAGGATTTGGTGTATGATTTACAACAATCTAAGGAACATGAGTGTAAGGCTACGGAGACTTCTAAACGGATTCATGATAATTATTAGTATGATAAAATCAATTTCTCGAGGATTGCTATTCCTGTTACTTTTGATATCGATAAACAAAAAAAGTAAGATTTATATCTAATTTTTTTCTGGTTAGATCATTCCTTGCATTGTAAGATCATGTTTGGTATCAAGCGTTTCTGAGTTGTAAATGGTCTTTGGGTCGTAATGAATACCTTGTCTAGATATGGGCGCATGTGGCATGATCCATTGGACAAAACCCTGATCAATAGAGTCCCTATAGGCAAAGGCAGGGACTAATAAAAGTTCTATTAATATTCAATACTATAATATTAGTCTTCTTTTTATGGTTTTTCTCTTAACAACAACCATAGTAACTATAATGCCAAATTATTGGTTAACCATCAATTCAAAAATAAAACACAATCCATTAAAAGAGCATTAACTATGAGGCATAAAATGCAAAACGATGTCTTATTTTTATGATTTTTCTCTTAACAACAATTATGGCTACTGTAATGTCAAATTATCAATTAACCATAAATTCAAAAATAAAACAAAAGCTATTAAAAGAACATCAACTATGAGGCATAAAATGTAAAAATATGTCTCATTTTTATGATTTTTTGCTTAACAACAACCATGCCTACTATAATATCAAATTAATAGTTCACTATAAATTCAAAAATAAAACACAAGCCATTAAAAGAACATCACATATATGATATGAGGCATAAAATGCAAATGATGTCTTCTTTTTTATATATTTTCTCTTAACAACAACCATAACTACTATAATGTCGAATTATTAGTTAATAATGAATTCAAAAATAAAACACAAGCTCTTAAAAGAACATCAAGGGCTAGTGCAAGGTAATGATACCCAATTATGACACATTAGTTGCAATGACATGCTAGAAAAACAGAAATATTATCATTAAAATGAATTATTAGAGGTACCTACAAAACTTTTTCGGATTAGATGTAAGAAGATGAAACATAGAATGACGGATGACCTTCCGGAATATATAACATTTATTTATGGAAACATGGAATAACCACCCAAAAATGTCATTATTTTAAGATTGGTATGTTATTTTTTCTCTAAAACATAATGCACATGTTTTAATTGAACCACCTGTTTGTTATGTATATTGTCAATTTATGAGGAAAAAAATATGTAGAGGTGTAATAGACAAATCTTGTGCGACGTTATTTTTCCAAAATTTTAAAAGTTAATTTTATATTTTTTTTTAAATTACGAAAGTCGGTGAAGCTCTAAAACGACATGGTCAAGTGTTGAGCCACCATATCATGGTCTGAACACAATAAAAAATAAAAAAAATTAGCTTGTAGGTATTCTTGTACTCTTATGCAGGTTCTTTTCTATTCTTGGAATAGGTAATCCAAAAAAATGTTATAGTCCAAATAAACAACCTATGTTTTTAACAAATTTGACATGAGTGCAGTTAAAAATGAATTAAAAATAGAAAAAAATAACAGATCTTTTCAAGAAATGTATATTTAGAATCTACACACAGAGCTCGACAAGTGTGTGCAATTTCATCAGTAGTGCACAAGTGGAGCATATGCGAAACTAGGCATGAAAAACATGGAGTTACAGAAATTGATGTGTTCTTCAACAAATCAGACCAAGTCAAACTGAGCCTCAAGGTTTGGCAATCTGAAGCTAATACCAAACCTACAAGGGCGCCAAAAAAAAATTGAATCCAGTCACGTGTGCGCGCAAATACGCACATGCGCAGATGCGCACACACGTCCCTAGGAGCGCGCACATGTAGATGCACACATGCGTTGTTTAATTTCATTTGTCAAGGGGATACATAAAGTTGACAAAGTATATCAAAGAAAACATACAAAGGGATACCTAAAGTTGACAAATGAAATTAAAGAATACATATAATTTGCAGCGAAAAAATATTAGGGTGGCAATAAACTACACTTGTGTCGTCCATTGTCAGTTGCACTTCAAGCTTGAAGGTGGTAGCCTTGGGACTAGACATAGGTCATAGTTTCGAATCTCCCCAGTTTAACTCAATGATAAACAAGATGATGATGATGGAGATGTTGATGAGGAAGGGGGAGATGAAAATGATGATGAAGAGGAGGATGAGGATGATGAGGATGAGGATGAGGATGAGGATGAGGATGGTGATGATGGTGATGATGGTGATGATGATGATTGTTAGATTTTAAGCATCAATTCAATATGATCTAGGATCTTATCTGAGAGAATAACATGTACAGCATATCAATCATAAGAAGCAATCACAAGAGACAATAGACACACAAAGTTTCCTTGGGGAAAACCAATAAGGTGAAAAACTCCAATAACTTCCTTAGAGATAGAAAGAGCAATGATACAACCCAAGTACAAGAGATAGTCCTCCTAGCAGCTTCTCCTCCTTCCTCACTTGTGCGCCACTCTCCAATGAGTGTATAAGTGAATAAGTGAATGATCAAATACAGTGCCTCCCGCACTCTATTTATACATGACTTGATTTGTCTAATAAACTAGCAGGGCCGACTTATCTAAGATAGTCTAATAACCCATGGTTATCTTAACTCGGGGCTTACCCCACACTTGGTAGTCTAATAACCCATCACATGCAAGTTGCGACACTTGTCAATACAAATGACGACACTTCCATATAGAGGAATAATACCATCTCTATAGGAGTACAATATACATATGTGAAATACATTCCGAAGTTACAAATATATCAACACTCCCTCTTAACTAGGAAGGTATTTCTCGACACAGATCTGCTAGCACAAGTCTTCTTCTCTGGATCATCGTCACAGGATCATCGTCATCTAATCATCGTCATCGAATCATCATCATCACCACCGCTGCTCTTATCTCAATCAATCTTTAATCTACTCATCATAGGCAGTTCTATAGAGCCAACCCTTTTTCATGCTGGATGTAGGCATAGCCTCCATGTAGGTCTTCATCATATCTACGAGCAAGCCATCAAGTAGGTACACCTCAGGATTGATTACACTGCCTTTGCAAAACCTGTAATATCTCTCACTCTGGCCAGCAACTTGGTCAACACATTGGCTATATACTCGTCTGTTGCAACATACAGTAGCTTCACTACTCCTCTCTACATCATATCCCTAATATAGTGATACTTGATCTCAATGTGCTTCGACTTGTCATGGAACATTGGGTTCTCGGACAACTTCACACAACTCTGGTTGTCGCAATATATACAAGTATCACTCAACTGGAGATCAAACAAATCAGACAGTATCTTCCTAAGCCATACTACCTCATAACTAGCCGAACAAGCTCCGACATACTCTACTTCGGCTGTACTCAGTGCCACACAAGACTGCTTCTTGCTAAACCAAGATATCATACTAGATCCCATACTGAAGCAGCAACCCGAAGTGCTCTTCCAATCAATGGCACTACCTGTCCAATCCAAATCAACATAACCCTCCAGGTTAAACTTTTGATTCGCCTCATACTTGAGCCCATAGTCAATTGTACCCTTCAGGTACCTCATAATATGCTTTGCATCTATCAGGTGAACATGTCTCGGATCTGTCAAATACTGGCTCAAGGTATTCACCGCAAAGTAGATATATGGTCTCGTATTCATCAAGTACATCAAGGACCCAATCATCTGACGATACATCATGGCATCAACCGGATCAGATGAAGCATCACATAGAAGCTTCAGGTTCGATGCCATAGGTGTGGCCATGGCCTTACAATCCATCATCCTGAACCTCTTCAGAATCTCTACTGCATACTTCCCTTGTCCAAGGAAGATTCCATCTGCACTCTGCCACACCTTCATGCCTAGAAGGTAGTGCATCATACCCAAGTCCTTCATCTCGAACTCGGCAGCAAGCTTCCTCTTTGTATCGGCAATCAATTTATCCTCACCTATAACAAATAGGTCATCCACATACAATAGTACTATCACTAGATTGTCTTCCTCAACCTTGTAGTAAAGGTTGGAATCCGCTTTACTCTTGGTAAATCCCAAACTAGATAGGAAGCTATCCATCCTGTCGTACTAGGTCCTGGGTGCTTGTTTCAGACCATACAGGGATTTCTTCAGTTTGCATACATGAGTCCCTCTGTCATGTGTCTCAAACCCGAGTGGTTGCTCCACATACACTTCCTCTTCAACTACACCATTCAATAAAGTTGTCTTGACATCCATCTGGTGTACCTTCCATTTCATCACTACAACCAGATCAAGTACTGATCTAATGGAAGTGTGTCTGGCTACAGAAGCAAAAGTCTCTTCATAATCAACCCTTCTTTTTGGGAGAAGCCACGAGGTACAAACCTAGCTTTGTATTTCTCTATGCTGCCATTTGTAGCATGCTTGATCTTATAGATCCATTTGGAAGTCACAACAAACTTCCCATCTGGTCTTGGGACCACATCCCAAACATCATTCTTCATGATCAACTGATTCTCTTCGACCATGGCATCCTTCCATTCTTTCTTTTCCGCTGCTTCTCCATTACTGGAATGTTCTTTATTCATAATGTCACAAAGCAAAGCAACATAACTGGTATGTGATCGTGTCCTTTTCCTTTCTCTATGTTCCTCTTCTGGAATTCTATATCTTTATGCATCTTGGATGAGCTCTCTATCCTATGCTAGTTTCCTCTTGTGAGAGTTCTTTTCACGGGGTGGTGTTGATGTATATGTAACTTCGGAATGCATTTCACCCATGTATTTTATCTATGTATATTCTACTCCTATAGACATGTTATTATTCCTCTATACGAAAGTGTCGTCATTTGTATTGACAAGTGTCTCAACTTGCCGATGGGTTATTAGACCACCATGTGTGGGCTCGGCCCTAATTAAGTTAACATTGGGTTATTGTACTAAGCTAGACAAGTCGGCCCCATAAGTTTATTGGGCAGTCAGGACAAGTATAAATAGAGATCTCCTGATCTCTATTTGGATCACTTCATAACTCACTCTTCCATCACTCAAAAAGTGGCGCACATGTGAGGACGAGGATCAGCTGCTAGGAGGATTCTATCTCTGTGTACTTTGGTTGTACTATTTCTCTATCTATCTCTGAGGAAGTTGTGGGGTTTTTCACCTTAGGGTTTTCCCCACGGAAACTCTGTGCCTATTGTCTCTTATGTTTGCATCTTATGATGATTGATATGCTTACTATGATTGATATCCATTGATATACTGTACATGTTATTCTCTCAGTAAAGATCCTAGAGTATATTGAATTAATGCTCAAAAATTAACATAGTATCAGAGCTAACCTGAGAAGAAGACATTGTGTAGTGGTGGAAACTAGGGTTTCTTGTTTATTGGGTTTCTCTCCACAGATTTTGGGAAAAAAATATGATATATTGAATCTCCTCAGCAAGGTGAATCTTTTTGTCCAATCAGAATTCAGTTCTGAGCACTTTTAGTTTTGGCCCTAAAAATTAGGGTTTCCACAAAAATAGGAATTTCCAAAATCTGAAGACATAGCTGGAAGCTCCTTGGAAAAATAGAAGTTTAGAGCTTTGGATCGAGATTTTTGGCTGGGTAAATCTCTGGGAAACTCAAACCCTAATTCAGGGTCCTCCCTAGTGAACCCGGGAAGACTAAAAGGCATTTATGAAGGGTGAAGCTTAACAGATCTCAAATTCTGAATACACCAGGCTGATCAGCTCATCAAGGATCATCTTTCTATCCTTTCAGAAAGTTGAAATTCACATTTTGAATTTTTACGGTTTCTCTTAAAAACCCTAATCTGGGCCTAGATCCAGTTTTCAGCACATCAAGTGGTAAGACCTAAATATTTTCTATTTCCATTTGAAGTACTCTTTAAGATGTCTCACCACACCAAGCTTGAGGATAAGCTTGAAGGGGATGATAACTTCCGAGCATGGAAGTATAGGATTGGGTTAATCCTGGAAGAAAATGAGTTAGACACTTACATAAGGGAAGAGGTCCCTATCCCAGAGGAAGAAGAGGCTAAAGCCCTCCACAAGAAGAACTTGGTCAAGGAAAAGAGGATCATTGCTGATTCTATCAAGGACCATCTCATCCCACATGTGTCATCTCTAAAAACACCCAAATAGATGTTTGACTCCCTGACCAAGCTATTTGAAGAGAAGAACATAAATCGGAAGATGACCCTGTGGAACCAATTGAAAGGGGTAAAGTTTCAGAATGAAGAAACCATTCAATCTTATTTTTCTAGGGTCTCTCAGATCAAGGAACAACTAGAATCAATGGATGAAATGGTGGAGAATGGTGAAGTTTTCATGGCCACTCTGAATGGCGTACCCAGGTCATGGGATTCCTTTATTCAAGGAATTTGTGCAGGAAGGAAGTTGATCTCATTCAACAGACTGCGGGAAGAATGTTCACAAGAAGAAGCAAGGATTGTGCACCGAGAAGAAAAGATGGGGAATGAAGATCAAGCTCTCACAGCTCACGCCAAGAAAGGAAAGTTCAAAGGAGAGAGATCTCATAGGAAATCTTCTCACCATACTCAAAGGGAGAAATTTAAAGATCCTTCTCTTGGTAGATGTTTTACATGTAATGAGAAGGGACACTTTTCTCGAGATTGTCCCAAGAACAAGAAGGACAACAACAACAAATTCAATAAGAAGAAGAAGAACAACAAGAAGATATATCATGTTCATGCTGATGAGGATGATGAGTCTCCCAGGAAGAAGGCTAGAGTAGAAAGCGATGACTCATCAAGCGAAGAAGAGTATGTTCTAATCTCTGCTCTCACAAGTACTATTTCTCATGGTTGTAATGATTGGTTAATTGACAGTGGGGCTTCTAAACACATGAATGGGTTTAAAGAATCTTTTGTAAATTTATCTGAACATGAATCACCCCATAAGATGAAACTTGGGGATGATTATCAATACCCTATCAAAGGAAGTGGGGAAGCCTCCTACAACCTAGACTCTGGAAAGTCTTTGAAGATGAAAGATGTGTTATTTGTACCTGGGCTCAAGAAGAACCTACTCTCCATCTCTGCATTGGATGCAAAAGGCATGAGGGTTGCATTTGTAGATGGCCAAGTCCTAATGTGGCCAAAGGCTAACTTTATTGATGATGCAGTAGTGATTGGAGAGCAAGAGGAAGGATTGTACAAATTGAAGGGACAACCTGAACATGCCATGGTACATGAATCCATGGAGCCAAATGAACTTTGGCATCGAAGGCTTGCACATGTGCACTACAGAGCACTACCAATTGCAAACAAAGCTATAGAAGGTCTTCCTGAAATCAAGACCAAGCATGAAGGTGTTTGCAAGGGCTGTGCAAAAGGAAAGAACATAAAGAAGGCATTTCCAAGCAGTGAAAGCAAATCAAAAGGAATCTTGGAAATTATCCACTCCGATGTATGCGGTCCGATGTCATCCAGTTCTCTGAGTGGGTATGTTTACTATGTCTCTTTCATTGATGACTTCTCTAGGAAGACTTGGGTTTATTTCTTGAAGAACAAAGATGAAGTGCTTGACAAATTCAAGGAGTTCAAAGCCTTGATGGAAAATCAAACTGATAAGAAAATAAAGACATTCAGATCAGACAATGGCGGAGAATTCACTTCAGGTGACTTCAAGAAGCTATGCAGTGATTTAGGGATTAAGAGGGAGTTGATTGCTCCCTACAATCCACAACAGAATGGAGTTGTAGAAAGGAAGAATAGAACAATCATGGAAGCAGGACGAGCAAAGCTGCATGACTAGGATCTACCTATGCATCTATGGGCAGAAGCAGCTAGGACAGCTGTATATGTGCAGAACAGAACTCCCCACAAAATATTGGACAACAAGACACCAGAAGAGGTCTTCTCTGGTAAGAAACCTGAAGTCATCCATCTCAGAATATTTGGTTGTCCAGTATACACTCATGTCCCAAAGGAAAAGAGGACTAAGTTAGATCCTTAAGGAAAGAAGGGTATCCTTTTGGGTTACAGTGAAAGCTTGAAGGCTTACAGAATATACTTTCCAGGGTTCAAGAAGATTGATGTCAGCAGGGATGTAACATTTGATGAAAACTCATCATTCATCAAATCAAGGAAGACACCTGTTGAAGATCATGAAGAACCAAAGGAAACCAGATTTCAGGACACTACTATCACTGAAGCAATTCCATATGTTGATTGTGAAATTGAAGATCCGCAAGAACCTGTAGATCCACCTCGTGAGAAGGACTCTCACAAGAGGAAACCTACATGGGATAAAGAGCTCATTCAAGATGCAGAAAGATATGGCATTCCAGAAGAAGAACACAGAGCAAAGAAGAGAACTAGATCACATACCAGCTATGTTGCTTTACTCTGTGATATGATAAACAAAGAACCTTCCAGTTATGAAGAGGTAGCGTAAAAGAAAGAATGGAAGGATGCTATGGTCGAGGAATACCAATCAATAATGAAAAATGATGTTTGGGGTGTAGTCCCAAGACCTGAAGGGAAGTCTGTGGTGACTTATAAATCGATCTACAAGATCAAGCATGTTGCAGATGGTAGCATAGAAAAATACAAGGCAAGGTTTGTAGCTCGTGGCTTCTCTCAAAAAGAGAGAATAGATTATGAAGAAAATTTTGCTCCTGTAGCCAGATACACTTCCATCAGAACAGTACTTGCTATGGCTGCAGTGATGAAATGGAAGATACACCAGATGGATGTCAAGACAGCCTTCTTGAATGGTCTAGTCGAGGAGGAAGTGTATGTGGAGTAGCCACTTGGTTTTGAGACACATGACAGGAAATCATATGTGTGTAGGTTGAAGAAATCCTTGTATGGCTTAAAGCAAGCTCCTAGGACTTGGTATGGTAGGATGGATAGTTTTCTATCCAGTTTGGGCTTTACCAAGAGTAAAGCGGATTCCAACCTTTACTACAAGGTTGAGGAAGGAAATCTTGTGATACTACTGTTGTATGTAGATGATCTGTTTGTAACAGGTAATGATAGTTTGATTGCCGATACCAAGAGGAAGCTTGCATCTGAGTTCGAGATGAAGTACTTGGGGATGATGCACTATTTTCTAGGCATGGAGGTGTGGCAGAGTACAGATGGTATCTTCCTTGGACAAGGGAAGTATGCAGTGGAGATCCTGAAGAGGTTCAGGATAATGGACTGCAAGGCCATGGCCACACCTATGGCATCAAACCTGAAGCTTTTGTGTGATGCTTCATCTAATCCGGTTGATGTCACTGTGTATCGTCAGATGATTGGGTCCTTGATGTACCTGACAAACATGAAGCCAGATATTTTCTTTGTGGTGAACACATTGAGCCAGTTCCTGACGGATCCCAGAGGTGTTCACCTAGTTGTTGTAAAGCATATTCTGAGGTACCTGAAGGGTACGGTTGACTATGGGCTCAAGTATGATGCGAATCAAAAGTTTAACCTGCAGGGTTATGTTGATTCGGATTGGGCAGGAAGTGTTGCAAATAGGAAGAGCACTTTTGGGTGCTGCTTCAGTATGGGATCATGTGTGATCTCTTGGTTTAGCAGGAAGCAGTCCTGTGTAGCACTGAGTACAGCTGAAGCAGAGTATGTTGTTGCTTGTTCAGCTAGTTGTGAGGTAGTATGGCTTCGGAAACTACTGTTTGAGTTATTTGATCTCCCACTGGAGGCCACTGGTATCTTTTGTGACAACCAGATTTGTGTGAAGTTGTCTGAGAATCTGGTGTTCCACGACAGGTCGAAACACATTAAGATCAAATATCACTATATCAGGGATATGGTGTAGAGAGGAGCAGTGAAGCTCCTGTATGTTGCGATGGATGAGCAGGTTGCAGATGTACTGACGAAACCACTAGCAAGAGTGAAGTTCGAGTACTTCAGAGAGAGGCTTGGTGTTCTTCATATTGATGACACTTCGAGGAAGAAGTGATGGATACATTTTCTAGAGCCATTCCAAGCATGGTGAGAGGAGGATCCTCCCCATGGCTGTGGATGTAAGTGCTAGATGATGAGCATCAGGACGATGCTCCAGTTACTACTCTATGTATGTATGCATCATGTTGAATGCTGGATATGATCAGTGGATCATTAATATGTATGTATGCATCATGTTGGATGTTGGATATGATCAGTTGGATCATTTATATGTATATATGTACGCATCATGTTGGATGTTGGATATGATCAGTTGGATCATGTGTATGTAGAAGTAGATGTATCAGGTGGATACATGGTATGATCAGGTAGATGATGTATGTTGATATGTATCAGGTATGATCAGGTGGATCATGTATTTGTATGTGTATCAGGTGGATACATTGTATGATCAAGTAGATCATGTATGATGATATGTATCAGGCAGATACTGTGCATGCATCAAGTGGATGCATTGGATGATCAGGATGATCATGGATGACGAGCTTCAAGATGTTGCTCCAGATGACATGCATCAAGACGATGCAATGTTGATGATCAGGATGATCATGTGTACATCAGGATGATGTATGGTGAGTATCAGGTTAATACTCTGTGGCTGTAGAACAGGTTGTGCAGATAAGCATATAATCCAGCCCTAGGAGATTTGCAAATGCTCTTGATAGGTTTTGCCACTGGCATATAATAGCTCCCTGGGATATCTGGGAAATGCTCTTTCGAGGTTTTGCTTGGAGGGACATATAATAGTGCCCTGGGAGATTTGAAGATTCTCTTGCTAGGTTTTGTCACTAGCATATAATAGCTCCCTGGGAGATCTAGCAAATTCTCTTGCTAGGTTTTGTCCATGGCATATAATTTCTCCCTTGGAGATCTTGCAGGTTGTGTTGGGCACGTAATCAGTCCTGAGATGCTCTTGCTAGGTTTTGCTTGGTAGCATATAATGTCTCCCTGGGAGATATTGCAGGTTGTTTTGGGAACGTAATCAGTCCTGAGATGCTCTTGCTAGGTTTTGCTTGGTCACATGTAATAGCTCCCTGGGAGATCTGACAAGTTGAGCAGTGTGCTCGTAATCAGTCCTAGGATGATCTTGCTAGGTTTTGTTGACGCACATAATAAGTCCTGAGGATTCCATAGTATGGCCAGTGATGATGAAGACCTGCAGGTAGTGGACCTACATCCAGTATGAAAAAGGACTGGCTCTGTAGAACTTCCTATGACGACTAGATTCAGATATTGATTGAGATAGCAGCAGCTGTGACGATGACGATGATTCGAGGATGATGATTCGTTGATGATCATCCAGAGAAGAAGACTTGCGCTAGTAGATCTGTGTTGAGAAATACCTTCCTAGTTAAGAGGGAGTGTTGATGTATATGTAACTTTGGAATGTATTTCACCCATGTATTTCATCTATGTATATTGTACTCCTATAGAGATGTTATTATTCCTCTATATGGAAGTGTCGTCATTTGTATTGACAAGTGTCGCAAGTGTCATAACTTGCCGATGGGTTATTACACCACCATGTGTGGGGTCGGCCCTGATTAATTTAACATTGGGTTATTGTACTAAGATAGACAAGTCAGCCCCATAAGTTTATTGGGAAGTCAGGACAAGTATAAATAGAGATCTCCTGATCTCTATTTGGATCACTTCATAACTCACTCTTCCATCACTCAGAAAGTGGCACACATGTGAGGAGGAGAATCAGCTGCTAGGAGGAGTCTATCTCTGTGTACTTTGGTTGTACTATTGCTCTATCTATCTCTGAGGAAGTTGTGGGGTTTTTCACCTTAGGGTTTTCCCCACGGAAACTCTATGTGTCTATTGTCTCTTATGTTTGCATCTTATGATGATTGATATGCTTGCTATGATTGATATGCATTGATATACTGTACATGTTATTCTCTCAGTAAAGATCCTAGAGTATATTTAATTAATGCTCGAAAATTAACAGGTGGATCTACAGGTTCTTGTGGATCTTCCATTTCATGATCCTCTTCAGGAACTGCTTCATTCATGGTGGTGTCTTGTATTCTGGATATTATGGGTTCTTCATTGTCTTCAACAAGTGTCTCCCTTGATTTGATGTATGTTGAGCCTTCATCAAATGTTACATCTCTGCTGGTATCAATCTTCTTGAATCCTGGAAAATAGATTCTGTAAGCCTTCGAGCTTTCACTGTAACCCACGAATATGCCCTTCTTTTCTGAAGGATCTAGATTTGTCCTCTTTTCTTTTGGGATGTGAGTATATACTAGACAACCAAATATTCTGAGATGGCTAAATTCTAGTTTCTTACCAGTCAACACTTCTTTTGGTGTTTTGTTGTCAAGTATCTTATGTGGTGTTTTGTTCTGCACATACACAGTTGTCCTGGCTGCCTCTACCCATAAGTGCATAGGTAGATCTTGGTCATGAAGCATTTCCCTAGCTGCTTCCATGATTGTTCTATTCTTCCTTTCTGCAACCCCATTCTATTGTGGATTGTAAGGATTAGTCAACTCCCTCTTAATCCCTGAATCATTGCATAGCTTCTTGAAGTCTCCTGAAGTAAATTCTTTGCCATTATTGGATCTGAAGATCTTGATCTTCTTATCAGTTTTATTTTCTATTAAGGCTTTGAGTTCCTTGAACTTATCAAACACTTCATCTTTGTTCTTCAATAAGTAAACCCAAGTCTTCCTAGAGAAATCATCAATGAAGGAAACATAGTATACATACCCACTCAGAGAACTGGATGACATCGAACCACATACATCGAAGTGGATGATTTCCAAGATTCCTTTTTTCCTTGCTTTCACTGCTTGGAAATGTCTTCTTTGTGTTCTTCCCCTTTGCACAACCTTTGAAAATGCCTTCATGTTTTGTCTGGATTTCAGGAAGACCTTCCACTACTTTGCTTGCAATTGGTAGTTCCATATAGTGCATTTGTGCAAGCCTTCTATGCCAAAGTTCACTTGGCTCTACTGAGTCATGAACCAAGGCTTGTTCTAGTTGGCCCTTCAGTTTGTATAAACCTCCCTCTTGCTCTCCAATCACCATTGCATCATCTATAGTTTTACCCTTTGGCCACATTAGGACTTGGCCATCTACAAATGCAACCCTCATGCCTTTTGCATCTAGTGCATATATGGAGAGTAGGTTCTTCTTGAGACCTAGAACATATAGTACATTTTTCATCTTTAAAGACTTTCCAAAGTCTGGCTTATAGGAGGCTTCACCACTTCCTTTTATGGGATACTAGTAGTCATCCCCAAGTTTCACCTTGTGGGGTGATTCATGTTCAAATAGATTCATAAAGGATTCCTTGAATCCTATCATATGTTTGGAAGACCCACTATCTATAAGCCAATCATTGCTTCCATGGTTAATGGTACCAGTGAGAGCATAAATTAGAACATACTCTTCATCACTTGAAGAGTCTTCACTTTCTTCTCTAGCCTTCTTCCTAGGAGGTTCATCATCCTCAACGGCATGAGCATGATGTCTTTTCTTGTTGTTCTTCTTTTTGTTCTTAGGACAATTTCTAGAAATGTGTCCCCTTTAATCACAAGTATAGCAACGGATAGTGGACATGTTTTTCTTGAAATCACCCTTCTGATGGTGATGTCTTTCTTTCTTATCATGGTGGTGAGTCTTCTTGTCACCGTGCCTCTTGGAGTGTGTTGTGAGAACTTGGTCTTCATTCCCCGTCTTCTCTTCTCGAGCTTCAATCCGAGCTTCTTCCTGTGAGCATTCTTCCCACAGTTTACTGAATGTGATAAGTTTCCTCCTAGCACAAATTCCTTGGATGAAGGAATCCCATGACCTAGGAAGGCCATTAAGAGTGGTCATTACCAATTATATATTTTCTATATCTTCTCCCTCAGCTTCAAGTTGTTCTTTTATCTGGGAGACCCTTGAGAAATAAGACTGCATAGTCTCTGCATTCTGGATCTTGATATTCTTCAATTGATTCCTCGAGGTCATCTTCTGATTTATGTTCTTCCCTTCAAATAGCTTGGTCAAGGAATCAAACATCTCCTTGGGTGTCTTCAGAGATGACACATGTGGTATGAGATGGTCTTTGATAGAGTTAGCAATGATCCTCTTAGCCTTGACCAAGTTCCTTTTTTGTAAGGCCTTAGCCTCATCTCCCTCTGGGACAGGGACTTCTTCACTTATGTAGGTGTCCAATTCATTTTCTTCCAAGATTAACCCAATCCTATACTTCCATGCTCGAAATTTATCAGTCCGTTCAAGCATATCCTCAAGCTTGGTGTGGTGAGACATCTTAAAGAGTACTTCAAATGGAAATAGAAAATATTTAGGTCTTACCACTTGATTTGTAGAAATATGGATCTGGAGCTGGATTAGGGTCTGTCAGAGAAACCCTAAAAATTCAAAATTTGAATTTCAAACTTCTGAAAGGATATAAAGATGCGCCTTGATGAGCTGATCAAGCAAGTATACTCAGATTCACTAAGGAGGACCCTGAATTAGGGTTTGAGTTTCCCAAAGCTTCACCCAACCAAAAAGTTCGATCCAAAGCTCTAAACTTTGATTTTTCCAAGGAGCTTCTAGCTATGGTCTCAAGGTCTCAGATTTCAGAAATTCCACTTTTTGTGGAAACCCTAATTTTTAGGGTAAAAATTGAAAGTGCTCATAATTGAATTTTGATTGGACAGAAAGATGCGCCTTGCTGAGGAGAATCAATCTAGCCTCCTTCCTTTCAAGATCTGTGGATAGAAACCCAAAAAACAAGAAGCCCTAGCTTTGGCAACTACACAGTGTCTTCTTCTCAAGTTAGCTCTAATACCATGTTAGATTTTAAGCATCAATTCAATATTATCTAGGATCTTATCTGAGAGAATAACATGTAAATCATATCAATCACAAGAAACAATAGACACACAGAGTTTCCTTGGGGAAAACCAATAAGGTGAAAAACCTTAATAACTTCCTCAAAGATAGAAAGAGCAATGACACAACCCAAGTACAAGAGATAGTCCTCCTAGTAGCTTCTCCTCCTTCCTCACTTATGCGCCACTCTCCAATGACTGTATAAGTGAATAAGTGAATGATCAAATAGAGTGCCTCCCGCACTCTATTTATACATGACTTGACTTGCCTAATAAACTAGTAGGGCCGACTTGTCTAAGACAGTCTAATAACCGATGGTTAACTTAACTCAGGGCTAACCCCACACTTGGTGGTCTAATAACCCATCACTTGCAAGTTGTGACACTTGCGACACTTGTCAATACAAATGACGACAATTCCATATAGAGGAATAATACCATCTCTATAGGAGTATAATATACATATGTGAAAAACATTCCAAAGTTACAAATACATCAACAATGATGATGGTGATGAGGATGATGATGATGATGGTAATGATCATGACGATGGTGATGCAGATGATGATGATGATGATGATGATGATGATGATGATGATGATGGAGATGTTGATGAAGAAAGGGGGAGATGACAATGATTATGAAGATGAGAACGATGGTGATGGTGAGGAGGATCATGATGATGATGGTGAGGATGATGATGATGATGATGATGACGATGGTGATGATGAAGAGGAGGACGATGATGATGATGAGGATGAGGATGACGGTGATGAGGATGATGATGATGATGATGATGATGATGATTGTTGGCTTGGTTTTGCAACCAAGCTTAGTGCAATGGGAACCTATCAACAAGTGATAGCAGTTTCAAATATTGAAAGCAAAAACAACAATTATAAATCTAAATCTAAACTAAACTAGCATGTGCATATAACAAATAAAATTTTCTGAAAATGATTCAAGAACAAGAAATAAAAAGAATGAGTATTGTATTAAGATACCTCAAATGGTGAGCATTTTTGTTGAGCAACTTCCAAAGTGAGTAGCTCCAAGCTCCAAAGGTCTCTTCTCCAAGATAGCTATAATGGTCAAAAGCTCATGAGAGATTTTGACAGCATGCGGATAGGAAGATGGATGGATGGAAAGTGAGGAGCCCCTACCACCTTTTTATAGTTTTGGGTGGTGGGGAATACCATTATGGTTTTGAGGAAACCAATGGTATTGACCAACATGGTTTAGGTACCTTTTCCCTCTTTTTTCCTTTTTTGAATATTTTTAATATTTTTATTCCCTTTTTAATATTTTTGGGAATTCTGGACCCTTTTTGAGGGTTTTTTATGCTTTTTGAGGAAAAATATTCATTTTGAGTGGAAAAAGGGGTGTATTAATGTCTTTTGGTGACCTTTTGGTGGCTTTAGAGGCTCAAATGGTGAAAAAGTGGACAAATGGGTCATGTGAATAAGGAAATGAGCTAGTGAGCACTTTTTGGGTGTTAACAGATTGCCCCCTGATGTGTGAGGGCGGGAGCTCATCGTATGGCCGATAGACATCATAGTTCTTTTGTCTTTTTTCCGGGGTTTGGGTAAGAGAAGAGACCGATTGGAGACTGGATCCATGGCCCTTGGAATCTACAAAATAAACAATATTACATGGCCTCAATATGAATGAGGAATAATCTCTGATAATGGACGAGGCGGGCATACCCATGCTCGTATCAAGACATATACATAACAATTAGTCCTAGGAAGGGGGACCTGAAAAAGACATAAAACATCTGCTGGTACGTCATAATGGTCCAGAGGGGACATTATTTTGGGATGTACTCATGATCATAACATGACTGATCTCAATAACTGATACACTGGAATAACTGTTGAACTGTTGAAACTGAAGGTGTCCAACATCTGTAGGGATTCAATGACTGTGAGTCATCTCCGAGAAGTACATGTAACTGTATACTCGAGGGAGTATAAAACTGGGGTATATCTGAATATTGTCGCCATGCGCAACCCGGATATCGATAGAAAAAATGTAACTGGTTGTTTCCATAAGTAGACTCTCAAATGTGGAAGAGCTAGGTGGTATCTGGGGTCTTCGACTAATAACTGAAAGGACCAATACCCTGTGTGAGTCTCAACGATGTGATCAAGGTGTTGAAGTCGAGCATGTGAGAAACAACCATTTGGAGAGGCACTGAGGACTCCTATCGAAATGATTCGTAGGCACTCATCGTAAATGGTGATGAGTCCAAGACACAGGGACCTCTAGGTCTTATCCTCTGGAATGAATTTGGTTGTCGTCGACAGAGGGAGACCAGCAGCTAACAAGGCAATGATGTTTCCTTGATAGGAGCGCGAGGTGTAGAACTGAAGTGTGGTAGTACTGATGGTAGGACTGACATACTTGTAGGGATGGGAAGTAACTGGGGTCATATAGTGGGTAGACTCAAACTTCCTTTGTTCAGAGCATGATTACATGGTTGACCTGGCAGCGTAGGGAACTGACTTGTAGGTGCGGGGATCATAGCTTTTAAGGACTAAAGGGTATGTATAAACTGAGGGAACGAACTAATGGGTGCTGTTGATGGATTCTCAGGGTGACATAGTGCAGAATACTCTAAACAAAGGCGACCAAAATGGGGAAGCTACCATATGAGTAGACGTGATCTGTTTTGGCACCGAGAAGCACCATTAGGTCCTTTTTTATAGTTTTAATGAGCTCAAAGAAGGGATAAAAGTGTGCTCTGAAATGGTACTGTCCTGTGGATTTTGTGAGCCCAGGACTGTTCATGCTCATGAGTGCTTTCATTTTTAAGGAGTCTGAAAATGATAAGATGACTCTGCAGTGGTTGTGAGTACCGTCTTGTTGGTTTTTACGAGCCCAGGATGGTGATTTCTCGTGGTCGCTTTCATGTTTAGAGAGTCTGAAAGCGATAAGTGGACTCCATTGGTGTTCTTTTTCGTAAGTTAGTCTCCAAGGCCCGAAAAAGCATAAAATGATGCAAATGGAGAACTCTTCTAGCCGATGTGACTAGAGTATTCCTTTTTCGTAATTAGTCTACAAGGTCTGGAAAAGGGGTAAACTTATACCAGGTAGACGCCCTTTCAGATACGTTTAGCGAGCATGAAAGGAAGCAAGGCTGCTCGGTGATCTTTTCATTGTTTTAGGAGTCAGAAAAGAGCTTAACAGAAACTCCCTAAGTGCCTTTTTCATAAAAAGGGATTGCTCGGCCCGAAAAAGGGGTAAAATTATACCGAACAAAAAGGGATTGATTAGAGCGAGAAAAAGGTCTCAAGCACCATCATGAGTGCAGAATACTGGATCTGGTGACATAAAGATTGTCAAAAAGGGGCAATGGCCAATGTGGCATGTAAACCGAGGTGATGGGTGGGCATGGTAAAAATGCGCAAAAAAATGAGGGGGTGAGAGTGAGAAATGATCTCAAGCATCATCATGAGCACGAAAAACTGTATCCGACGATATAACACTCGTCAAAAATGGACGATGACCGATGTGGCACGCAAACCGAGGTGACGAGAGGGTATGGTAAAAAATTCCCAAAAAATCTGGGCATGAGAGTGAGAAATGATCTCAAGCGTCATCACGAGCGCGAAAAACTGAATCCGGTGGTATAAGACTCATAAAAAATGGACGACGGCCAATGTGGCATGCAAACCGAGGCGACAAGTGGGCAAAGGAAAAATGCTCGAAAAATATGGGTGTAAGAGCGAGAAATGATCTCAAGCATCATCACGAGCACGGAAGCTAAATACGACGATATAACACTCGTCAAAAATGGACGACGACCGATGTGGCATGCAAACCGAGGTGACAAGGGGGCATGGGAAAAATGCCCGAAAATATGGGCATGAGCGAGAAATGATCTCAAGCGTCACCACGAGTGCGAAAAACTGGATCCGGTGATATAAGATTCATCAAAAATGGACAACGGTCGATGAGGCACGCAAACCGAGGTGACGGGGGGGGCATGGAAAGATGCCCGACGTAAGCAGAGTGGAATAGGATCTATCTGTGGTCAAGCAGAGAAAACAAATATTTTAGGTTTTTCCTTTTTTTTTTGAAATTTTTGTGAAAAACAAAATAATACTGTACAATAATGGACGGTGGTGTCCATCAGATTTACTATGGGTAAAATCGCTTGAGTTACAACCCGTTGCGTGGGTTGCGTAAGGGGTTTCCTTCTGAATCAGTCAGAATGTATGCCCCCTATCCAAGGCAAGTGTGTACAATATATGGGCCTTGCCACATGGACACAAACTTTCCTTTCCCGGTTTTGTCATGAGCCTGATCGTAGGCGAGGACAAGGTCCCCTTCAGTAAAAGTTCTTGGGTGGACATGTTTATCATAACTCAGTTTGGATCGGTTCTTGGTTGCTTCCATGGTTTGAAGGGCTGTGCGCCGATCTTCATCGGCCTGCTTGAGGAGTAGTAAGCGTTGCTCGATTGGGGAAGTGTCCGGTAGGAGTTCAACAGCCATTTGTAGGGTTGGGATCTGGCACTCAATGGGGAGGACGTATTCGACACCGTGAACTAAGTGGAAAGGGGTAAAACCGGTGGCGGTTTTGGTTGACATGTGGTATGCCCATAGTGTTGGGAAGAGCATGTGGTGCCAATTTGACTTGTGTTTGTCTACAGTGCGCTGGAGGATGGTTTTCAAAATTTTGTTGATCGCTTCGACTTGGCCATTTACTTGGGGGTAGTAAGCAAAGGAGAAATGGTGTTTGAATTTCAGTAAGGTTGATAGTTCTCTCCAGAGGGCGTCTTCGAAGTGAGAGCCGTGGTCTGAGACGAGTTGCTTTGGCACTCCAAAACGAGTGATAACATGGTTGAGAAAAAACCGTGCTGCGGTGTCGGCCTTGCAATTGTAAGTTGGCATGGCCTTCGCCTACTTGGTGAAATAATCTATCGCCACAATAATGTGTTTGTGACCGTCGGCCGATGTGGGATTGCAATCGAGGAAGTCGATGACCCATTTGTAGAAGGGTCCAGCAGTGACGACTGGATGAAGGGGGGCGGGTGGGGTTCTTGCTTTTGGGGAAAAAAGTTGGCAGTTTTGACAATGTTTGACTGCGGTGATGCAATCAGTAAATAATGAAGGCTAAAAGTAACCTGCGCGGATGATCTTTTGGACGGTAGCCATGCCGGAGAAGTGGCCTCCACAGGCACCGCTATGGAAATCATTAAGGACTTGTTCTACCTCACTATGAGATAGGCAGAGTCGTAATATGGTATCGACGCCGCGTCGATAAAATACATCGCCTAACAAGAGGTATCGGGGGGCGTGGTGTCGTATACGACGGCATCCGTCACGATTGATGTGGGGTCAAATTTTTTGTGTGCAGAGGTAGATTAATATGTCTCCGTACCATGGGTCGTCAGATGAAATGATGAAAATGTGGTCGTCAGTGAGATCCGTTTGGATAATGGGTGATGACGAAGAAGATGGGAGATCTGTGATGAGTTGAGCTAGTGCTAGGGCCTTGGTGCTCTTTGGGGTCTTGAAAGTAAGGTCATACTCTTGCAGGATAATCACCCATTTAGCTACGCGGTCTTGAATAAGGAGACGCGTCAAGAGGTCAACCATAGGATTGGAATTAGCTACGATGGTGCTGTGGCTTAAGAGAATATAATGTCGCAGCTTTTGTATTGAAAAAACGACGGCGAGGGCCATCTTCTCTTCATGTGGGTATTGAAGGGGTGGGCCGGACAAGGTCTGGCTCACATAGTAGATAACATGCTCTTGGCGAGAAGTATCTTCTTGTACAAGGACTCCAGATACAGCATGTTTGGATGCTGAAACATAGAGGGTGAAATATTTTGTGAATTCTGGAGGAGAAATCAATGAGGCGTTTGTGAGTGCTTTCTTTAAATCGGTGAAAGTTGTCTCTGCTTGTTGGTCCCATATGAAATGGGTATGTAGACGTAGTAGTCATAGGAAACCGTGGACTGTTGTGGCATAGTCCGGGACAAAGCGACGGAGGAAGTTGGACCTCCCTTGTAGGATTTGCAGTTGTCTTAATGTGCGGGGTGACGGTAACTCTAGAATGGCTTGTACTTTTAAGGGGTCTACAGTGATGCCTTTTTCTGAGATAACAAACCCTAGTAGGCGACCTAATGTAATGCAAAAGATACACTTGAGGGGGTTCAAGCGGATGTTGTATTTTCGACAACGCATGAAAACTTGTCGAAGGTCGTCTAAATGGTCAGATCGCTTTTTGGATCGAGTTGTGAGGTCGTCCAGGTAAACTTTTATGATCTTGTGGAGATCGTGGAAGCAATAAGTCATGGCACGTTGGAAGGTGGCTCTAGAATTTTTGAGGCCAAAAGGCATGACGCGATAGGCGAAGGTGCCCCATGGGGTGGTGAAAGCTGTCTTATACTGATCTTCTTTACGGATTTTTATTTGGTTGTATCCGGAGAAACCATCCATAAAAGAAAGGACCTCATATCCTGCGCATTCATCGATTAGTTGGTCAATGAAAGGTGTGGGGAAGTTGTCTTTGGGACAAGCGAGATTGAGGTCTCGAAAATCAGTACAAATGTGTATAGTGCCCACTTTTTTGTTTACTAGCACTGGGTTTGAAACCCAGGTGGTGTAGGCAATAGGATATATGAATCCTGCTTTTTGAATTTTTTCGATCTCAGCTTTAACAGCTGGGAGCTTGGACGGGTGAATGGGCCGTTGTTTTTGTCGGATAGGAGCCACATTGGGCCAAGTGTTGATGTGATGTTCCACAATTTTAGGATCGAGGCCAGGCATCTCGGTGTAGGGCCAGGCGAAGACATCACAAAACTCTTGGGAGAGTTCCTTATATGCCTGAGTTTCCGCTTGAGTGCATGATGCACCTAGCGAGATGAGCTCAGGTTTTCCAAGTGTGGTGGAAATTTCGATTTGTAAGGGTTGAACATGTGTGTCAAAGGGATCAATGGAAGGGGTCGACCGGACAGAGGGGTATCCAGTGGAAATCGTGTAAATGGTGTTAATTTCTTTCGAGGAGGAAGATGGTGGGGGATGAATTTCCTTAATGAGAAGAGGGGATATCTCGAGGTCGACGTTATTCATCTCGTACAAGGCTGCTCTGTAATCTGGGAGATCAGGGTAGTGGTGTGAATAATCGCCATAAATGCCGCATAGCACAAGGTTGGTTAATGCGGAGTGTTTTGTCGCGAGGCTAAGGAGGTGGCTCAAGTATTACTACTAGAATTCCGATGTCGTCATCCAACATATTCATGTGTTCCTAGAGTGCAGGTAATTGTAGACATTGATGAGTGGCATGGCCTACGTCGTCACACAACAAGCACTTAGGGGGAATACGAATAGTTGGGGGGTTTTTAGCTACCTTGGGGGTTGCTGGGGGGGTGCCAGTTATGAGTCCAGTATTATAAGTTGGTGGGCCTCTACCCCCTGTGTTCCGTAACAGAGGTGGAGCGTTTCTGGATGTTGATGCCGTAGTCATTATTGGGGGAGGTCTGTTTTGCAGATGAGTGACGGGAGGGGGTGGGTGGTTGGTAGTGGGGATAGGTTGTACCGGTTGTAAAATAACAGTCGAAGTCGGTGGGGGGGTCGGAGCAGGTAAGTACCATACAGGTATCCCTAATGTTAAGCCAAGAAGGTTGAGTGTAGCCATTACTGGCGAACTGACAACTCCGGAGAATGGGAACAAGAACGGGATGGTGTGAATTGGCATTGTGCCAGTATGAGTAGGCACTGTGGGTGTTTGTGGTAGTGACGAAGGCTGCTGTGTGGTGTGTGATAGGGTGCACAAATATGATGTTTTTGTTATCGGTAAAGGTGGTGAGATCGATGGAAAAGTGGAATTCATAGGTGGCTCGGTGTAAAGTCCGGGTCCCACGGAGGATACAAACGAGGTAGTTGCACCACAAACAGGTTGTTCAACCATGGGGAGAACATTTTTGGGTGCAGCGGGGGCCTTGGGATCGTAATAGGTGAGTTGGTAGACCTTGACCATGCGTCCGTCATGGGGGAACATCATGGTATGAAAAATGGATGAGGCAACCGCCCGCATGGCATACATGTAGCTGCGACCAAGTAAGAGGTTATAATCAAGTTGGGCATTGATGACCTCTATGTCAATGAGCACGGTTTTACCAGCCAGCTGGATGGGGACATTAGCTAACAGACCTTGGGGTTGAGCCAAACGGACGTCGTCAGCTCGCAACGCAGTGGTGGACTGCTGGAGAGTAGGGGATCCCAACTTCTGCCAAACGAATGTGGACATAACGCATGTAGAGGCACCTTCATCAATAATGCATCGATGGATGACAAGATTCCGAACGGAAACAGAAACTTGGAATGCTAAAGTGGAAGGTAGGCGTGGTTCATACTGGTCCTAATTGAATGCCATCAGTTGTGAATCATTGGGGTCAATAGAACCAATGGCAGAGAGCAAAGTCTTGCGCTGTGAAGGACAGTTTTTTAAGACTTCTAAAGCAGACATGGTTGCAGGAGACTGGGCTAAGTCATCTACAATGCTGTAATTCGACGCAGCACGAGCATTGGGTTTATTGTTGATGCGACGAAGTGGGAAGCGAGGTGCTTTAGAGGCGCCATTTAGTGGAATCGGAGGTATACGTAACGTCTGATCAGTGGGATGAGCATTAGTGTTTTTGTCGACAGGAAGGGCTTCAAGGGTGGAGCCATATTGGTTCCGATGGGTTTGGAGGTTGACATCAGCAGATGACATCATTAAAAAGTGGTGGGTACCTGAGTCGAACATGGGTTGGTCAGGAGCGGCATAAGTGATCTGTTGTTGTGGGGGCACATTGCCTTGAGGGGGAGCTAATGGCTGAGTGTTCACTACGCCTTGGGTTGGTAAGGGGTTTTGTAATACTATGGGTTGCGGTTGGTTAAGTGGAGCTGGCTGTCCAGCGTGGCCCTAGCGTTGGGCATCGTCAACCCAAAGTTGACGTGCTTTCTCTAAGTAGGGGCAGTTGTGAGTGTAATGTCCATAAACTCCACATATAGAACATGGATGGTTTGTTCTCAGGTTATTGTTTTTGGGCTGCTTGGGATGACGATCTGGATTCTGGTTAGGAGGAGCAGCATTGTTATTATTTTGAGGATTGGGAGGTGGTGGACCTTGATTGTGTTGTTGGTTGTTGCCGCAGTTACATCCTCTTCCACGGTTTTGTTGTCCACCCTAGTTGCGTTGGTTGTTTTGATGTTGGGGCTGATTGTGTTGTGTGTACACTTGCCCTTGAGCAGCGGGAGGATTTTGGTTTTCCGCATGTGCGGGAGCAGGTTGCGGTGGATAATACGATGGTGGGGCTGGAGGTGGTCCCGTTACCTGCTGGGGTTGTTGGTAACCCTGAGCTATTGGAGGTGTTGGGTTAGCTTTTGTAGCTTGATGTGGGTAATACATTGGTTGTGGCGGGAACTGAATTGGGTTCTGGGTAGCCGGTTGGTTATAGTATGTGGGTGGTACATATGCCGATGGCGCTTGCCCATAGCAATGTTGTGGACAAGAGGGTCCATGAGTGTGATGAGTCTGATTCATTGGAGCGTACAAAGTTGTCGCTCCAGAATCAGATGTATCCCTAGAGAGGTCTGGGGCATTTATGGTGCTCACCATGCTAAAAGGTTTAATGTGCAGTGTGACCTAGCCAATAATACCATCAGTGGCATGTGATGCCCCCGGTGCGTCACTGCATGAAGAATCGCCTCGTGGGGCATCTGGTATGATGGTGTAGAGATAGCCTGATTGGGCATAGATTAGTTCGAATTGCTGAGCTTTTAGGATACCTTCCTCCTCTGACTGGGGTCGTTCGGAAGTGACATCTTTTGCTATGAGGGGTAGGAGTGATTTAAGGAACCAGTCCAAAAATATACGATCATTAAGTTTAATCTTACAGAGGCTACGACGCTTGCGCCACTCATGGATGTGGTCCGTGATGTGGGTAGCTGTGTTTTGTCTGCAAGACAACAGTATTTCAACTCCTGCATCATACCGTACAGGTAGCTGAAAAAATTGAAGGAAAGTGGAGGCGAGAGACGTAAAATTATGGTCGGTGCCATGTGGTTGTTCGATGTACCACTTAGCTGCAGAGCCAGTGAATGTTCGTTGCAATAGTCTTAGTCTAATGGAGTCATCCACTATGGAGTTAGATGAACACCATAGGTGAAATGACATTATGTGGTTTTGGGGATCTTCACCATGTTTTCCTTCAAACTTCGAGATGTCCGAGGGAAGCTTGGTGAGCATGGGGGGCCAAGTGGGGTCATGTCTAACAGGATCATTAGTTAGTCTTACCAAGTCTGGAAAATTCAAACTTGCCAGAAATGGTAGACTGGCCGAGGGGTGTGATGTAGTGGCTGGGACATAACTGTTAATGGTAGCATTATGTAGTGGTCCAGTGGCCCCTAAGGGTATGCTAGGTATGGAAGGTATGTGTGCTCCAACCGATGTGTTGTGGGAAAGGCCAGTGCTCTCAAGTGCAACATGGGTTGGAGAGGGGTTAGGAATAGAGCCAGGAATTCCTGGGATCTGGGTTGTGGTAATGAGAGGGGGTATGACCCCTATGTTGGGCATACCCATAACATGTGGTGGCCCTGTGTTGGGCATACATAAAGGGGGAATGGCCCCTATATTAGGCATGACTAGAGGGGTTGTTGTTACCATGGATGGCACAGTAGTAGAAGGGTTTGTGGATGTATCTCCAATAGTACTGGTAAAAAGTGGGTCGTATTATGGTCCAGCCATGAGGTTGGTTGGTGATAATTCAGTAGGGTTTTTGGATTCAGCCTCAGAATCAGATGTGAAGTGATGCATGTCAGAATCGAATGACTGTATGTTTGTTCGATGACGTGTCGACTCAAGGGATAAGGCTTGATGTCGGTGACGTGGAGATCCAAGCAGACTGAACTGAGGGGGTTCACCCTGAAGATGACGAGATCATCTAAAATTCTCAATGGTTAGAAATAAAAAATTTCAGTGTAAGGTGGTGATGTAAAAAAAACTCGAAACCCTAATGAAACAAAGAGTGAAAAAAAGGGGAGTGAAAATAAAGGCTCTCAGGCCAAAAATCAACCTCAAAAAGCACTTATTATAGCAGCTGTGCTATAATAAGTGGAGGGATGCAACAAAATTGGTCAAAATACCAACATTCAAATAGTTTCTAGAAAAAATAGGTGCTACTAGACCAAAGGTGGGTAATGTATCATGCAAACACCTAACTAGAAGTATTGTGAGTCAGACAATATAGAGTGTTGAATCAACGGCTAGATCTCCCCCTACCGGGAGGGATACCGGGTAGACAATCCTAAAGAGTGGCAACTAGGATACCCTGTTCATGACATGTTCAGAAAAGGTGAATTTGCCATTTGGTCCTTTTACCACAGTACCCCCATACAGGGATACCCCGAGAACTGTGAAAGGTAGCCTTCGGTTACTGAATGGATTGCGGTATTCCACTCAGGCCTCCGGAACCAATCTGGCGACTTCAACCCTCCTAGGGGAGAGGCCCTCTGATAAACTGGTTGTGACCATGCCAAAAAATACTAGGGGATTTTGGTTCCCTAATGGACAACAGCTATGTCTCAAATGTAATAACTGAGGGATGTTATTGGAACACCTATCCCCTCAATTCTACCTAACTACAAAATTCTTTTAAGTGCTCCCCAAGTGGGGTTAAAAGTTGGTTGAGTTTAAGGTAAATTTTAAGGCTCAGTTTAAATTATGTGGCAGAGTGGGTGCAAGTGTGGTATTTAAACTGAAATTGATTTGCCTCGCTTGGGCGATTTTACAAATGAAAGAAAAGACGCTTCCAATTTTGCAAAAAATAAAGACGTTTTTAAAATGTAAATGCTTGAAAAAACTATTCAAAAATAATGGATCTTTGAAATAATTTAAAGGGAAGCAAATAACATAAATATTTCAAGAAATAAATGGATCTCTTAAAAAAAATTTGGGCAAAGTATCGAGAAAATAAACAGTAAAACCTTGACCTAGATAAAATGCAGAAAAATCTTTCTTTCAATTTCTGAAAATTTTGTAGAAAGACTTTTTAATGAAGCATTCTAAATAGTAAAATATTTCATATGGCTGTAAAAATGCAGGAAATTTAATACTGTAAAATATGCTAAATGGGCAGAAAATACAGCAAAAAATATTTTTCAAAAAATTGGCCGAATTGAAAAAACTTGCATCACGGGTTTCGGGAAAATAGTCGCGATGGGCTGCGCGGGTTTCGGCCGTGAAGCCACGATGTGCAGTGTGGATTCCTGTCACACAGTCGTGATGGGCAGCGCAGGTTTCAGCCATGAAGCCGCGATGTGCAGCGCGGGTTCTGGTCACACAGTCGCGATGTGCAGCGCGGCAAATGGTCGCGAAGCCGCGATGTGCAGCACGTAAATTGGCCACGAAGCCGCAACGATCCGCGCGGGAAAAATCCACGAGGTCGCGATGAGCCACGGGACTATCAGGAAAAAAACCGCGAGGCGAAATCCGAAAATGGACGCCGAAAAATGAACCCGAAAATGGAAATTTCGGGCTGTTAATGGCAATAGAAGGGGCCAAGATCTAGAACAGCAATGGATCTACTGTCTAGGATGGTAGATCTATGAATTAAACTGATTAAAACTAACAAAAACTAAGATCTAAGAATTCGAAGCCAGCAGAGTCGCCAAAAACTGTTGGCTTGGTTTTGCAACCAAGCTTAGTCCAATGGGCACCTATCAACAAGTGATAGCAGTTTCAAATATTGAAAGCAAAAACAACAATTATAAATCTAAATCTAAACTAAAATAGCATGTGCATATAACAAATAAAATTTTCTGAAAATGATTCAAGAACAAGAAATAAAAAGAATGAGTATTGTATTAAGATACCTCAAATGGAGAGGATTTGTGTTGAGCAACTTCCAAGGTGAGTAGCTCCAAGCTCCAAAGGTCTCTTCTCCAAGATAGCTACAATGGTCAAAAGCTCATGAGAGATTTTGACAGCATGAGGATAGGAAGATGGATGGATGGAAAGTGAGGAGCCCCTACCACCTTTTTATAGTTTTTGGTGGTGGGGAATATCATTATGGTTTTGAGGAAACCAATGGTATTGACCAACATGGTTTAGGTACATTTTCCCTCATTTTTCCTTTTTTGAATATTTTGAATATTTTTTTCCCTTTTTAATATTTTTGGGAATTCTGGACCCTTTTGGGGGGTTTTTTATGCTTTTTGAGGAAAAATATTCATTTTGAGTGGAAAAAGGGGTGTATTAAGGTCTTTTGGTGGCTTTAGAGGCTCAAATGGTGAAAAAGGGGACAAATGGGTCATGTGAATAAGGAAATGAGCTAGTGAGCACTTTTTGGGTGTTAACAATGATGATGATGATGATGAATATGTTGATGATGATGACAATGGTGATGATGATGATGATGATGATGATGATGATGATGATGATGATGAAGATGATGATCACAATGATGATGATCATCATCATCACCATAATCATCATCATCATCACCATCATCATCATCATCATCATGTCATCATCATCACCATTATCATCATCATCCTCATCACCATCATCCTCATCCTCATCATCATCATCTTCCTCTTCATCATCATCACCATCATCATCATCATCATCATCATCATCATCATCATCATCATCGTTCTCCTCTTCATCATCATCATCATTGCTCTCCTCTTCATCATCATGTCATCATCATCACCATCATCCTCATCCTCAACATCATCGTCTTCCTCTTCATCATCACCATCATCATCATCATCCTCACCATCATCCTCATCCTCATCATCATCATCGTTCTCCTCTTCATCATCATCATCATCAACATCATCATGATGATGATTGATGATGATGATGATGAAGAGGAGAACGATGATGATGATGAGGATGAGGATGATGATGACGATGATGAGGATGATGAGGATGACGATGATGAGGATGAGGATGAGGATGATGGTGATGAGGATGATGATAGTGAGGATGATGATGATGATGATGGTGATGGTGATGATGGTGATGATGATGGTGATGATGATGATGATGATGATGATGATGACGGTGATGGTGATGAATATGTTGATGATGATGACAATGGTGATGGAGATGATGATGATGATGACGATGAATATGATGATCATCATCATCATCTTCTTCTTCTTCATCATCATCAACATAATCCTCATCACCATTTTCATCATCATCAACATCTTCATCACCATGAGGATGATGAGGATGCTGATGATGATGGAGATGTTGATGAGGAAGATGAGGAAAATGATGGTGATTGAGATGTTGATGATGAAGGGGGAGGTGAGGATGATGACAATGGAGATGAGAATGATGGTGATGAGGATGATGATGATGATGGTGATGAAGATGGTGATGATCATGATCATGATCACGATGGTGATGATGATGATGATGATAAGGATGATGATGAGGAGGAGGAGGAACAAGATGATGATGATGGAGATGAGGATTCTAGTGATGAGGATGATGGTGATGAGGACGATGATGATTATGGTGATGAAGATGATCATGATGATGATGAGATGATGATGAGATGATGATGATGATGGTGATGATGAAGAGGATGACGATGATGAGGATGATGGTGAAGATGATGGTGATGAGGATGATGAGGATGATGGAGATGAGGATGATGGTGATGAGGATGATGATGATGATGGTGATGAAGATGGTGATGATGATGATCACGATCATGATGGTGATGATGATGATGGAGATGAGGATGATGGTGAGGAGGATGATGATGATGGTGGTGATGAAGATGAATATGATCATGATGATGATCATCATCATCATCATCATCATCAAAATTTTCATCATCATCATCATCATCATCGTCACCATCATGATCCTCATCACCTTCATGATCCTCATCAACATCATCCTCATCATCATCATCATCGTCCTCCTCTTCATCATCACCATCATCATCATCATCCTCACCATCATCATCATCATCATCCTCATCATCATCATCATCGTTCTCCTCTTCATCATCATTGTCATCTCCCCCCTCCTCATCAACATCTCCATTATCATCATCTTATTCATCATCATCATCACCATATCCTCATCACCATCGTCAACATCATCATCATCTTCATCATCATCATATTCACCATCATCATCATCATCATTTGCATCATCCTCTTCATCTCCATTGTCATATCCCCCTTCCTCATCAACATCTCCATCATCACCATCATCTTCACCATCATCATCATCATCTCCATCTTCATCATCATCATCATCATCATCTGCATCTGCATCACCATCGTCATCATCAGCAACATCTTCATCATCATCACCATCATCACCATCGTCATCATCTTCATCATCATCACCATCATCACCACCATCCTCATCACTAGCATCATCATCATCATCATCATGTCATCATCATCACCATCATCCTCATCATCCTCATCACCATCATCCTCGTCATCATCATCATCGTCCTCCTCTTCTACATCACCATCATCATCATCATCCTCACCATCATCATCATCATCCTCATGATGATGATGATTATGATGATGATGGTGATGAGGATGATGATGATGATGGATATGAATATGATGTTCATCATCATCATCACCATCATCCTCATCATCCTCATCATCTTCATCATCATCACCATCATCCTCGTCATCATCATCGTCCTCCTCTTCCCCATCATCATCAAACCCTCCTCGCATCATCATCATCGTCCTCATCTCCCCTTTCCTCATCAACATCTCCATCATCATCATCATGGAGACAACAATGATGATGAAGAGGAGGACGATGATGATGATGATGAGGATGGTGATGATGATGAAGATGATGATGATAATGATGATGGATATGTTGATGAGGAAGGGGGATATGACAATGATGATGAAGATGATGACGGTGTCAAAGATGAAGACCCTCTTCATCATCGTCAAACCCTCCTTGCATCATCATCACCATCACCCTCATCATCATCAACATCTCCATCATCATTGTCATCCCCCCTTCCTCATCAACATCTCCATCATCATTATCATAATCACCATCACTATCACCATCATCATCAACATCTTCATCATCATCAACATCTCCATCATCATCATCATCATCATCATCTTATATCCTCCTTATATCCAAAATTAGACAAGCTCCATATGATGATGAAAACTATTTAGATGATGCTGATGAAGATGAAGATGATGATGAAATTTAACCCCGTAACTTGCCTATAATCCCTATAACCTTTAACTCTTAATCTACAATCCTTATAACCCTAACCCCAAAACCCCTAAACACCTAGAAGCACTTAAATTCACTTAGGGATTATGGGTTAGAATAGGGCCTAAAGGATTTTATGAGGGAAGGGCTCTAGGAATAAACTGACACATTTAGATTTGCTGGGTAATAAATGCAGTGAGCGTTACCCACCGAACTATACAACGTTTAGCAGGGGCGCGCACCTGCTCCTAGCGCACACGCATCCCTGCTGAAGATGAAATTTAGAAAAACACCCGTGCTCTTCTCCCGCATTTTCTCCCTGCTTCATCGCATTTTGTTGGCTATTTTCATGCATAGTCCAACAAGCATTTATAGTTTATATTGAATTCATACACCATTTGGTGCTTCCTTGACCTTTTGGATAGAATACACAACATTTGGGGCTCTATTTGGCTATTTGGATTGAATACACACCTCTTGGGATCTATTTGGATCATTTGAGTGAATACACAATAGTTGGACTCTATTTGGCTCCTTGGATTGAATTCTCATGCTACTTGGACACATATGAACTCTTCTTACATATAGTGGACACATCAAAGGAGCATTTTACATTTGAAGCAAAGAGAAATCATAATCCTTGAGGTATGGTGACAATTTTATCTTGTTAAATTTATTTTAGTCTTCATTCACTTGTTTGAATGGCATCTATTTTGGTTTTTCCTCATGAATTGTATGATAGATCTATTTTAGCCTTCTTAATCTTCAACATAGACAATAAAAACATCTTACCAAAAAAAAACTATATCATGCACCAAGCAATGCTTTCAACCTTTCATGAAGGTAATAAAAAAAAATTACTTGCATCACCACCAATAACATTTCATAATCACATTCCTCCATCTAGTAGACAAACATTTGTTGAATTCCTCATGGTTTCACTACAACAACTCACACAAACACCTAAAGAATTTAAAACTCTTAGTCTTTTGGGGCTATTTTCCCTCATCCATACCATGAAAATGAAGTGAGTATGAGCTTCTCCCTTGTAGGGAATTTTCTCGTACTAACATCCCATACCACCATCCAATACCATCCTACTGAATTCCTAGAGGTGATGTTGTAGTTATATGTAGGGCATTCCCAATAGCTTTTAAGATTATATGAAAACATTATCACTATATGTTGATGTACATAATCAATTGCTACATCGAGCTTTAATAATCATGCACATTGAGTTTTAATATCTTGTTTGTTTTTCATTCTTGCAGGGGTGATATTTTTGTTTTTCTAAAAAATGCATTGAATATGGGTAACAGACGTAATAATGAAAGAAAGTCTAGAAGGAAGGAGATGCACCCTGAAAAAGCCCATGAGATAAGAGAAAATGCCAAGTTGTACATGCAAAACCGTAGAAATCAAAATGTTATTTCCTTAGATCCATCAACAAGCAATGACAAAGTGGTTGAAGTCAATCAAATCTTTCCTGATGTCGAGTATGAAGGGATGGATGTTGAACAAGTTCTTAATTGGAAACCTCCCCAAGAAGAGCACACACATGGAGAACACACTCCCTTGCGAGACCAATTTGTGAACGAAGGGCCACAACAAACCGTTGAAGAGACTCGTACTTCCTTTCCGACTCCCTTGCCTCAACTATCAGCCAGACGATGAAGAAATCCTAGACGTATTCATGTGGATGAAAGTTTATTTTCAGGACTTGAAGGTAATATGCCCGAACACACTATTGATTTACATTGTAGAAAGATAATCAAAGATTTTTTTGAATCCAAAACTGATGCAGCAAAATGTCAATTGTTTCTTGCTTTGTTAAAATCACATTGTCTAGCTCATGTTAGGAGAATTTTGGGCATAAATGTAGTTAGAAGTTCAAAGGCCAACAATCATATTGTTAGAAATCTACAATCTTCATTTAATTTGATTGGAAAAACTTCTCGTACAAAAGATTTTAATGCGGCCCGTTGTGTACTGTCGGAATCGATTGTAGAAAAATACACAAGGAAACGTCGCCTACTATCACACACATGTAAAATCTTTAAAGTAGATAGAAAGACTCTTCAAAAGTATTCTGCCATTAGAGAAAAACTTGAGACCCCAAGCCAAAAATGTTGTTGGGCCTTTGTTGGTAGATTACCTCGTTTATACATGAATCTCATTGATGCTGTTAAAGAACTAGTGCAAAAGTTTTGGCATGATAACACTAGACCGTCATCGAATCAAAGAGATGTTTTAAAGTTGAGAAAAGGTGTTAGGGGGGGTGAACTCCATGTCAAGCACTTCCTTGACATGACACAAACAGAACTCTATGAGAGGTTCAAGAATGAGCTCACACAATTGAACTTGGGCCAAAGGTCCTTTGAAAAATGAAAACCCTGGTATGTTAGAATTTGCATTGATCGCAATACATGTTTTAGATACCATGTAGAATTTTAGTACTATTATGATACATATAGACATATATTTTGTGGTTTGCATACTAACATTGTGCAGGATTTCCCATCGTTGCAACCGCCGAATGCATCCAGAGAATTTATACATAGCATAATGTGTCCAAGACCTGAAGGACAAAAATATTATAAAATATCATGTTTATATGGGACATGTTCCAATTGCAGTGGATTTGAAATATTGAGGCGCTAAATCCATGCAATTGCGGAGCACGAATTTGGGAGGATGTCAGTAGAAATGCAGAACTTGTAGTACTTAACATATCAAGTAGATAGTTCAAAGGAAAGCAAAAAAATTGCATTGGTGAAGTCACAAGTAATCTAAGTTTGCATACTTTCATACTGTACATGTTGAATCTGTACATATATATTCAGATTGAAAATGTCGTGTTGTATTAATGCCCTTGGTTTTGTGGCACCAGGTACAAATTTGCAATTTCATGAAGGAATTCTACCAAAAGACCGAGCAGTATGTACATCATGTCCATGTAGCACTATGGCAGGATGAATAGTACATACAGTGTAGGGACACCTTTCCCAATGGCACAATATTGTTGGTTGTGGACTTTGCTGAAAACTACGCCATACAACCACAAAATGAGATTCAAATTAAATACTAGCATTCATACCAAGTTAGCATAATGGTCCATATCACGTATAGGAACGTGCTAGAGAGAAGCAACGACATGAGGCCCTAATATTGAAAGAGACCAACTTCTACATCAGTGACGACAGGTGCCACGACCTGCATTATGTGCAGCATTGCTTCAAAATTTTCTATGATCAACTAAAGGAGAGAGGTATACAGATGGATCAGTATTGGATATGGTCAGATGGTTGTGCGGGCCAATTCAAAAATGCACATGTTTTCCAGTGGTTGATTATTTTGCACAAGACTTATGATGTGCTGCATGTATGGAACTATTTTGAGACCAGGCATGGAAAGGGAGAGCATGACGAGGCTGGAGCATGTCTCAAAAATTTCCTACGAAGGGAGGAGATGAGGTGCATGAGAGACCCTCTATTCGGAATGCCAAATCCATAGTTCGATGGTGCAAAGAAAAAATGTTAGATCGAACCACGGAGCAACATATACCAACAGGTAGAGGACATGTTGTCAGACATTTCTGGAATGTAGTTGATATAGATCGATCGCGTTCTTATAGTTGTAGTAATGTGAAAGGCACTCATGGATTTCATTCAGTTCAAAGCTCAAACAACCCCTTATTTGAAATATGGATGCGAAAACTTGCTTGCTTTTGTGGGTCTTGCAGCAGTTGTGAGTGGGATGAGTGCGAATCAATGGATTGGGTTGATGAATGGGATCATGTATCACTTGCAGTGGACCCACGTGCAGTTGTTGAAACAATCCAGTTAGAGGAAGGCCAATCCTCTATTTCGAATGAATATGATCATATATCTGATCTTATACAGCTAGGTAAACATTTTTGCATGCATATCCCGGTTCCCTCCTTATTTTTGTAATTATCCAAGTTATCAAACCACTACTTGTTGGAATATGACCTTAAAATGCATTTTTGCAGGACACATTTACGCAGTTGTCGCCCCGACAGACAGCGCAATTGGGACGAATTATTGGTTGGCACGATGCATCCAGGGGAAGAAAACCCTCCTCACATCATTAACCGATAGTGAAGGCATTACCTTTCCAACTGGCTCGATGGTTGTTCAGGGGGAATATCTTATAGTAGATGGAAAGGTACCAAAGAGCAATGGCTACACATACATGGATTATAGACTAGTTTCACGGGTGTATCAATTTACACACCTCATCATCGGTACAAAAATCCAACTGCAAACAATGTCAACGAAGACATCAAACAAGGTACGCTACTTACTACCTCATGCAGAGCATGAGAGGTTGTTCGTGACAATAAAAAACCGAGAGGATCCAGAATGCCTAATTCATTAAGGTACATAGTGTATCCATGTGATTGTTTATTCATGCACGATTAATGTTATTCATGTTAGATAGTTTATTTGATATCGTTATCTTATATCATTTATTTGATGTCTGAGTTATGATTAAGTTATGATTTATAGCCATGTGATTGTTTATTCATGCATGATTCATGTGATTCATGTTAGATAGGAATTTGATATCTTATATCTTATATTGTTTATTTGATGTATGAGTTATGATTACATTATGATTTATAGCCATGTGAGTGTTTATTCATGCATGATTAACCCTAGAAGCACTAATATAACCCTACAAACATAATCTAGCCCTAGAAATCCTAGAAAGCTAAACTAACCCTAATAACACTAATTTAACACTAGAAAACTAAGCTAGAATACTATAAACCTAATCTAGTCCTAGAAACCTAAACTAGCCCTAGAAACACTAATCTAACCCTCGAAAACTAATCTAGGACTTGGATGAATATGAGAATCATTTGGGAGCTATGATTCTTGTTCATTGGCTTCTTGAGTTGGTTCTTCATTTCCTTCATCCACATAATAATGGATAATTTCATCGTTGTTCAAATATGTTGGAAACGAGGGCATGTTAAGGATTTTTTCATTAGCGTTAGTAACACTATTCATATTCATATTCATCATGGCTATGATAACCATTTATGCTAGGTTTTTTGGCTTTGCAATGTCATTTGTTCATTGAGGATTCTTGCCACTTGATAACCTTCAATCATATTCAATTTAATAGTGTCATTTTGAATCGGTTCTAGAGAATATGTATGTGGTTCATGTGATGCGACAACTTCCATATTGTCTTGAGCTACTTCATCATCTAATTGAGTATCACTAACATGTTCATCATTGTCACCTAATGGTTTGAAATGTCCTTGAGGGAGGCTTTAGACCTACCTCAGCATCATCACCATCTTCATCATCATTGTCATATCTAGGTTCCTCGTCAACATCTCCGTCATCACCATCTTCTTCATCGTATTCTTCATCGTCATATTTATCACCATCACCATCATCATCAACGTCTTCATCATCACCACCATGATCATCATCATCAACATCTTCCTCATCATTGTCATCTCTAGGTTCCTCATCAACATCTCCATCTCCATCATCATCATCATCATCATCATCATCTTCATCACCATCACCATCATCATCAACGTCTTCATCATCATCACCATATTCATCATCATCACCATCTTCATCATCATTGTCATCTTGTTGATGCCTTGAAAATCGCAGCACCAATCAGCAAGGGATTCTCCCTGGTAAGCAAGCCCAATGCTTGGCTGAACTGAAAGACGGGTTAAATGCAGAAATAGAGTATGTCAAGAAGGTGGATACATTGACTACTGAAGAACTCCACCAGTGGATCCACTCGCTCCAATGGAGTCCTGAATCCAACAAAGTCGACGGTTTGTCGATTGGAGCCACGGTCGTCATTATATGGCTCGCTCCATCTCACATCCAAAAGGCCTTCAGGGACACCTACTGGATACCTGTCGGGGGCATAGAACTCCAACCGTGCAACAAAACCGGGTTCCGAGGAGTCCTGCAAGTGTTTCTGGGTAGGTTCTAGCTGGGAACGCTAGCCATAAGTGCCCGGTGGATGATTTTCCAAAGTTGACCCTCGTGTGCAAAAATTGCACACTCCCTTACTGAGCAAAACCCTAGTTTCCAAGATGGACCTAAAAGATGACACCCGGGCCATGGGACCGGAGTAGAGGCGCACCCCTAGCACTATCCCAGCGTCCTAAATCCAATGGAATCAACGGTTTGTCGATCGGAGCCACGGTCATCATTCTATGGCTCGCTCCATCTCGCATCCAAAAGGCCTTCAGGGACACCTACTGGATACCTGCCGGGGGCATTGAACTCCAACCGTGCAACAAAACTGGGTTTCGGGGAATCCTGCAAGTGTGTCTAGGTAGGTTTCGGTTGGGAGCACTAGTCATAAGTGCCCGGTGGATGATTTTGCAAATTTGAACCCAATGTGAAGGCCATGCCAATCTTGCTCAAGGGGGCCATTTCTCGTCGAGAGGCCCCAGGCGTGTGCACGGAGGCTTCACTAGAAGGAAATATAATATCACGTTCATTCATATTGTGGTATTAAATATTCATGAAAACCTAAAAATTATATTGCTTATATATTAAGGGGCAAAGGGTTTTTTTTATTTAATGTAACAATACAAAAATACTTTGGGGTCTTTTTTATATGGGAGGGCTGACAAATATCCGCCAAATGGAGCTGGAGGGATCATGGTCGGATGAGAAATCAGGTTGAGGCAAGGCTCCAGCTTACCAATACGCAAGGAAATCACATCTTGAGGCATGCTTGAGGCTAGGGATTTTGTGGTGAAGTTGGTTTCCAATCGATCATAATCGCAAGATAGTGGTCATTGAAACCCAATTGTTACCAATAGCACTTAGCCAGTTGTTACCAATAGCCTTGGGAGGCTCTAAGCCTCCAGGGCCTGTTACAGGCCCTCGATAAGCCTTAGGGGATTGAATACGCAACCACTCATGCCTATTACAGGCCTTGGGAGGTTTAGTTAGCCTCCTAGAGCTTGTTACAAGCCCTAGGGGCTTGGATACCTAGCCCACAACAGGCTTAGTCAGCGATTGGGGAACTGCAACATGCAATCTAAATGTTGTACTATGTGCATTGGCTCTAATAACATACAAGAAGTGATCTCCTATCTCTTCATTAGACCATTAGATGTTGCAAATCATAATGATATGTGGTTGAGTAATTGCATTGTGGGTGAAGTAATGTGCATTCACAATATACATCGAAAGAAGTAAGGTGCATTGTAGAATGCATGTGGGGTCATAAGAGGGATATCATATCAATATACTAGGTAGAAATATAAATGGGTATAAAAAATGTTAATGAAAAAATTTATACATACAATATCTAGTGAAAATAGGGGTTCTTTTAAATTGGGAAGGCATATTAGGAGGGGGTTAAAAAAAATGATTTTGGAAGGTGTTTTCCAATATTTAGTGAAATTTGGGGTATTGTTTCATATGCCACGAATGAACGTGCTATGATAGAAGTTTATTGAGTGAAGCCCCCGTGGGCGTGTGTAGACACCATGGACAGGTCCCGTATGGACACGTGGACCTATGGGAGCTGACGGAATCCAAGTCCGCTGACTGGTTTGGGTTCCGTGGCCCCGAAGCAAATCCTCAAGGTGTCCCTGAATGGCCCCGGGGTGCCCAACTAGAATTCCCGTAGCACCCAAATCGTGGCTCCGTTCGTGAATCTATCGATTCCGGTGGGTCTAGGATGCCAGGTTTCAGCTAAGGGACCCCCCACACTGTGCCTCGAAGACCCAGAAGCGGTACCAATGAGCCATCTCTAGAGCTAGGGTTTTGCTCAGTGAGGGCCATTCCAAATTCGCTCAAGGGGTCCATTTCTCATTTGGAGGCCCCAGGGAAGGCATGGCCACCATGGACAGGTCCCTTATGGCCACTAGGCACTGTGTGGGGGGTCCCCTAGCTGAAACCTGGCGTCCCGGACCCACTGGAATCGACGAATTCACGAACGGAGCCACGGTTTGGGCGATCCTATAAGCATTTGTTTTTCAAAAGTGGTCTAGAGGATCTTGCATATTGGAAGTGACCAAGAGTATCATGCAGTGTGATAAGTATGGCCTTATCCTTATGCCTTTCATGAATTTGAGGCCAAACGTAACAACAGAGGAGAAACCTGAGTTGTTTCTCCATTGTCGAGGCGTTTGAGGCCAAAAATGATCTAGTAAGCATTTGTTTTCCAAAAGTGGTTCAGAGGCTCTTGCATCTTGGAAGTGAGTCTATTCTTTATCTTCATGTCCTCTTATACTGAACTAGGTTTTTATTTTTATTTTTTTAATGACAGGTTTTACCAACAGGATTCTACTATGAATTGTGTTTGGTGATAAAGGATTTTACTGTGGATTGTGTTTGGTGACATTTATGGCGACCCCCAAGGAACATATTGAAAAGATCAGGAAAGACAAGTTCTGTGTTGGTGAAAAAGAAAATCCACTTACAAAAGATTTACATCAAGGAGTTAAACAATTATCTGCTGAATTATACACCAGGGATATGCATTTTTTTATGGAGTTGATTCAGGTAATTACTGAGTTACAATTTTAGTAGTCATTTTATAATCTTATATGTTTTCTCGGTTTCCATGGTAAGATTAGTGTTTGTTTTGGGTGCAGAATGCAGAGGACAATGACTATGAACCACATGTGGAACCTTCATTGGAATTTGTCATTACAACTGAAGATGTCTCTAGCGTAGGAGCTCCTGCGACCTTGATAGCTTTTAACAATGAGAAGGGATTTCAGAAACAAAATATTGATTCTATATGCAGGGAAGGTAGTTATATTTGAGAAAAATGTATAAAACGAGCCATAGAATGACGACCGTGGCTTCGATCGACAAACCGTCAACTCCGTTGGATTTAGGATGTGGGGATAGTGCTAGGGGTGCCCCTCTCCTCTGGTCCTGTGGCCCAGGTGTCATTTTGTAGGTCCACTTTGGAAACTAGGGTTTTGCTCAATAAGGGAGTGTGCAATTCTTGCACACGGGGGTCAAATTTGCAAAATCATCCATTGGGGACTTATGGCTAGCGTTCCCAGCTGGAACCTACCTAGACACACTTGCAGGACTCCCCGGAACTCGGTTTTGTTAAACAGTTGGAGTTCAATGCCCTTGGTAGGTATCCAGCAGGTGTCCCTAAAAGCATTTTGGATGCGAGATGGAGCGAGCCATGGAATGACGACTGTGGATCCGATCGACAAACCGTTGAATCCATTGGATTCAGGGCGTCGGGATAGTGCTAGGGGTGCCCCTCTACTCCGGTCCCATGGCCCAAGTGTCATCTTGTAGGTCCATCTTGGAAACTAGGGTTTTGCTCAGTAAGGGAGTGTGCAATTCTTGCACACGAGGGTCAAATTTGCAAAATCATCCACTGGGCACTTATGGCTAGCATTCCCAACCGAAACCTACCTAGACACACTTGCAGGACTCCCCGAAACCTGGTTTTGTTGCATGAATGGAATTATATGCCCTTGACAGGTATCCAGCAGGTGTCCCTGAAGGCCTTTTGGATGCGAGATGAAACGAGCCATAGAAAGAATACCGTGGCTCCGATCGACAAACCGTCGACTCCGTTGGATTCAAGATGCCGAGATAGTTCTAGGGGTGCCCCTCTCCTCCGGTCCTATGGCTAGGGTGTCATTTTGTAGGTCCATTTTGGAAAATAGGGTTTTGCTCAGTAAGGGAGTGTTAAATTCTTGCACACGGGGGTCAAATTTGCAAAATAATCCACCGGGAACTTGTGGCTAGCATTCCCAGCTGGAAACTACCTCGACACACTTGTAGGACTCCCCGGAACCCGGTTTTAATGCATTGTTGGAGTTCTATGCCCTCGGCAGGTATCCAGCAGGTGTCCTTGAAGGCCTTTTGGATGCGAGATGGAACGAACCATAGAATGTCAATCGTGGCTCTGATCGACAAACCCTCGACTCTATTGGATTCAGGACATCGAGATAGTGCTAGGGGTGACCCTCTCCTTTGTTCTTGTGGCCCGGGTGTCATTTTGTAGGTCCATTTTGGAAACTAGGGTTTTGCTTAGTAAGGGAGTATGCAATTTTTGCACACGGGGGTCAACTTTGGAAAATCATCCACTAGGAAGTTATGACTAGCGTTCCCAGCCGGAACCTACCCAAATACACTTGCAGGACTCCCCAGAACCTGTTTTTGTTGCACAGTTGGAGTTCTATGCCCCGGGAAGGTATCCAGCAGGTGTCTGTGAAGGTTTTTTGGATGCGAGATAGAACGAGCCATAGAATGACAATGTGGCTCCGATCGACAAACTGTCGACTCTGTTGGATTCAGGACGTCGAGATAGTGCTAGGGGTGCCCCTCTCCTCCTGTCCCATGGCCCCGGTGTCATCTTGTATGTCCATCTTGGAAACTAGTGTTTTGCTCAATGAGGGAGTGTGCAATTTTTGCACACGGGGATCAACTTTGGAAAATCATCCACCGGGCACTTATGGTTATGATGATGATGATGGTGATGATGATGAAGACGTTAATGATGATGGTGATGGGGATGGTGATGGTGATGAAGATGATGATGATGACGAAGAATATGATGATGATGGAGATGTTGATGAGGATCCTAGAGATGACAATGATGATGAAGATGGTGATGATGATGAAGATGGTGATGATGATGAAGGCGTTGATGATGATGGTGATGGTGATGAAGATGATGATTATGATGACGAAGAAGATGATGATGATGGAAATGTCGATGAGGAACCTAGAAATGACAATGATGATGAAGATGTTGATGATGATGATGAGGGTGATGGTGATGATGATGAAGACGTTGATGATGATGGTGATGATGATGAAGATGATGATGATGATGATGATGATGATGATGATGATGATGATGATGAAGGAGAAGATGATGATGATGGAGATGTTGATGAGGAACCTAGAGATGACAATGATGATGAAGATGGTGATGATGATGAAGATGGTGATGATGATGAAGACGTTGATGATGATGGTGATGGTGATGAAGATGATGATGATGATGACGAAGAAGATGATGATGACGGAGATGTTGATGAGGAACCTACAGATGACAATGATGATGAAGATGGTGATGATGATGAATATGGTGATGATGATGAAGACGTTGATGATGATGGTGATGGTGATGAAGATGATGATGATGATGACGAAGAAGATGATGATGATGGAGATGTTGATGAGGAACCTAGAGATGACAATGATGATGAAGATGTTGATGATGATGATGATGATGATGAAGACGTTGATGATGATGGTGATGGTGATGAAGATGATGATGATGATGATGACGAAGAAGATGATGATGACGGAGATGTTGATGAGGAACCTAGAGATGACAATGATGATGATGAAGACGTTGATGATGATGGTGATGGTGATGAAGACGATGATGATGATGACGAAGAAGATGATGATGATGGAGATGTTGATGAGGAACCTAGAGATCACAATGATGATGAATATGGTGATGATGATGAAGACGTTGATGATGATGGTGATGGTGATGAAGATGATGATGATGATGACGAAGAAGATGATGATGATGGAGATGTTGATGAGGAACCTAGAGATCACAATAATGATGATGAAGACGTTGATGATGATGGTGATGGTGATGAAGATGATGATGATGATGATGGAGAAGATGATGATGATGGAGATGTTGATGAGGAACCTAGAGATGATAATGATGATGAAGATGGTGATGATGATGAAGACGCTGATGATGATGGTGATGGTGATGAAGATGATGATGATGATGATGGAGAAGATGATGATGATGGAGATGTTGATAAGGATGATGGAGAAAATGATGATGATGGAGATGTTGATGATGACGGAGAAGATGATGATGATGGAGATGTTGATGAGGAACCCATAGATGACAATGATGATGAAGATGTTGATGATGATGATGATGATGGTGATGGTGATGATGATGAAGATGTTGATGATGATGGTGATGGTGATAAAGATGATAATGATGATGATGGAGATGTTGATGAGGAACCTAGAGATGACAATGATGATGAAGATGGTGATGATGATGAAGACGTTGATGATGATGGTGATGGTGATGAAGATTATGATGATGATGATGATGATGGAGAAGATGATGATGATGGATATGTTGATGAGGATGATGGAGAAGATGATGATGGAGATGTTGATGATGATGGAGAAGATGATGATGATGTCAATGTTGATGATGAAGATGACGATGATGGAGATGTTGATGATGGCACGTATTTGTAGCAATGTGTAGAAAAAAGTTGGTCAACTTGAAATACTCATGCAAGCCAACATGCACAGAGCATTGATCATGTAAAGATTTCAATTATTGGCAATGGCATTTCGCATTGGAGTTCCATTTCATCTCCTCCCTTCAAACTAATTTTTTTTTACATTTTGAATTTTTACATTGCCCTTGACACGAAGTTTTAGTGACAAAATAACCCTTCAGCAATGAAGTTAGACTTAAAAAAATATCATTTAATAATTTTTTTTATTAAAGAATAATTCATGGAAGTTAATGTTTGACCACATGTAATGCAACAAAACAAAACTTTCAATTTGAACATGTTGCATTAATGGTGTAATTGAAATTGTGACATTCTATTCCAAATGACTTGGCTTTAAAGACTAGATAAATATAGTATACCCTTTATAGAGGCTATTCATTAAAAAACACAGTGCTATTGAGACTGTACTATGATGTTGTCCCCTTCCTTAGTCAAAAGAAGATTAATAAGGTTGTTTTTCCAAGGTATAGGATGTTTTGGATTTCTCAACTATTATTGCATGTGAACTTGCATGTATACCAAGCTACAACAAATCTTTCACGAAAGTGGATTTGTCTATGTGAATAGATAAGTGAAAAGCTTTTAGCAACAAGACCTATAAATTTTAACTTGGAAGTATTGGAAGTGTACAAAGTGGGATTGAGAGGCTTGATGGTGATTGTAGTAGTGGGCATGGTATTGGTGAGAATGATGTTGTGATAGTGGAATTAAACATTAAGATGGTGACCCTAGAGCTTGTGTTGAGGTGGATATAGCCTCACAAATACACCTCATAGTAGTCATTTATTGTAATGTCAACTATATGTGTTTAATTCAATGTGTCTACATAATATTAGATCGCTATCACATAATGATAAATTAAGGAAGTCCTCATTGTAAATGGTAGTGGATGTCGGTTATCCTATGTTTATAATGTTTTCTTAACATAGATACCATTACAAGCTTTTACATGTGGAAAGATAAACCAAGATGAACTATGATATCCAATTTCTCTTCTAAGATCTAGGTAAGCTTTAGGTTGATTCACATTATCAACTAATGCATGGACATCATTGGTACCATAAATTAATACCACATGCCATGGATGGATAGAAGTAAAAACCAAATTTAGACAACATCACATCATGATACACACAACATGAGACAACAACATTAGACAACAAGATACTAATATAGACAACATCGATATAGATCACATAACTGAAAATCCATGTACATCAAGGTGACAAGACTCATCCAAACATATACAATTTTTGGCAAATAGTGGAACATGGTTCCCAATGTACATACAATGGCAACTTGTGCCCTATAGAAAATGCGACAACTCATGCCGTAGATCCAAAATACATGGCAACTCGTGTTGTATATACAAAGTACATGGAAACTGGTGCACAAAAGTGCCACATCATGGCTAATGTACATAACATGCTGTGTCAAGGCATTGTGACCACCCCCATCACTCCCAGGTGCATCTCTAAAGTCGATCTTCGTACTCTTCGAGCTACCGGTCCCTCGGGTCTTGCTTCATCTAGGAGTCGACTATCTCTCCGGGCTCTGGAACAAATGATATAAGATACCATCATTTTCAAGGATGTGCAACATTTACCACATTTATAAAAACAAATGTAGAACTCGAATCTTAAATAAATCACCTCTAATGCGAGTGGGAAACGTGAGGCGGGTGTCCTGGATCTGCAGAGCCTCTCAGCAATTCTAGCCTGCAACATTTACAACAATCATTTAATTGAAAAATAATAATTGCTTAAATTAATTTTTGTTAATGCATCAAAATATTTTCATAAATTAGCTTGATACTCACCGTGAACACCTCCGACGATATACATGGATGGGCTTCTGGGCTAGTAGGTGGAGCAGATGGCTAGACAACCAGCTCCGATGCAGTCATGGGGGGGGCGCAGATGTAGTGGCAGCCACTACAGGTGCAACCACTGGAGATACAGATGAGGATACTGGAAGAGTTGATGCCACAATAGTGGTGGGAAGTGGGGATGATATGGTGGGAGAAGACATGGTGGTATGGGGTGGAGGAGGACGTCGTGGATGATGAACCCCTGCCGGTTGTACGATAGAGGGTATAGAACGAAAATTACTAGGGGGTATGTTGAGGGATGGTGCATGGGAGGGAAGTCATACATGAAGGGAGGAGGATGGAAAAAAGGCAGGTTGTGGACGAAGAGGGGAAGGTGGAAGGAAGGGGGGGCGTGGATGAATGGGGGAGGATGGATAGACATGGGGGTGTGGATAAATTGGGGAGGATGTATATATAGGGGGGCATGGACGAGTGGGGGAGGATGGATGGAGGGGGTTGTATGGCCGGGAAGGGGGGGCTTGATGGAAGGGAGGGGGTGCACGGAGGGAGGGGTCTAGATGGAAGCGAGGGGGGGGGACTCATGGGAGAGGGTGGAAACATAGGACTAAAATGGGGACCTGCAGCTATTGGTGGCACCTACATATACATTTGTAATATCACAATTTAGTAAACAAACAATAAATTAAACCATAGTAAGTCGTAAAAATTAAAATTAAAAGCATGCTTTTAACTACATATTGTACCTGTGTATATGGTGATCTGCCAATCCCTAGCGGGGATGGTTGATCACCGTAGTCAAGGAACACCTGTGGACACCAAAATGCATGCATGTTATGAACATGTTAAACAAGTAATTATTTAGGCAATCAAGATATTCAAAAACATTGTACGAACTATCAACTTGTATGCCATAAATATAAATACTTAAGTAATATAAATGATATAAGTAAAAACAATATTGTGTGAGGTACTGAAAATACCTCTGTGTGAGGTGCCGCAATTTCAGTTGCAGCTGTCATTGCTGCATCCAGGTTGGGAGATCCTACGTTCTCCCATGTTCGTGTCTCAGCTCTGAATAACTTTACATTGAAATAATAGTTTAAGTCAAACAAAAATACTTTACAAGTTATCAAGTGATGATTGAAAACACATTAAAAAAATTGCTAACCTGATCTATATAACAGCCCTCGATCGAGCTAGGGAAAATGTGCCCGCAATGGGGACAGAGATGTGGCATTATCCCCATTGAACTGGAATGCCCAACATGGCTACCACCGGTCACGGGTCTATCCTAGCCCTGTCGTGAAGGCCCTGCACCTAGATCTCTATCAAGGTCACCCGACCTCTCCACTGTAGTCGCTGCTACGAAAGAGGTGTGTCTAAGGAGTCCACATGCAAATTTCCTCATTGCCTCCTCGATTTGATCAAGCTTGTGGGGTAACTGAGGTGGATGGGGAGAGGGGTTGGGGTTGTGCCTAGGATTTGGTGGCCCTCTTAGTGGGTTCCTCCTAGACGCAGGTCGATCTTGGGCAGAGCCATGCCCAACACCCTGGAACTCGGTTATGTCAAAATAGTTGACATGTAAACCGAGGCAAAACTCAGCCCACAGTTGCCGAAGGAAGTACTATGGAACCTCCCTATTATTGTAGGGAGGTTTATTGTACACCATGAACCACCTCTGCATCCAATTTTCCATCCATGGTTGGTAATGACACCAATCCATGTAGACACGTGGCTTTCTAGTGTTCGGTGATTGGTTTTTTTTGGATCGGTGATCATACTATATAATTGCGCTTTTGTAATGTTCAAATCTTTTATTGCTTCGTTGGAAATGCCCGTGGAGTAATACTCCCGCATCCTAGCTCTAAATTCAGTCATGTCGGTCAATTGGCGATGTGCATGGATGAGGGAGTCAATTGAGCTCTCAATTGACGTGGCAAGAGACAATCGAGATGGTTCCCCTGAGTTTCTTAGTTCTCGAGTGTGCACTCTCATTTCATTTACATAATGGTTAAGGTCATCTTATTCAAAATTTGGTTCGGGGTTTTGGTTTTCTTCGGCATTTGGATTTTGTTCACGGTTTTCTTCGGCATTGGGTCCAAGGTTTTGGTTTTCTTGTGTTCCACTATACTTCGGGTTAACATTTTGTTCACTCATTGTATCAATTTACAATCTGCAATTGAAAATTGGTCCATTGTTTTAAAAATTTGGGAATTATTAACAATTTAATAAACAAAAAAAATCAAAAAATTGACACAAAGAATGAATAAAATGACAAAAAAAATTGAATTTACCTATCCAATCGGCCTGTAGATGAGTTGGTGGATTGATTTGGGGGGTTTTGGAGTGGAAATGGCCTCCTTTGGTCATTGTAGTCACGTGCACACGGAGGCAAGTCGCGCTTTCGGCTCCAATGACAAAAAATGGGGAATTCGGCTATGCTCTTTTTTCATTTTGTAACAGAAGCATGCGCGCCCATGCGCGCATGCGCCTCGTTTCGGTACCGAACCTAGTTGCGCGTGCGTGCTGCCTTAGATGCGTGCACGTAATTTTTTTATTTCTGCTAGCGCATCCCCGTTGCAACAATTTTGGGTAGCAACTTTCTGTGCCCGCCCTCAACTAAAATGCATAAAATGTAAAAGAACATCAACCATGAGGTATAAAATGCAAAATGATATGGAAAACATTTTTCACATTATTTTTTTATAGCAATTATATCAATGACACCTTGGATGAAAGGTCGCTATGCAATGGGCATGGATGGAAGTGATTCGGTTTGATTATTCATTGTTTCAATTACAATTTTTTAAATAAAAAGTTAGTATGAATGGGAGTAAAAAATATATATTTATATTTGTAATTTTTGGATATGAATTCTTTTGTTATTTCTATAATGGATGATATGGATTCGTTTGTTATTTTACAAACTTGTAATTTTACTAATTAGTTTGTTACTTTACAAACTTACATGTATATTTACCCAATAGAGATTGTGGGTATTTTATATTTTCACGATGAATGGTATATATATTTGAATATATATTATTAATAATATGGTTAAGAGTATTGGATTTTTGAGAAATTATCATAGATATTTTTGCTAATGTTTTATATATGTATAATTAAAGATTAAAAAAAGCTTATAATCTTTTTTTAATATTTTTTTTGGACAGAGTGATAAAATTAATTATTTTTATTTTTTATCTAATTTTTAAAATGCTTTATATTTAAAAATATAATATTATTATTTTCAAAATATATAGTTAACAAAAAAATAAGATTATCATTTTTTGTATATTAGTTTGTAAAATACTATATATATTTTGAAATACGCATTCAGACGGAGGTTAAATTTTGAAATCAAATCTCTAATTGATACAAACCAGATCACTTAGCTTCTTGCTATTAAACCACTCTTGTGAACTCTTATTAACATTTTTTAGTTTTGTCAATTAATTTTTTAAGATATAATATATGAAACTCTAACTTCATCTAACTTCATCACGGGACATATATCTATAACTTATTAAGCTTAATTTGGAATTATAGACCATCCAAGTAGTTAAACATGACGGTGTTTAAGATGAGAATTTTGATGACATCAAAGGTAATTTTTTCCTTCTTAAAAATGGGTTTAAAATTGTGGTATTATAAAAAACAAAAATTTCACACAGAAAAAAGAGAAATTACACGAAACAAAACAATATTTAATTTGAATATATTTATTAGTGACTATTCGCTAACTAACCAAACTAAATGTACTCTATTTAATGAGCTTAGTGTATGATACAATATTAGAATTGATTTGATATTTGTTTTATTATAGTAATGTATGAAGAGTTGAATGTTTCTTCCCAATGTGCTAATCTCAAGGAATAAATGCAACTCATCACTCTTCGGAAATTTACATTCGCAGGGAATGCTTAATGCCGTACATCATAAGTGTTAATAGTTAGGCTAGAAAAAGTTAGAACAATGACTTTGAATTGACATTGACATTGATATAAAGTGGAAGAGACACCTCGCAATAAGAAAAAACAAAAAAAATGGTAAAATGCATTTGACCTATGCCGTTCGTGTCTTATAGTTCAAAGCACTTATCTATTGATTTATAATATGCTTTGGGGGTGGAATCCTATGTAAGCAATTTTATAGACAAAGTACTCGGAATTAAAACATGGCTGGAATTTGATCAAGCAGTAGATTAGGTTTTATTTGTTATCTTATAGTGAGTACTTCCTCTCATATATTAGGTTTTTGGTTTTATTTGTTATCTGTGGCAGTTAGCACTTCTCATTTATAGTATGGTATTGGATGTACGTTTTATATTTTATATTATAGTTAGGTTGGGAGTCATAAAAACAAAGATTTTATGGATAAGGTTTAATTTAGATTGTAGGTAATTAGTTAATAAGTAAATATGTCATTTTTAAATTTAATTTCTAAAAAAAAGTTTAATTAGGTAATCAAAGTAAAGTTTACCATTTTTAAAAAGGAAAAATTTATATAAGACAATTAAAAATAATATTAATCAATGTTATCCTTATTGATAGAGGTATTTCCATTTTTATTGAGCCAGAAAATCTAAAGGCCAAAATGTATCTCTATGCGAAATGTTAATGCTATCAAATTTGAAAGTGTAAAGGAAGATAAACTTCAACAAAAAAGAAATCTGCATTTGATTTAATGAACAAGAGCCAGGATGGTTGGTGGTCTGCCATTGCTAGGCCATCGAAGAAGAAAACATGTTTTTCATTCCACCAAAAAATAAGAGAAAAGGTTCACACTCTAGGTTAACAACATCCCATGATCTATTAACACTATACATAATTAAAGCCAACAAAATGAATCTTCAAGATTAAAATTTTAGGGCCCAAGCATTGCATTGAAATGGGATTTTGAATCCATGAATTTACTTATGAGAGGCATGATATGTCATTGATTGTTTTTAGGTCATGTTAGCTAGGTCTGGTATGGCACTATGAGGAGGTTATTGAGTAGGGTGGGTCCTCCTATAAAGGATGTTTGTTGAGCCCTAAGTGCTGCCTAGAAACCAAACTATGTACATTATATCACACCACAAGGCTCCCTCCTAAATTTTCATATAATTTATCGGAGGTACAAAGTCTATCCATTTTAAAGCACTTCCCACAGAGAAAAGCTTAAAAGGTTCTGAGGTATATTACAACTTAGCTGTCTAAATCAACCAATCGAATTTAACGAGTAGTTGTTGAAGTTGTTTGATGATCTGATCTCTATCTGGAGTTGTTGGAAAATTCAGATTGATTGGCATATTTGATTACGTGATGCAATGGGACGTGTTTCACATACATACAATGAATTCACACGTATATTATTATTGAAACATGTGTTGGCTGGAGAAGGCATCCAAAACATCTATGATTATTGGGAAATGTGATTCCTGTTATTTGGCAATGTGTGCAACTCAACACTTTGCAAGGATATCAAAGACATGCATGCTTGATGGCTTGAGATGTCTATGCAATTAGTTTGATCCTCTAGTTCATCTTTTTGGTATAGTTCATCAAGGTAAGATACTCTTGTTGTATACCAATCTCGAACAACTTCTGCTTCATAAACTGCTAGAACTTTTGAATGAACTACATAACCAACTAAGACCATCGATGTTGCATAGCCATTGCTTTGTTGGCAGACTAGCGTACTGATCATTAGAGACTCAAACTTGGTATGGTCAACAAATCCCACCATATTTGTAAGTTTTCTCAAATTTACAAAGAATACCTCAAGTTCTAGAGCAAGGGACAATCTATTATCTACCTGTTAGCTAAAGTTGCAAAGGCGCACTGAAAGGTAATAAACATTATCCAAATTGAATAAAAAAATCTTCTGAGCCGCTTTTGAAGTCATTTAACATCTTAATATACCTAATGACATGCTTATCACATATAAGGTTTTAAAACCTAGAGATCAAATCACAAGTGCTTCAACCTTTCTCATTTGGTTCACAAAATGACTCTGACTTAATCTTACAGAAAGTTTTAAGACCTAGAGATCAAATCACAAGTGCTTCAACCTTTCTCATTTGGTTCACAAAATGCCTCTAACTTAATCTTACAGTGCACTCCCTTCGGAGGGTTAATGGTCTATCTACAAATTGTAATATTATATACTATATAGATTACTCTGTGATATCTTTTTCCCATAAAAAAAGGGCACTTGGTTAGTTTTCTATCATTCGGCACCTCTTTTATATGAATCTTTGAGGCAGAAGGGAACCTGGTTAGCTTTTTATCATTCGGCACATTTTTGCTATGAATCTTTGAGGCACTCTTTTGACTTTAGATTTTTATTCATTTTACTCCCGAGTCAAAAAAAACTAAAATTTAAAATCGTTCTTTGTTCGCTTTTACTTTCGACCGGAATAGTGAATGGAGTATCTAGGAAGCTCATCTTTTTTGGTTATTTGTTGTACAATATGTTTAGGAAGCCTTTTATATTGGTAAATTATATGGTTATCATATTTCTTAGCAATGTAAATATAACAACCAAATACAAATTAAAAAAACCATTTTGACATTTTGATAAAAACCATTTTGACATTTTGATAGACAAAGAAAAATGGTAGCTCCATGCACATTGCTATGACCATGGACAACATCTGTCACACAAATAACAAGAATCTGAGGCGAGTGCTCATAGTTGCGCCCTAAAGTCTATCAATCACGTTTTGCCACATAGCGGTCGTTGCTCAAGGTTGAGGCTCACTTCCATCTGCATGCATAACATTCCCTGCATTTCAAATTTTCAAGAAGATCATTAGGCCTAATGGATGAAATTCAGAGCAATGGATCTTATAGCAAATGTATAATTTATTAACTTGAAAAACACATGAGAAATCAAGATAAATTACAAACCTATGGCGAAGTTTCAAATGATAGCAGGGTTGGAAGCTATAACAGAGCATTCGATTTGTGTCACCTGGCTAATTTCTTGGACATCCACGCCATTCCACTGCGTAGAGAGGGCGAAAAGAGACAATGCCAGTAATTCAATTAGCTTAACGAATCAGCTACTCAAGCAGTCTATGCTTACAAGATAATCATTCACATATGATGAAAATCCCCTCTTAACAATCTTATTCTTCAAGTCGCCGATGTGATGAACCAACAAACCTTCAACAACCTTCTCTCATCGCACTTGTCGATTGAAACTACCGGCCGCTCATACGTAGGCTTGAATACCTCTATATTTCTACATTGTTTGTGTGATTATTCTGAATGCGGAGAGCATAGATTGTTTCTCGTAGTGTTAGCTACAATACCGAGCCTGCAGAGAAAAGTATATCGATGATCTCATTAAATGCTTATAGCTCGCAGCAGCACCACACACAACTCACAAGAACACGTGGTAAACTGAATGGTAAACTGAATAGCAAACAAACAAACAATATGCTTTTGGGTTGTGGCAAAATATCAATACCCAACTGCATAAAACATGGTGCTAGCCCATGACAAAAGTTGAAATAAGGATCAAAACTTGTTTATACAACGCCTGATACAACTAAAATATCCAGTCTTCGTGACATAGTTTCTTCCTTAGCTTCAGTGCGAATAGCTGGGGAGGATGCATGCTCAGATCTACAACTGCTGACAAAGCCATAAAGACTGCAGCGTCTTCCATAAATTAACATCTCTCATAGCTATTTGGAAAATAGGTTTGTTTCATTGACGTTTTCCCTGAATAGTACAACTCATCACAAAGCCTCTGTAAACAGGAAAGGGAAACTGGCTGAAAGAAAAATCCCCACTGCTGTGAGGTCTTGCAACAGGAGAATTGAAGGATGAACAACCTAACGGACGATTACCCATGTCAATCATAAACTTCCCTCCGTTTTGGGCACTAATCACTGATTCTGCGAGCAATATCCCGTTATTCATGCTAACCAGTCCACAACCCTCTGCCACAAGCTCAAATCTGCAGCCCAGACCATCACTGCCGCCTCTATGCTGGGAAAACCTACTATCTCGTTCCTAGTAAGGAAAATGAGATAGCATTTCTTCATATTACCTGTTATCAATATACCTTTGGTTGTCATATTAAGTAAAAATAATGTGTACACCTCAAATCACACAAAGATAACGATTTGTTTTCTTTACCTTGGAAGCCTCACTGATACAGGAGCAAAACAATCGATGTTGGGCCCAAAATCGATGGAGACAAAAGTAATGCTGAAACTCTGATAATGTGTATCAAGTAATTACCACGGCCATATTCTTCTGAAGATGTACACACAGTCAGCACATCGCGTTTCAAGAAAAAATGTTTCTTCATATTCACCATCAATACACTTTCCACACACGTCACAACGAGCAATACAAAATATGCATGCCCGACACTCTCGAACTGTATGGTGTCTTTGAATTTGACAACATTCATTGGTGCAATCATAAACAATCGTTGCATCCCGGCATTTAGGGCAAGCTTCAATATCAATTATACTGTCATCATCATATGAAAACGGATAGTCGCGACCATTCGGATAAAACCGGGGTTTTACTGTTTGAGACCTCCGTTGTAAGCCACCATCCAAAAGGTAATTCAACTGCTCAAGGTGCTGTCTTGTTATGCCAAAAATACCATGAAGTCTCAGCTGCTTCAATCCAGTTATGCTCCATTCTTTGTGTGCTCTGACATTTCTTACAATGCCATCTCCAGTTAATCTTGTGCAGCCCGGCAAACATAACTGTAAAGCCCATAAACAAGTGAACCATACAGTCAATGACAACTAAATGACAAGTCAACAATAAATGCACAATATGGTTTTGAAAAAATTAGACAAACTGAAGGAGAGAACAATCTACAAGGTACCTACCATGCAACATCATTTTATAGAAATGCATTATCTTCGGATGTTTCAAGATATCTAATGAAAATTAAGATATAGCAGATAAGCAGAGGAGCATCCACCAATGTGTGCATCTTTTCTTGAAAAGAATAGAAGACAATAAGAAAGAAAGCAAGAGAAAGGTCAAACACATAAGAATATGGAATACCAAATGGTAGAGTTGTACAAGTGCTTCCATTGAAGGTTTCAACATTTTTGAACGAATTCTACCTATGTTTCTTTCAAAAAACCTAAGCTTTCTAATATTATTTTTAAATTCTATCCTTTCATCATTGTATTTAAAGGAGCCTAGAGATTAAATTCAGATACAAATACATCCATTCAGCAAATCCAGTTTGAAAATATGAAGCACGGTTTTGTTTCCCTAAACCCAAGCAACTACAATAGTTCAATACGTCTGATATTACTTACCGTGCCAAAATGCACGAAATCTATATAAATACCTTTTAAAATGCCAAATATAACAACAAATTCCTCTCCCTGAAATTTCTTAAAATCAAAAACTAAGAAACACAGGTACTAACCTTTGTAAGATTTGGACTGATGTCCAGCACTTGCTTCAGTCCATCATCTGTAATTTTCCGGCACTTTATTAAACTCAAATTTCGTAAACGACCTTGAGACCTTGCAGCGAGTTCTAAGAGGGCATCATCAGTAAGCCTTTCGCTTAGAGGATGCTCCACATGTATATTTTGCCACAGAGAAGAATCACCTTTCACCGAAGTATGCAAAGACTTGCAAACTTTTTCAAGTGAAATAAGATCTTCCAGGTCCAAATACGGAAGAGTTAAGAATAGTGGAAAATGGGGTTCTCGTCTTTCAGCTAGTTCTCCATCACTGCAACCTTCCATACTTCCCCAAAAAGTAATAGTTCCACCCTGATCAATCTTGCAAGAATCATAATAAGCTGATGGCTTCATAGAAAGATCTCCCAAAGCAGCTTGCACTCGAATGTTACCAGTGCCATCCCTATTTTTTGGAGGGCTCTCTTGCAATCTATCATTAGTTTCCTCGAGCTGTCTCGAGAGTAGATCTCCCAAAGCAGTAGAAAGATATCCTAAAAGAGCTTGCAATCGGAGATGAACAGTGCCATCCCTATCTTCTGCAGAGCTCTCTTGCTGTCTATCATTACTTTCCTCCAGTTGTCTGGGAAATCCTGCTTCACCAGAAGCTTGGAAGTCTCCCAACAACGCACCATCTTTCAAGGATGTCAAATAAGCTCCCTTGTAGCTCCAGTCTACTAATTCTATTTTCTCAAGCAATTCATCCTGCTTAACTAATTCGTATTCTTCATAACAAGACACCACATTAGAAGCAATAGCTTCACGCTCAACCTGTGTTTTTTCAATGGCGTCCCCAAAAAAGGGTTCACAATCTCCATAGTGAATTAATTCATTCAGATTAGGAGGTTCATAGGAAGGCACCGGCTCCCAAGTAGCTCTATGATGTCTATCATTACTTTCCACCAGCTGTCTGGGGAATCCTGCTTCACCAGAAGCTTGGAAGTCTCCCAATAACTCACCATCTTTCAAGGATGTCAAATAGGCTCCCTTGTAGCTCCAATCTACTAATTCTAGTTTGTCTAGCAATTCATCCTGCTTAACTGATTCGTATTCTTCAGAACAAGACGCCACATCAGAAGCAATAGCTTCACGCTCAACCTGTGTTTTTTCAATGGCGTCCCAACAAATGGGTTCATAATCTCCATAGTGAATTAATTCATTCAGACTAGGCAGTTCATAGCAAGGCACCGGCTCCCAAGTAGCTCTATGCTGTCTATCATTACTTTCCTCCAGCTGTCTAGGGAATCCTGCTTCACCAGAAGCTTGGAAGTCTCCCAATAACTCACCATTTTTCAAGGATGTCGAATAGGCTCCCTTGTAGATCCAGTCTACTAATTCTATTTTGTCAAGCAATTCATCCTGCTTAACGGATTCGTATTCTTCATAACAAGACACCACATCAGAAGCAATAGCTTCACGCTCAACCTGTGCTTTTTCAATGGTGTCCCAACAAATGGGTTCATAATCTCCATAGTGAATTAATTCATTCAGATTAGGAGGGTCATAGCAAGGCACTGGATCCCAAGCAGCTTTATGCTGACCTGAACAAGGTTTTGTGGTAAACCAACCACAATTTGACCCCGCACTCGACTGGCTTTTTCGCGACATTGCATCATCCTCATTCGTCTTTCCTCTTGTCAAATCAGGATACATGTCCGTGTAACAAGTAGTCTGTTCAAAATTCTCACGTTCCACCTGCAAAGTATTCATCCAATCGGCAACAGCAAGTAGCATGTTTGGACAATCAATACGGACGTTTCTCCCGAGGGAGTCAACCATAAAATACTCTCCGTCCTTCCAATTACCCCTCAATCCAGAAGCTTCAATATGAAAATCAGTATTACTCAAAAAACATAAGTCACCAGTCTTACTAACAGAGCCAGTAATCCTAAAATCCTTCCGGTAATCCCACAAAACAGGCTCTGCAGTGCGAGGACCTCCTACGCCCTCACGATCACCATTACTGAATGGACAGTGTTCACCACCACCTCTAACAAAATCAATATTACCGCAAACCTTCTCCTCTTCAACCAGAATACCATTAATTCTACTACCATCCATGTTCCCAATATTTGGATTTATAAATTCATTTAAAACACTGGAAAATTTGTTTTCCAACGAGCTTGGAGGAATGTCTGATGTCATGCTTTCTACTGATCACTATACACAACACTGGAAAATTCCTTCAAAAATGCAGAAAACTATATTTTCTCAAGCCCAAAATCTTCCAAAACCCTTAAGCCTGACAGAAGACAACAGCCCTAAAAATCGATAAAGCCCTAAAAAGTCTTCCACTTTAAATTCAACACCGGAAGAAACAACAATTGTTTTGTGAACTTCAAAATTTTCTTTTATAAGACACTAAGAACAGGAAAATTATCTCAGATACCGCGTTCTTGAATATTGTATTGAATATCCCCAAAACCACCCAACGAACTCTTTTCAGCTGCTCTTGTGAGAATCCTTCACGCTCGTTGGCCGCAATGAAAACCCTAGAAATTATCGATTCCAAATCTATAACTCACGGTTTTGTAGGAGGGGAGAGGAGTTTGCTGGGATGGCGATTCGGCGAAGCGCATGGAACTGACAATGAACTCCTGGCGGAGATATCAATTTCCCCGATGAATAGATAGATGTAAATTCTGGATCTTACAGTTCGAATTCAGGCTATTTCGGTTGGTGCTCGCTCGCTCGCTCGGCCAGTGGCCAGTGGCCACTGACCGTAAATCCCTGGCCGGTGGCCACTGACAGTTTCCGGTTTGAATGGTGGTACGGTCTTGGAGTTTGGTGGGCTTTCCCTATTCCAAGGCATTCTTCAACACCAACGTGGGCTTTGGGTTCCCCACTTCCACTTCCACTTCCACTTGGACTTGGACTTGGACTTGAGCTCCACCTTTAAGTGATGGCTGTAGCTTTTCAAAGATTAAGGAATTTGAATTATTCTTTTCAATATTAAGGAATTTCTTTTGAAGATTAAGGAATTTGAATGATTCTTCTTAAAGTATTCACAATCCAAAGTACTATATGCATCGATCATAACAAGTTTGTGAAATATCGTAAATAGTTACTCAACTAAACGAATGCTTGATGCAGTTGGTCTACTAGGAAGTGAACTTGAATATAGTGTTTTAATTTAACTTAAATAACATTAGCTGGATGGGTTAGTTAAGTGGTTGAGTGTTATGAATTGCAAGTAGAAGGTTATAGGTTAAGTCAATATGTTGGATACCTCTGAAGTATTATGGACCTCAATCAATGTCCCTACTAAGTTTGTTTGTTGAAATTGTAACCAAACAATTTACCCTAGGTATCATCCTTGCACTAAAGAGAACATCTTGAAAATTTCGTGACAAGTGCATTTCATTGGGGAAAAATAGAACACACTAATATAATAATGAAAATGGGATATAAATAAAAAGGTGTCTCTAAACAAATAATATATCCAAAAAAAAATATTTAAACAAATTAGGTAGAACACATTAATACAAGAATGGAAATGGGAAATGAATGGAGAGGTGATTCTAAAGAAATAATAGATCAAGATGTGAGAAATTGCCTCAACTATACAATTATTATCACTAAAATAAATGAGCTATAGAGAATAGGTGATCGGACGTGATAGGAATTGTTGTGATTCTTACTATGGGAATAGTTTTAGAGAGATCAATGTCAATATAATGGAACTATTACAAATGGATTTGATACATATTTGTACACTAAAATATATGAGACTCTTATTAGGAGAGAGTTGCATAGTCATTGAAAGAGATAATAAATTAACCTTGTGATACTTAGAAATCAATGTATTGTTTATGGGATTAGTGTGGACTCCAACTTTGATTAACATAAATGTTGAGCACATAAATCATTTCAACCGTAAGGTTGTGCTAACAATGTTGAATAATCTGATGTTGATATGATATGCTCTAATGTCTGTTATTCAATCTTATGTGTCATGTAGATCGATTGTTTATGTAGGATCAATGGAAGAGTGATGTTAGGATTCAGGTCATACACAGAAGATATATACAATAATAAAAAGATAGAATTAATTTTGTTTCTTTTTCTTTGGCCTATCAAATTTACACAAATACGGCAAGTACATATCTTAGATTCTTTTCAAATAAAACCTACAATTTTCAAGAATATATTCTTAAGTATAGTATTGAAGGTAATGAAAATAACTAATTTGTTCTTTCACTTGAATATTCTCATTTCTCCACCACCATTCCCAACCATCAATGCAATAAATGAAATAGAAATGTAAAAAGAACAAAACTTGCTCTCCCTCGATCCAATCAACAATGGAGCATATAAAATGGAAAATGAGTTCAACAAGTAGGTCTAAGGTCAATGAGCTGATGTACACATGGTCTTTGTGGTGCAACGACATGAAGTCAATGTCAAAGCAGATGTTCCAAAAAGCTTTCCAGAAATATTATAGTTTATAATATAACAACATGAAGTTTTAACTTAATCTGTATACCCCACTTTGCAACATGTACAACTCAAACATTACAAGAGAGGTTCTGGATGTCTTCCACTGCTCCGGTTGAAATCCATTCTATACTTGCTCCTATATATGGGAAACAAATGACCATCTTCATCCCATGACAATTCTATTGTTACATTATGTTGAATTCCGTATAACTAGAAACATATTGTTCCTAAATATTTATTTCGGCATAAAAATATATATTATTACATTATGTTGAATTCTCTATAACTAGAAACATATTGTCCTAAATATTTATTTCGACATAAAAGAGAAAAATATATAATATATGGCTCCTCAATATTTATATTTACTTATAATATGATAAAGGAATAAATTCAACTCACCACTTTTTCTTTGAGTATTCCTGCATAACGAAACATCTCATATGAAAATTACATTCATAGGGAATGTTTAGGGCTTTAGATAATTAGTTTTAATACTTACACTACAAAAGGTCACAACAATGACTTGACTTTAATGGAAACTATTTTGATGAAGAGATACCTAGTAATATGAGAATTACAAAAATAACAAAGAAATGGTCAATTTCCTTTGACCGTTTCCGTCGTCTTTTAGGTCCACTCGAGCATTTATCTATGATTTAGAATATGCTTTGAAGGTGGAATTCTTTCTATGCAATTTTACAAACAAAAATATGACTAAGACTCGGAATTAAAACAATGATGGAACATGAATTGGAATTTGATCAACTAGTAGATTAGGTTTTATTTGTTATCCTATAGTTAGCACTTCTCCTCTTTTATACTATGGTACTCAAGGTAGGTTTTATATTTTATATTATAGTTAGGCTAGAGTTATAAAGAGCACGTCACAACTTATAGATGAAGGTCAATCTTGTGGGCAAATAACTATTTGGTAGACATTCTTTTTCTAAATTTCATTTTCTATAGATATTGTTCTTCCAAATTTCATGTTTTTTTTTTTAAGAAGTGTAATTCCTTATTCAAAGTAAAGATGATAACTATCATTTATAAAAAATTCACTAAATAAAATTTTTACAATGTTGATCTTAACTTAAACTTCAACAAGCAAAAACTCACATATGATAGTTAAAAATAATACTAACAAAATGAAATTTTTATAAAATTTGTGTTAGCCTTAAATAAAAAAGGAAAAAAAAAATAGCGATCCATTTGAAGAGGATAAAAAATCAAATGAGTTCTAAGATTCTAGAAGTTATAAAGACTAATTAATTGCATTGATAAGTGTTTATATCTTAGAATTTGCAGTGGACTACCATATATGATTTTCCTAGATTGAAGGAGGATGGGACACATATACTGTCCACATTGTGTTATGGGCGTCTTTCAAAATTCGTAATAAACAATTATAAAAAAAAAAAATATAAAAAAAATTGGTAATTGATGCATGGATAACCCATAGCTTATGCATAGATAACAGGTAGTGACAGACAATCTATTTAACAAAAAAAGGTAGCATGTAGATGAGGCTTAGACAACAAGTGATTACAACTAAACATGGAGAACAAGTAATGGATGACTTGTTCGTGGCACTTAACTTGTGATCTATCCATGTTTATCGGCCACAAGTTAAGTGGATTTTCTAGTATACTTTCTTTTTTAAGCATGGGATCTTAGGAACCTCTCAAGAATATATGCAACAACCCACAAGCTACATATACAAATAACTCATAGATGAGTGTGGATAAGACTTCACATCAATTGGATGGATACCCTTTTAGCTTCACTATATGACTAATCAATATGTGCAACCCTACCCCCCACCACATTGGTCAATAACCCATAGATCATCTTGGTCTAAGATTTCACATCAAGCGGATGCCTTCCTTTTCAAATTTACTCTAATGGATCAATATGTAAATCCCTACGCCCCACCAGAATTGAACCTATGAATTCCACAAAGATAACAAAACCAAGTAAGATCTTATGGACGAAGCTCAATCCAGATTGTGGGAAATTAGTTATTACATATACATTCCCTTTCTAAAACACACTATGACAAACAAGTGTAACTTTGTACTCAAAGTAAAGCTTACAAGTGGTACTTATAAGAATATAAATAAAAAAATTTACAATGTCAATGTTAACCTAAACTTAATAAAGAAAAAGCTAACATGTAATTAAAAACAATATTAAATAATTAAAATTTTACAAAATTGGAATCAACCTTAACTCGAAAAGGAAAAAATATATAACAACTTATTTAAAGAGGACACAAAATCAAATTATTTATGGGAGGGCATGGGAGGGCATGTTTTATAGGTGCAATTCCATCCGTATTGAGCCAGAAAATTATTATCAGCATTTAGCATTTTAACCCCATTGTTGTAGAACAATTTATGGCCTCTCAAATTCAAAAACTAAAATGTACTTCTATGTCAAATGTTAATGCTGACAAGCTTCAAAGTGTTCATAAAGGTGTAAACGAAGATATCAAAAGAGATAGCAATAAGGCTCATAAAAAGCTCATTATTATTATATATTTAGAGAACCACACATAAGGAAAGAATTACATTTAATTAAATGAAAAATTAAGGTGATTTGTTGAATGATATGGGAAGCTGGAAGAAAAGGAAAAGGTAATGACGGTGAGAAAGACAAAATTGATAACACATAAACAACCAAACTTTGGTCTCTTAGACAACACAATGTTGATATTTGATATTACCAAATATTGAATGTTTTATGGTCAAAGTAAATACCTAATTTGTAAAACATCTATTTCAGCCACCATTATACCTTTGTTAATGCACACATGGATAATTTTCTTACACAAGTATATAAGATAGAGAAATGGAGGGTACCAATTTAGAGATCTATCATGAGAGGGATCAAATCCTTTGTATGAATATCGCGCATCAACTTTTGTACTTTAAAATAAGTTTTGCATTATCAAGAACCTTTGAATGAGCATATTTTGTATTTTTTAAAAAGGTTTTCATTTCTTAATATCCCAATTGTTACATTTCTTAATATCCCAAATTCGATTGATAACATATCTTACATATTTAATAACTCACAATTTTATGATGATAACTGGCGTTCATTATTTTTCACGTTTTAGTTAGTGATGATAACCAGTATTCATTGTTTATAAAAACAAAATCAATGGCTCATTCTTATGCCTATGAGCCATAATCTATTACTCATTTCATTCAACGAATTTTATATAGGTTTGTTTCTATTATTGTGTAATCGTGGACTCTATATTCCAAATATAATGCATATTCACTTGTCTTTAACTGACAATGGTTTTTTTGACAATCTGTTATTATATTCTAGATTATATTGAAATTGATGAATGAATTAACACTAAAATAAATAAATTATTTCCATTTTATTTTTTTAATGTACTTGAAATTAATGATGTATAAATTATAAATGTGCATCGTAATATCCTTTGAGATTATAGTAGTAGTGTTACAATGGAGATTTCCTATTTCAATCTCCATTTTGCAAATAACAATATATTAATATTAGCAATATTAATAGTAATAGTAAAACATTGTTATCATTAATATTAATCATAATAATGTTAATGCTAATGTGAATATTAATATTAATATGAATAAAATATTAATATTTAAATCAGTATCGTTAATAATAAACATTAATAGTGTTAATAAACTATTGATATTAATATTACTATTGTCAACTAAAGTCTCTAAGAATCAAACATCATACGTAATCCATGGTCAAACATCACAAACTTTGGTCAACAATCTCAAACCATGGGGAAACATAGTCAATATATGGTTGAAGAAAAAAAAATTACTAGAGAACCATGGTGAACCAAAGTAAAAAGTATTACTAAATTCAACCATAGTGTATGTTGGTTAACCTTAGCTAAGCAAATTCAACCATGGTTTACTAATGTCAAGCATTGTTAAGTAAAGTCAACCATAGTTGAGTCAATTCAACCATGGTCAAATAATAGTTAGTCATGCTTAACTATGGTCAAAATTAGTTACTATGTTCAAGCATAATTAACCATGGTTAGCATATTTTAGTCAAACATTATCCAATATGGTCAATAACATTAAAACAGGGTCTCACATTATCAATCATGCACAACCATGGTCAACGAAGTAATCCATAGTCAAAATTGTTTAGTCGACCATGGTGAAATAGACTTAATGTTACCTAAATAAACTAATCCATACATAACCAACATTCACTAAAGTAAATCATGATAAACAGAATTCAAACAATAGTCAACAATGGGACATTCCCTAGCTAGCAAATTCAACCATGGCTTACTAATGTCAACTTGGTTTTAACCAAATAAAAAAAATAGTCAACCATGTTGATTTAAACTTAGCCATGGTTTGCTAAAAGTTGACTAGACAAAAATAATAGTCAAACATAGTTTACTATGGTGAAACTTGCTCAACTATAATTTTAATCCCTTCGTCAACATGTTCAATGTTCATCAAACATGGTAACCTTTTCTACAAAAATTCAACCATATTTTAGTAATGTCAACCATGGTTGGTCAACTATGCAATAACCAAAGTTGAATACTAATAAACCATGGCGCATTCCTTATCTAGCAATGTCAACTATTGTTTTCTTATGTCAAATAGGGTTAGCCATAGTAAAACAATAATCAACCATGTTGCATTAACATCGATCATGGTTTGCTAAATGTTGACCATGTGAAAATAATAGTCACCCATGTTTTACTATGGTCAAACATGGTCAACTATCATTCACAATGCTTTGTTAGAATGATTGATATTGGTCAATCATGTTCAACCTTCCCTAAAAAATGTAAGCCATGGTTGAGAGAAATTGACCATGTATTCAATCGTGGTACACTAAAATAAACCATGATCAAACAATATTCACTCATTCTTAACTATTGTCAAACATAACCAACCATGTCCAAACAAAATTAACCATCATTAAATAAACTCAACCATAATAAACCATGGTTAATGACATTCAAACATTGTCTCACATAATCAAATATTCGCAATGATGGTCGAAAATGTAATCCATAATCAATAATTCTTAGTCAACAATAGTCAAACATAGTCAATGTTACCAAAACAAAATTGAACCATACACATGCAAGGTTCACTAATGTAAACCATGGTTAACCAACATCAACAATAGTTCAATATAGACAACCTTGGTTTACCAATGTTAATCATATTCCACCATGGTGCACTAACATCAACCATGCACAAATAATAGTCAATGATTGTTCACTATAGTTGAACTTATCCAACCATAATTTCCCACTCTTTATCAACTACGGTCGATGGTGGTCAAACATGGTCAACCTTTGTTCACCAAAATCAGCCATAGTTTACTAATGTCAACCATGTTTAATCAAGTTAGTCATTGTCAACCATAGTTCACTATAGTAAACCATGGTAGAAAAATAGTGATTGATATTCAATTATGGTCAAACTTTGTGAACCATCTTCAAATGTACTTAACCCTGGTCAATTAAGTCAACTACAAAACCCAAAGTCATTGATAGTCAACCATTGTTGATTACTTTCAACCATAGTTAACTAAAGTCAACCATAGTAACAAACATCAAATATAGTAAGCCATGGTTCACTAAAGTGAATAGTTGTTAACTAAATTCAACCATGATCAAATAATAACAAACCTTGGTAATTTTGTTCTAACGTATTCCATCATAATTTGTGACCCATAGCTAATTGTGCTTAATGATGATCAAACATAGTTAATGTTACCTAACCAAATTCAATCATACACAACCAAGGTTTTCTAAATTAAAGCATGGTCAACAAAGCCAAACTAGTCAACCATGGTGCATTAAGGTCAACCATTGGTTTCCTAATGTTGATCATGTGTAAATAATAGTCAACCATCATTTTATATTGTAAAACTTGGTCAACTATCATTTAACACCCATATTTAACCATGGTCAATGTTGGTCAAGCATGATCAACCTTAGCTAAAAAAAGTCAACCATGTTTTACTATAGTTAACGATGGTTAACCAAAGTGAAACATAATGAACCATGTTTCACTAGAATTAACCATGGCCAAACAATAGTCACCCATACTTACCTACATGGTCAAACTTATTTAACCATGTTCAAACATAGTTAACCATGATTAAATATAGTCAACTTTTAAAACCATAGTTAACCATTATTAACCATTGTCAATGAAATTTAAATATTGTGATATGAAATAGGGAGGTGAGGTTCATGGGATGAGCTTGACCTTTCAACTAACTCTTGAGAACAAACCTAGAACTTAATTAATAAGATCAAAACACAAGATAGAAGGAAAAATAAGAGTGATTTGCATTATGAGGCTCAAAGCCTTTATATAAGGTTACAATAGGTCCACTTGGACTTTGTCAAAAGGAGCTCATTAATGAAGCTCTATTATTTAATAATAGATATCTGAACTAACTAGATAACTAGTGGAGTACAATAATAGAGAGGTAGACTCTCTTTGACCCACATGGGCCACATGCTGGCCCAATTCCTCCCAATTTAAGCTAGAAAGCATCCCCACTATCCTCCACTTGGTTTTTGTTTGAAAGCACCATATATTGAAGGTAGGATTCCATGGCTACTAAGAAGATGTACTATTGTTTTTCCAAAAAGGATTGTTGTTGCTACTGAGACTGGGAGGGTGGAGACACCTTTATACTCTATATATTGTTCTATGTAGACGGGGCATGTGAATACACCTGGCTACCCTGTGAAGCTAAATATTATCCTTGTGAACAAGTGCAAGATGAGCCTTTGTAGCTAGATGGATACTACTACAAGTAATCATTGTGTTGCATATTGAGTTGGAGGATGAACTAAGAGAGTCCATAAAATTCATTGGTGGATTTGAACTATGAGAGGCTAGGTACTGCTGAAAAGAAAAATTGTTGTTGGAGCTGAAAACATGTTGACTAATGCAACATACCCAATACCCTCAATAGACTTTCGGGATATGGGGTATAAAAATTTTCCTTGAACATCTATTGTGGAAAAATTTGCACAAGTGTACACTCTTCCACTTGGTAAGGGGCTAGGACTTGTAGGGTGTAGCAAGGCCTTAGTCCTTGGATCCACTATGGTGTGGGTTGGTTGTCCTCTAAGTGATCCTGCAAGAGATTGTTAGTGAAATTCACATAAAAACAAATAAATATGGATAAAAAGAAAAATAAAAGAGATGGAGGGAGAATGAAAACTCCCATAACAATCCAAGATATGCCAAACCACTTTTGTATTGCCCAATGGTCAAGCTGTACAATAGATAGGAGGTGTGGGCTTCAAGGGAAACCAAAAATATCCCTTAGGGAGGCCTTTTTTGTCCAAACTATATGCTAAGTAGATGATAGAACTATGGAGAGGAACTCTTGCACCTTGATGGAATCCTGGCAAGGGAGCTTGGGGATGCTTACAATGATAGGAAGAGGCTGGCTATGAGGAAGATCCAACACAAATCCAACAACATAAACTTGCTTTTAACTTCTCTCTACAAAATGCATGCCAATGGATTCCTTTTATAGGCCAAGAGGTGGCCAACAAATAACTGGATCCAAATGTAAACTCATGTCCTCCATGAACAAGTTCCCAAGTACACCAAGGGGGCTATTTAATGCCACCAAGTGTGTGAGGGGTCAACTTTGGGTTCTTGGAGGTAATAGAGCCTTTAATGTGTCGTGGGAAGTAGGTGGTGTCATTGTTTTGATAGTAGCATGACTATCGAAGGAATAGCCATGCTAGTGTAGCGCGGGCATTAAATTGATAACCTACACTGTATCGCAAGGGAACAATGGTTTAGCCACGCGACCTCTTTTTTTGAATGTTCTTGGGAATTTTGGACTCATGATGTCTTTTGGATTTGTTGAGGATTCCTGTGGTCAGTTGCATTCTCTATGTTGATGACACCTTACTGGAAGAATCATCGAAATGTCGGATGTGTGGGAAATTTAAGTGTTAATAAGACCCCCCTGATGTATGAGGTTTGGAAGGTACTGTAGAGCCGATAATGCATCACGTTTTCTTGTGTTACTCTCCTGTTCTGTAGGACAAAGCATATGTGGACAATAGGGTCCTCCCATAGGGGAAGGTTGTTGGTGACAACCGTTGGAGCTATAGTTAAAAATATTTTTTATACAAACAAGGTGGGCATACCCATTCTTGTGAAATGTCATCTGTGTGATTACAATAATAGAGGACAATAAACAACCCAGAAGCTGTTGGGGAGTGCTGAAGAAGCGGTAATAGGGATCATAATAATCCCACAGGGGTGGGGGACTGGTCCAGTTAGTGGATCTACCTGAGAGCTTCACTATGCCAGATGGACTACAACCATGATTTGTAAATGTGAACACTTGTACCTTCAACAGTATGTTTCCCCCTGATGCGATAGATGTTTTGATGTCAAGCATAGGGGAAAGAACTTAGTTAGGGATCATTAATGATTCTCCCTACCAAGTTCGAGGTGATCCATTATAGTGATTAAAATGGATCCCAAGGTACAACTACAACTACTGCAACTCTCAGAATGTAGTGTTTTGACGTCGACAAGAGTTGAATCACATGATAAGAGTAAGATCTTACCTTAAGAACCAAGATCATGTTGTAACCAACTGAGGTACAAATAGACTTGACACGAGACTGGTTGATAAGCATGGGGCTCATAAATTCGTTTGATCGATGTAAATATGGGGAGTGGAGATGGCAACTTTTCTTTCAAAATGGTATAGATTGAAGCAGACGGAGACAAACTGCAAATGAAAGGGCTTTGATGAAGACGAAAAATAGAGATTAATGGTGACCATCAAAACAAATACTGCTAATGATATTGAGACTCAAATACATCGATCAAAGGCGACAATGGGTTGCTTCCAAAAGAATATAGTGTTCCCACAATGTGAAATGATGGGGAAATTGTTTGTACATAAATAATACTAGAGGGGTCCCCACAACTTTGGGTGCAGCAGGGGACCAATTTGATGATGGGAGGAGTCCCCGTGATTTTGAGTGGATCAGGGGATGCTTTCCAAGATGAAGTGGGAGTTAATTCATAGACGCAAAGACGGGTTCCCTATGAATCAATTCCATGCAATGTATGCCTGCGGGATAACTGAATAGAGATGGTTAGTTTTGAGGGTGGGATCCCTATACTGTGTATTTATGAGGGTTTCGATATAAAGAAGATTGCGAATGGTAAAGTGTTCATGGAGGTATAGTAGGCTTTGTGAATATTTACCATAACATGAGTCGAGGAAGATGATGGTGTTTACTTGGTGCAGTATTTATGCGCAATTACAAAATGATGAGCTAAGGGGATATATTTTCAAGCTGGATCAAATTCCTCGGACTTATGAGGGATCGACATCATGGGTGTCAATTGATAACTGGGATGGAAATGGTGCGAACACCCATGGGGGAACATGTTATTCATCATTATGATGTTGATCGCACATCAATACTAGGAATAAGGGTTGTATGGTTATCAAGAGGAAGATTGGTAAATGCATTTTAAAAAAGAGGGTAAATAGTGCCTATATTCTAGTTTCAGAATGATACATGCGGTAGTGTGCATGACCCATGTTGTTGTAGAATGGATTCTTGTTGTTATAATGGAAAAAAATGTGTTCCAAATTTGTCGTGGTCGAAATCCTGCCACATGGCACACATACCCAAGTGTAGTAAAGAACATGACCAAGGACAATGCATAAATCATATAACCAAAACAAGTAGTACCTTTGGGGTATCCATGTAAAAATAGTGTCCCGATGAAATTGGTAGGAATATGGATTGGCTGGATTCACGTCAAAGAGCTCGAAGAGATGATTGCGACGATGTGAATGGTTTGTGAAATCGAACTACGGTTTTCCCGTGGGGTCAATTTAAAATTTGTGTAAAATGAATATAAATAGGGGTGGGGACCACTTTTGGAAATCATTTGTACTATTCATTGACGACTTCCTAGAGTGCTTTTTTAGTGATACTAAGAGATCCGGAGAGCCTTTGGACGAGCTGTGAGTTCCAGGTATTTTGTAACCTTACATTTGTTAATTTTTTCCACGTAGAATTAGTGGCAGTGTTCCCCTAGATGGAAAGGGTATTGTTTTAGGTATTTTGGGGCTAGTGCGCGGGATTTTGGTAAAATCCCGCGCTATAGCACGCAATTTTTGGAAACTTATGCCCGACTGCATCGCGGTATTTTTTAAAAATCACGCGTGATGTAGCGCGGTAAAAATGTATTGTACCACACTATGGGTAGTACAATATTAATTGGTTTGGTCGTGCGCTGGTGTAGTGCGGCTGAACCTTGGTCAAACATGCTACTAGCATGGTTGAAGAACACATCTACCGCACACTGGTGTCATGCGGCGGAATGAGGGTTCAGTCGCACTAAGCGCGACCCTCCTTGTGATAGTCGCGCTACTTGTGGACCTACTTAGGTGAGGCCACGCTATTTTGATATGTTGAATAGATCTGCATGTCTAATGGATGGCCATTGTCCCTATGCAGGTGGTTTTCAACTATTCAATGATAGGAGAGAGAGTATGATACTCTCCATGATTTGGTGGTGGGGGACATACAATCGATGCAGATACTGTGAGACATGGGGCTCTTAAATTTTTTCAAGTGCCCCTTGATGAGATCATTAGATTATATGTTGTGGAGGCTTCTTAACATGTGGGTCTGAGATCAAGGGGTATTCCAAGTTGGTTGGGAAGACCTGAGCATTACTATGCAAGATGTATACTTCCTGATAGGATTGAGTCACTGGGGAGTGAGGAATCCCGCCCCTTCTTAGATGGAGGGAGATACGATCCAAGGTTGTATGGATCGCTTTTGCGACAGTGACTAGACTGCTATAAAATCAAGTCATATTTTGTTGATCCATCTAAGGTCTCTTTCTATTGAGACCGTGGAGAAATTCATGGTACGAGTGTTGGGGTCAACATTCCCCAACCGAATCATGGGAGGTCATCTTTCACTCATGGAAAGGGTGTTAGCTCGTCAATCGGTGGCGTGGGGTCCTCTTCTCTTGCAGGTGATGACTTGACAGATGACGAATCTGCATTAAGGCTGGATTAAGACAACTTTCTGTTTCAGGAGTGTACTATTCATGTATTTATTCGAGAGGTATCCTTATTTGAGGCAACCTATAGTGGTTTCTCCTAGGGGGCCACATGAGCCCCAAATGATGTACTAGGGATGAATTATTCCCTAAGCTAGAGGTGGGCCCGTAGGGGCATACTTTACCCCATAAGTTATGGATCTGTCGAAGAAATTCCTTGGCCAAATGCAGAGGTACCTCTAGAGTGGGATGGAATACAAGGGAGATCAGGATATACCTTCCCCCATTGGGGGATTCGATGCCACATGTACATTTTATGGTTTGTACTTTGTGATAGTTATATATATTTGTACATAATTTTATTTCTACACATTTCGATATATGTTTATCACATATTGATGATGGTTTCCCCTTTGTGATGTAGATATTGGTCCTACACGGCCACTGCAATGAGCATAGCCCAGGAGAGACCGCCCGATTGCTAGAGATGGGTACGCTATTGGGGGGGATGTTGTAGCTGGGGGAGCAACCGCCAGAGTAGGGCCTACTAGAGGAGGAGGTGTCGGGGGAGATGTTGTAGGTGGAGCAACTGTCAGGGATTGAATGGAAACCATTATGGCTGATTTGGAGTAGAGGTTAGGTGTTATGTGTGTTGGGGTTGACGACCAAGTTGTTTTCGATCTTGAGGATGAGGATATGGCCCTAACATTTCATTTTCTAGCTAAATGTGGGCCATATTGGAGCCCCATCATGCAAAAGTTGGCAGTGGCATGCCATGTGGCACTAGAGGTTCAGGGGGGAGAAACCCCTCCTCCATAACAGAGATGACGTCCAAGACCATATCCAGAGGTAGCACGCGGGGAGGTTGTACGACCCCTGGCTATTATGGGACCCCAAGATCTACCTGCAGGCGGGGTATCTTGATTTTGTATAGGGCTATGAGCCCCATTTTGTGTACTATTTTGATGAGCCTATAGGAGGCGATTTGTATTTGATGTATCCCACATAAGGTTGTTTTGTATATGCCCTAGGAGGGCCATTTTTGTACATGACACACATTTTGATGATATATATATATATATACCATTTTTGCGGCATATACTTATGTGTCTCTTTGTGTATGAGATGTATGTATCTATGATTTGTATTTCCTATATGTTGATGTGATGCATATGTAGTGGTAGATACTCGCATATATGTTTGGACATGGTGATCAACTTAGGTCTTATGATGATGATATACATGTATGTTTAGCCGTAGGTGTGACACATAGAAATATTTATGTATGTTTGATATGCAGGACTACGCAGTGGAGTTATGTAGCAGGTTCCAATTCAACACCTCATTCGCGATGGAGTTGGAAAATGCATTGGTGTTTCTCAGGATATGTGTGAAAGTAATGGTTTAAAACTATCGAATGAGAAGGTGCACACAGAGAAACTTTCAGAAGAGGACTGGGTTGAGGACACAAAACACATTGTTTAACTGCATAACAACTAGTTGTGAATCGAGGTGAACGTGCAGATGGTGAATTCCAAGGTGGAGGGAATCACTTAAGAGACCTATGATGACATTGTATTCTGCTTAATTATTTGTAAGTTCCCCTAAGCATACTCCGCCATTGTGGTGGAGTGTACGAGAGGGGGAATATATAGCCCAGGAATCGGATGCTAGGTTTTTTATGATTGGATTGTACCGTTTGTGTATCCTATGTAGATGTCCGACCGAGAGGTCATCTCCATAAAGAATAGATGGACTTACTTTCTAACTCAAAAAATGTATTATATTTTGACACAAAAGTAAGAATTTCAACGGGTGATGCCGAATGTCTTGTTTGTGTTGTGGGGGTGAACCCCCTAATGAATTTTAGTTCTTGGGAAATTCTTACAGGTGGCCTATATCTTCATCGGAAGATGAGGAATCACTGCAAGTGGGGACACTGGAAAGGAAAATTATAGGGGCGAAATTTCTCCCATGGGAGAAGTTTAAGGAGTTTCCAAATTTTGTTGAGCGAAATATTTATATGGTAGTAATTTATTATTATTATTTTCTTTCGCCCTAATTTATTTAGAAATAAATTATTTTCAAAGGTTTAGACCATGTTTATTTAAAATGAGAGGAAAACAAATTTATTTTCGCCCCCTAAATTTGATTCGCAAGTTACCATTCGCCCATATTTTTAGGATCAGGTATTTTTCGGGGGTTATATCACCCTAATTTATGGAATAACTTACCATTCACCCATATTTTTAGGATTGGGTATTTTTTGGGGGCTATATCATTGTGATTTATGGAATAGTGGTTACAGGGAAACCATTCGTCCCTATATAAAGCATTTGGATGGTATAGTTGGGAATGAGTCTTACTACTTTGAGTTCAACCACTAATATTGAAAAACCAATGTGTATGGGTTTTCTACTTTTCTACAATGACAATGGTCGTTACATTGCTTGGAGAAACCAACAGTTTGGAAAGGTGCAGGATTCGATTCTATTGTTGGATCTAGAAGAGGCGATAGAGGGACGTGTTCATCCATCCTATCAATAGTTTACATGAATTTGTGCTAAATATTGTTATATTGTAGTGTTATTCCAGCAAAAAACTACTTTATACGCTTGCAGACTGTGCTCATATTTGCATCCAACCCTAGCCACAATAAATCCTTTGTTTCAGAAATGCATATTAGATTACAATAACATGTTTGTTCAGTCACACCCATTTAGCCTTTTCTCATGATAATCACGTTTTATGGTAGATTTTGAATTTATTTATTTTGTTATGAAAATTGCCACTGCAACTGGTCTTATCTGTAAAGAGGACCATTCACTTCTTCATGTATCCATGGTGATATGATTTGATGAATACCATTCACTTCTTCATATCTCTGTGCTGACAATGATTTGATTTGATATGTGAAGTCTTGAAGAATTAATGTAATAAACATCCTTGTAACTTGTAATTCGTTTCAAAATCAACTGATAAATTTTCTTTCTTTTTTCAGGAATTTGAGTTTAATTTTTTGAATTATAAACTTGTATGGTAGAGAGGGTAAGTCCAAAACTTCATTTTCAACGTCAAACAATGGTTAAAAAAAAAATTTAAATTGTTATATCAAATATTGAAAAAATATTTTATTCGTAATGTAGTTTACATTAATGCAACCATAATAAGTTACACCTCTAGTAGGAGTTTAAACTGTTTAAACCAGTGTTGGTCTCACATCTCGAACATTGCAGGCATCTCTGGTAATCCATAAAACAATAGTGAACACAACAAAGCATTGATGGCTGCACTCTATCATGAGCGTAGCACAGTAAGATTTATGCACTAAAATCTCTTCAAAACGTTGAATAATGTAAATTTAATTATTTGACTTTCGTATTCAGTTTCAATTTTGAATAATGTAAATTCACTTGTAGATCCGATTGTTCTAATTATATATTTGATTAAATTAAAAAATAATATCATTATATATTAAATTTACTTTAATTCCAATTCCAATTAGTACATTAAATATGGTTTTATTCCAACTGGTTAAGAATCTAAAATAAATAATCTATTTGCCTTCTTATAATAATTAATAATATTATTGAATCCAATATAATAATAATTAATAATATTTTTGAATCTAGTATCATTATTATATTAAATTTGGATTTGATGCTTCTTCGAGAGCTCTTCATTCAGGCCTTGTATAACTATGTTTATTATGTCTATGACATCTTGTGACCATTTGGACATACTAATTCAATGGCACAAAATTCAAAAAATCAATTTTTCAGTTTACAAAGTAAAACTTTGGTTCAACAAGTGATTTTTGCATCGAATTTTGGAGCAGGGAAACCAGGCGACATCTGTCCACCCGTCCCTATCTTTCCATGTTGAATTGTACATTGTGCAATGAATTATTTTGTTCGTCACATAATGGACATATTTTCCATATATTAAGTGCTCGGTGCAGGTATTTTTTCCAACTTGCAAAGATAAACTTAGGTAAACATCTGATTTTTACCTCGAACTTTGAAGCGGGGATATCAGTTGACATTTGTCCTACGTACAACATCTTGTTGTCAACCGATCATCAATATCGAAGTACACCATAACAACAGGCTTAATTGAGTGCGGCGTGGAGAAAGCGGTATGTTGCATTCCTATGTATGATTTGGTTATGTACTATACACATTACAGCTTGAGGAATAGTGAGTGAAACACTCCTTGGGATTTATTGCAACCTTGTTGCTTATAGAAAAATGCTAGTTTCTTAGAGTTTAATCATTCATAATGGTTGGTTTAATGAAGAATATTCAAAGAGTTGTCACTATTAGTTCCAGTCCCGATCCCAGCTCAGACGATATCATGATCGAATTAGGTCTGCTTCATGTGTGTATCAAGTGTGATATTCTGAATTTGGAGAATTAGATCCTGTTGTCTGTCATGAATTTTTTTGTTGAGAAAGATAAGGAAGCTTTAACATGTGATGGATGCTTTACAAACTTCAATAACAAACTGTTGAAGAATATGTGCCAGGTTCTTTCTCCTTTAGCCTTATTTGATGATAGTTTGACGATGAAGATAATATCAAACGTAATGATACAATGAAAAACAATCGCATTTGCTAGGTTGGATTCATTTTGCCAATCCTACGAATGAAAACAGAGAAGGACAAGCCGAATCCATTGCAAGTGTTCAAGAGCATTCTCAATATCCCTGTTATACTGTTCAGTGTTTTTCTCTCCAATCCAAGCTTTGAATGGAAGTATGAAATTTCACTGAACGTGGAGAAGTTGGCCAAGGTTGGGATTAAATTCAAATTGTCTAACAAGATCCAATTCAATAGTTTCTTAGTTGTGCTCTACCCTCCGCGAATAAATGTATGGGAAATCCAAATGGAAGTATTATTGAGAAACATGTTTGCATGGGAGTTCAACGACATCACTCGCAACAACACTATTGAGGAGAAGGTGATAACTTGCTTCGCACATGTATGTGTTCCAATATCTTATTTTAACAAGAGTTTTTCCCCCAATATTGCTTATATTATCCGTGGTTGTTAGTAATAATTCCATAACACCCAACCAACCAACCAACCTGCCTACCAAATGAACAAGACCCGATTATTATTATGCCTTTCACTGATAAAAACATAATGTAAGACACAAAGGAAATCCGATCGAAAAGAAAGAAGATTTCCTTACTATATACAGACAAGACATCCCAGAACCCACAAAAGTCACTAATAAAACAGAGCAAGCCAAAATCCATATTAGAAATTCTAAGGATAGGTCTCACTATATATAGATAATACCACCTAATCAAGAAACTATGACTCTTAGTAGTTTGGTCACATAATCAATGAGTAAGATGTGTGCAAATTAGGCTTGTTTAAGGAATACAGTGGGGCCAATTAAATTAAAAATATAGAAGTGAAGAATCCATACGATCCCTAGATCAAGTCATAAGCAAGGAAAAGATGAGAATTGGTCACCTGGCATTTTCTACAAGGACTCCAAGATATATTTTAATAAATAAATGGAAAAAAAAAACACCAAAGCAAGCATGTTGTATCATAAATGTTCTCAGTTTTATATTTTGGTTCTACTTAAGTTGTAAATCAGTGGTGAGGTGTTCCATTGATTTCGTTATATGCACAAAGTTTGATGCCAGTCATTAATGGATGTACCTCTCGGGGTTGTGGTTTTGATGCCATTCGTTAATGGATGGACCTATTGCGGTTGTGGTTCGTCTTATGGCAGGAGATCCAATGGAAAATAGATATGGGTCAGTGGAAGCTAATGAGGGTCACTTTTGGTGCGTTAGATGCAATAGAAAACTGAAAAAGCAGGCATCCCTCAACTTACTTGGATTTTTTGATCTACTTACGCAAAATATCTTGCATTGAGTAAAAAAGATGAAATGTAGGAAATTGAATCACGTTTCGGAATATATAACTTTTATGTATTGAAAATTTGCATAGCTATGTCAAGTTTCATTTTTCCTAACAGACACTTTTTATTTTTTAGGCAAATGATAAGGTATATGTTTTTGTGGGTAGAGCCTTTGAGGGCCTAAATGATGGAATCAAGCTACAAAAATCGGCATGCATGTAGAGAACACATAGTCCTTGTGCGCCATTATTTTTCAAAAATTAAATTACTAATTTTATAAATTTTTTTATAATTGTCTAAGTGATCAAACCTCGAAAATAGTACCTCTTTTGTGGGTAGAGCCTTTGAAGGTCTTAATGCAAAAATCTTGAAATGGGTTTTTCATAGAACGTGGAGGTTAGTGTCCTCTTGTGCACCATACAATTTTTTTTTGAAATGATTGAGAATTGAAAAAGTTATGGAAGAAACACTGACAGTGTGTTTCACGAGTTAAGGAGGTAGGACATAAAAGAAATTGAAAGAAAATAGGAAAAATTAATATTTCAAAATAAAAGTTACATATTTGTAATCTGCAGAAAAAATGCTATTTGTGTCTAAGATTTCGTTAAAAATGACTCTGTGTAGCATATTGTAACGAGTGGCTAAGCACAGGCTTCTCCAGAAACTGGAAGAAATACCCAATTAGCTTTGGTTTTTCATTAACATAGCACAGGTTTGGAATTACCGAAGCAAACTCCAAAGCATACACAGGATTATTGTTGACATGTGAGCATGTGACTCGGCCTGTTTAAATTCAAAAATATTTCCGCGCTTTTAGATGTGCATAACGCGTACGCGTTATATAACTACATAACGCGTGCACATTATATAACTACTTAACGCGTACGCGTTATATAACTACATAACACGTACGCGTTATATAGTTACAAAACGTGCTCGCGTTATGCAAATCATAAAATACATGTTTAATACTTGAGAAAGAGGGGGTGTAGAAGACTCAAGGGAATTTTTGTTTAATATTTGAGAAAGGGTGGGGAAGGGTCAAGGGAATCTATGGTTAATATTTAATAGGGGTGGGAAAGGGTCAAGGGCTTAGAAGGATGTTGGAAGATTGAGTGGGGAGAGATGAAGGGAATGAGAACATGATGGGCTACAGGGGGAGAAGGGAAGTGGAGCTTGAGAGCACTATTAGGAGTAGAATAGGTTCTGAAGAGGTATAGGATTAGAAGTTGAAAGTGAGACTTGAGTGACAAGGGGGAATGGATGGAGGCAAGGGGGATGTGAGAGAGAAATAAAGAATACAAGGGGGGGAGACATAGAGTGAGGGAGGGAGAGGGACAATGGGGAGGAATGGATTTGGAGGGAGTGAGAGATAAATGGGGATAGAATGAAATAAGAGATAGGAAGGGAGGGACAGAAAGTGTTGGTGGGAGACATGCAGGGAGTGGTGGCGATGGAGAGAGAGAGAGAGAGAGAGAGAGAGAGAGAGAGAGAGAGAGAGAATATGAGAGGAGGGGGAAGGGACATAAAGTGTGTGAGAGAGAGGGAGTGATGGAGAGATTGGGATAGGTTGAGGGAAAGATAACATGAGGGAGGGATAGAAGGTGAGAGACAGGCGATGAGAGAGGGAGGGAGAGAAGGTAGGGTGAGGGATGGAGGGAGAAAGTTGGAGATAGATATGGATGGAGGGGGGATGGGTTTGAGAATGGAAAGTGACATAATGTGTGTGTATGTGTGTGTGTTTGAGAGAGAGAGAGAGAGAGAGAGATTGATGGTTGGAGAGAGAGAGACTAGAGGGAGTTGTGAGCATCATATTCTCCATCAGCATCATATTCTTCATCATCATCATCTTCATGACCATCATCGTCATCATCAACATCTTCATCATCATCACCATCATCATCATCATCATCATATTCCTCATCAAATCAACATCTCCATCATCATTATCATCATCTTCTGAACATCATCATGATCATTATCTAAACATCACCATCACCATCATCATCAACATTTTCATCATCATCACCATCACCATCATCATCAAAATCTTCATCGTCATCACCATCACCATCACCATCACCATATTCATCATCATTGTCATCTCTAGGTTCCCCATCAACATCAACATCTCCATCATCATCATCTTCTTCATCATCATCATCTTCATCACCATCATCATCATCAGCAACATCTTCATCATCATCACCATCATCATCATCATCATCATCTTCCTTGAATCAGATCAACATCTCCATCATGTCACCATCATATTCATCATCATCATCATCATCATCATCTAAACATCACCATCACCATCACCATCATCATCATCATCATCATCATCTTCATCATCATTACCATCACCATCATCATCAACATCTTCATCGTCATCACCATCATCATCATCATCATTGGCATTTGTAGGTTTCTCATCAACATCTCCATCATCATCATCTTCTCCATCATCATCATCTTCATCACCATCATCATCAGCATCAACATCTTCATCATCATCACCATAATCATCATCTTCATCGTCATCAGGTCAACATCTCCATCATCATCATCTTCTTCATCATCTTCACCATCATCATCATCATCCTCATCCTCATCGCCATCTCCATCATCTTCAACATCTCCATCATCATCACCATCACCATCATCATCATCTTCATGACCATAAACATCTTCATCATCATTTTCATCTCCCCCTTCCTCATAAAAATCTCCATCATCATCATCATCATCATCATCATCATCACCATCTAAACATCACCATCACCATCATCGTCAACATCTTCATCATCATCATCATCATCATCATCAGCAGCAGCATCAGCATCATCATCAAAATCTTCAACATCATCACCATCACCATTTTCATCATCATTGTCATCTCTAGGTTCCCCATCAACACATCTCCATCATCGTCATCTTCTTCATCATCATCATCTTCATCACCATCATCATCATCATCAACATCTTCATCATCATCACCATCATCATCATCATCATCATCATCTTCCTCATCAGATCAACATCTCCATCATGTCACCATCATCTTCATCTTCATCATCATCATCATCATCATCATCATCATCATTACCAGCACCATCATCATCAACATCTTCATCGTCATCACCATCATCATTGGCATCTGTAGGTTCCTCATCAACATCTCCATCATCATCATCATTGGCATCTGCAGGTTCCTCATCAACATATCCATCATCGTCATCTTCTCCATCATCATCACCATCATCACCATCATGATCTTCTGAACATCATCATGATCATCATCTAAACATCACCATCACCATCATCGTCAACATCTTCATCATCATCACCACCAGCATCATCATCAAAATCTTCATCGTCATCACCATCACCATCTTCATCATCATTGTCATCTCTAGGTTCCCCATCAACACATCTCCATTATTATCATCTTCTTTATCATCATCATCTTCATCACCATCATCATTGTCATCAACATCTTCATCATCATCACCATCACCATCATCATCATCATCATCATCATCTTCCTCATCAGATCAACATCTCCATCATGTCACCATCATCTTCATCATCATCATCATCATCATCATCATCATCATTACCAGCACCATCATCATCAACATCTTCATTGTCATCACCATCATCATTGGCATCTGTAGGTTCCTCATCAACATCTCCATCATCATCATCATTGGCATCTGCAGGTTCCTCATCAACATATCCATCATCATCATTTTTTCCATCATCATCACCATCATGATCATCATCTAAACATAACCATCACCATCATTGTCAACATCTTCATCATCATCGCCATCAGCATCATCATCAAAATCTTCATCGTCATCACCATCACCATCTTCATCATCATTGTCATCTCTAGGTTCCCCATCAACACATCTCCATCATGTCACCATCATCATCATCATCATCATCATCATCATCATCCGAACATCACCATCACCATCATCATCAACATCTTCATCATCATCACCATCATCTTCATCAATATCATCATCTTTATCATCTTCATCTGCATCATGATCATCTTCATTATCATCACCCTCCTCCTCATCATCATCTTTATCATCTTCATCTACATCATGATCATCTTCATTGTCATCACCCTCCTCCTCCTCATCATCTTGTGCACTTATGCACTTAGGGATTAATGTTTAGAAGAGGGTCTAAAGGCCTTTATGGGGGAGGGGCTCTAGGAACAAGGTAAGACAGAGAGGGCAAGGGGGAGGGATAAAGGCGTAGAGGGTTAGTGATTAAGGGAGAAGAAGGGAGAGAGTGCTATAGGGAGGGATAATGACGAAGATAAAGAGAAGGTGGAGAGATGGAGAATGGGGTGTTAGAGACATGGCTGGAGTAAGGGAGAGAAAGAAACATGTAGGGAGGGATTTAGGGAGAATGAGGGACAGATATTTAGAAAGAGATAAGGGGTATATAGGGATTATTGGGAGAGAGCTACGGTGTATTAAACCATACAAAACATTTGTTTTGTATGTAACCATATAAATTATTAGTTTTCTTTGGATTTTGTTCGTTTCCCTAGCCGTGCACCTAACCTATTTATTGTGCTTGACTATATTGCGTTCGCGTTTTTTCACTACATATCGTGTATGCGTTTTTTATTTATATAACGCGTGCGTGTTTTGTAACTCCACAGATAGTGGACTGTTGCTGTCCAAGAGCAACTTCACTCTATCCGAACCAAATTAAAAGTCCCGCGATTTTTCGAACAGCACGAGCCCGCCATTGGAAATTTTCACATTCTACACCAACTCAATAATTTTTTTTTTATGCAGGTGCAGCATTGAGGACATCTTTCATGGTTGCTCAGTGTGGTATTGGGTTATATGGCCATATTTGAAGAAAATAATCAACAAACTTGAAGAATCTCCAATTGAATAACACCAAAGATAAGGCCTTTGAAAGATTCATTTTGCCTATATTTGAGGAGCACACAAGATAAGATATCAAGCTTCAAGACCAACAAGGAAGAACTTCCATTTGCTTATTATTGAAGAGCTTGTAATTGAGGAGCAACAAAAACAAACTATATTGAATTGATCATTGTGGTGATGGGGAATGCACGTAACCAAGTAAACAAATCAACAAGGAAGAAGAGACCTCAAGAAGTCATTGAAGAAGAGAAAGAAAAGAAAAGAATATACATGATGAATCGGAGGCTTTCTTTGGAAACTAATCCAAATCCAATTGTAGAGGATACCACAGTTCATCCTATTAATCCACGACAAGAGGGACCTTCAATTTCCACAATAGTTGTTGAACAAGCACCCCATGGAAGTAATCAAGAAGCAAAACGTAGGTGCTCATTAGGGGATGTTTCAATTCCCACTTCAAGTCAAAGTGATAAGTTACCATCTCAAGATGAAGCTCACGAAGAAACACCCAATTTGCTATCCGGATGTGGTTATACAAGCGATGAAGTTAGAGAGGCGTTGGACATTTTGCCTACTATTGAAGAAGAGAATGTTATCCACACCATCGATGAGGATGTTGGACTTCCACCATCCAACTACCAGGAAGAGAATGAAGGACACCAAGCTACTACTGAAACGCCATAGCGTCTTGGTGATGCGCTACATGGTACAATTCCAACCCCCTTACCTCAATTAGCAAGCACACGTCGAAGAACTCCGAAGTGTATACAAGTTGATGAAAGACTTATGAATTCCATTGAAGGTACGCTATCTAAACATAGTATTGCTTATCAAACTCAACAGATACTTGATAAATATTTTGTTTCTAAATGTGATGGAGATAAATGTAGATTATTTTTATCATTGTTAAAATCTAGGAGCATGAATGTTGTTGGGAACAAGTTAGGGATAAAGATGTGTTGTTGCAGCAACATCCCCCCCAAAATTTTGCACATATTGGGGCCCCTTCTTTAAACTTTTTTAGAAAGGCTTTCTTAAGGGGCCATTCCCAGATTTTATCTTTGTTTTCAACAGAAAATCTTGCTGTGAACCTCTCCAAGTCTTCCTTCCTCTAAAAAGTTAAATTCATGAAGTCTTCCTGAAAATCGCGGAACGATTTGATAAAGCCCCCGCAGTTGCGGAAGTGTTCAAGGTTCCCTCCTGAAATGACGGAAGCCCTTTGTTTAAACTTCTCGAAAAGAACTTGGAAACTCTTCCCAAAAAAAATGCAGAAGAATTCGAGGAAGCCGCCCGAAACTTGCAGAAGCCACTCGCATAAGCTTCCCGAAAAGGGACTTAAATTTTGCTCATAAGTTGCGGGAGCCATTGGCAAATTCTTTCCAAAATTGCGGAAGAATTCAAGAATTCCTTCCGAAACCGTGGGCACCATTCGCCAAACCTCTCCGAAACTCTGAAGAGACTTAGAAACTTTCTTTTGAAATATTGTGGAGCCTTTGGGCTTTCCATCCTGAAACTACAGAACCGTTCAAACTATCTTTCCGAAACTACGGAAATGTTCATCTTATTCTCCCGAAAAGCCGCTGGAGGACTTCCTTTAAAAAAATCTTAAGTCTTTTCTCGACTGCCGCGGAACCGTTCGAGTTTTCTTTCCGCAATCGCGGAAGCCGCTTGCGGAGACCTTCGGATTATCTTTCCGAAACCCCACAAAGACTTAGAAATTTTGGTTTGAGTTGTGGACGTCTTCACTTTATCTCACTGAAACAACGGAGCCATTCACTGATTCCTTCCGAAACGGCGGAAGCAAATTGCGAGAGATTTCCGCAACGTCGAAAGCAAGCCCGGCCGAAACTTAGAAAATTTCTCAAATTTGCGAGAGCCTTTTGCGGAAGCATTGGCGGAAGTCTTCTGAAACTGCGGAAGCCATTTGCGAAAGCTTTCCACAGTTTCGGAAGCTTTCACGTTTTCATCCCGAAAAGGCTGCCAAAAGACTTAATCGTTCGCATTCCATTTTGCGGAATCCGTTCACCAACCTCTCCTGAAACGACGGAAGCTTTCAGCGTAACCTTCCGCAAACGGTGGGTGAAATTCATGAGTTTGTCCCGCAGGAGGCAGTCGCATGCTTATCGAGAATATTTGATATGACCCCAACGTAACAATATTTAAGCCGCGTTTTTAATGCGCCACCCACCATATTAAGACCTCGCACATGCCCCGTTCATTTAAATAAACGGTGGGGGATCGAGCCAAACACATTGTTATTTTTCGATTGGCAAATTTGTTGGACGCCGTGCGACCGATCTAGCTCAGATCGCTCATCCACAGCTGCGGCCACCTCATCCAGCCATCTTCACGGTGCTAGGTAGGATGTTTTAACCATCATTTTTGTCTCTTCCACGCGTCAGTTTACAGTTGGGATTGTTCTTTTAGAAGACGATAGGCATTGGATGGATTTTGATGGGCAAAAGGCCCATCATGGGCTATTTTTCCCATCAAATACGGCCTAAATTGCATATTTCCCATTAAATACGGTCTAAATCTCATAAAAAACCAAAGAAATTGTAAAACGTTTGTATACAATGTAAAGACTGTCAGTTTGAGCGAGTGAAGTTTTCCAAGCCCCTACCCTGGCTCCACCAGTCGTTATTCTTTGCGTTTAAAAACGCCAAGCCCCGGGAATGTCTCGATTACACCAGCCGAAACCCAAAACTATATCCACCCGAGCTTTTCATCACCCACATTCCCGGCGTCGACAACCCCTGTTCAAGTTTCCAAGCCTGCCGTGGAACGCCTTGCCAAGCGCCTTCAGATAACCATAGCGGTCGAAGCCCTCTTTGGCTCATAAATATGAAAGCGGCTCCTTATTTTGTGGTAGGAAGAAGGCTAAGATGACAGAAAAACAACCTACACCACTTAAAACTGAGACCACACTCCAGGACACTAGGTGCACCACCGGTATTCCTCCTGAAATCTGATGGGGTGATATCTATAGGATGATCCGAGACCAAGAGATCCCGGATATGTTGCCTGAAGAGGAGCAGATCTATATTAATATCAGGACTTCAGGCATAGCCAGGGCTGCTACCCGCCCTGAAATGTTCCCATGTGCTGAGGTAATCAGGTGGATACTCCAACATGCCGATACTAAAGGAAGAGTAATTCATGACAGCGGGAAGATAGCCATTGCCTCATTTCACCCAGCATACCTGGCCGCGGCCTATAAATTTCCCCACTCCCAGCAAGCTCTGACTGATGAATGGCTGAGCAAAATGAAGAACGTTGACATGGCCAAAAAATTACTGGTCGCAGGAAAGCATCTAAGAAAGAAAGGTAACGACGAATACGACGTCCAGAATATGAGACCTCCTTTCAGGTTGATCGCCTTGATGTTGTGCAGAATCTTCAGCATGCCCGATGGCACCATGTACAAGATTCAGTGGGTCCCTATCATCCACTTCATGGCATTTAAAGGCACTGTGTTTGACTGGGCCACTCTCGTATCAAACAGTTTAGCCTCAATGATAGTTGCCGCAAGAGAAGGACTGGCCTTAAAGAAGGCAGAATTTTACATGTCATCATATCTTGTTGATTGCATTTTGGCCAAGTTATCTTTCCCCAAATTGGGCTGCACATGGGATAAGGCCACCACCCCGGTTTATACCACTTTCAGGATGTTGTGGGCTCAGAATTACAAGCCCATCTATAAGCTCATATGTGAGGGGTTCATCATGCCCCTACATGAGCAGCTATTCAAGGAAGAGCCCAACTTCCTGTCGGAGAATGCCATGGAAGTCCTTGAAAATTATGGAGATTTTTATTTCTCGGATCAAGGCACCTATCTCAGAATGTTTGGAGGAACTAAAGCTCCATATATTTTTCCAAGATATGCTACAGATTATGTAGTCCTTAAAGAGGCAGTGAGACAGATTTTCCTAGATGGAATTGGAGCCGTGCTCAACATGCAGCATAAGGCCTCCTTTCCCCCTCTACCTTTCTACATAGGAGCTTACAAGTTCTCAGGGGTTGCCTCATCCGAAGAATTTGTTCAGGAGCTGAAAGCCTTCCACTTCAGTGAGGTAATATTCCATAGGAATGACAGGAAGAGAAAAGTTGCTGAACACTGTAAGGAGATTTATGCTCATTTTGAGTACTCTCATTATCATGATGCCGAGGAGGAGGTATTCAGAGGCATCAGCAACATGGCTGAGCTGCGAACCTTTCGCCAAGGCAGTGGAGCAAGCTCTAGCTCCACCAAGACCCAGGAGACTAGCCAGCATAAGGAGAAAGAAGTTGATGGTGCCCGAGCCCAAGAAGAACAAAGGTTGAGAGAGGAAGCAAGGGCACAACAGGAAGCTGAGGAAGCAAGGCCACAGCAAGAAGCTGAGGAAGCAAGGTTACTGCAAGAGGCTGAAGTTGCCATATTGCAGCAAGAAGCAGAAAGTGAAAGGCTGCAGAAAGAGGCTGAGGAAGCCCAGCAGTAGAAAGAGGCTGAGGAAGCCCAGTAGCAGAAAGAGGCTGAAGATCAGCTACAAGCTGAACAAGCTGAGATAGGAAGGAAAGCGGAAGAAGAGCTGAAAGCAGGAAAAGATTCCCAAGCAAGTGGATCCAGTGTCCAAGACATGGAAATAGACGCACCTCAAGCAGGTGGGTCTAGTACCCAAAATGTGGGAACAGATCCAGCTCAGGGAGTCCATACTCCACCAGCTGAAGCAGAAATAGACATTATGGACCTCCCAATTGTCCCGTACACTCCATCAGGAAAACATATGGTGTCCAAGTGGAATGAATTTGTCTATGATAAGAAAAGGAAAGCAATGGTCCTTAAATCGGAAGAGAGGATCAAAAGACTCTTCCAGGAGGATATCATTACCCACCGGGAGATCACTGTAATGCAGAATACAGATAAGGATCCCTTAGCTATGGCATCCGCAGTTGTAGAAACAACAAAAGCATCACTGGACAATGTAGGTGATATAGTTAGAGAAAATGAATTAACAAAGAGGAGAGCTTGTACGCTACAACAGACTGTGGCTAATGAGCAAGCCTACAGGGATCTTGTGGTGAACAAGTATAATTGCCTGTATGTCAAGCACAAGGAGCTATCAAACAAGTATAACCAGCTGGAGGAGGAAAAGGACCAACTAACACTCCAGATGATGATTGTGGAAGCAGAGAATAATGAAGCGGAAGATAAAGCATCCCATCTTGAAACAGACAAGCTGGCATTAGCTGAGCAATTAGAGAAGGCTGAGGGCAGAACGATGGATATGTATCCCTTCCATGAGCTGTCCTGCAGCATCCTGAAGCAAATATATGACACTCAGGAGCTAATCACTAATGAAGTTAGCAAGCTCAAGGCCATGGTGTTCAGACTAAAAGAAGTTAATGCAAAGGCCCATAGGCTTAAAGCCAAGCACACTCGGGTTAAGGCAAATATCCTGAGCCAGATAGAATGGCGAGAAGGAAAGGTGGATTTCCCCGCGCATCTCCCATTCAAGTCTGTAGAGGGTTTTAATGAAGATATAGCCCTTTTGGACTTCTGCAGAAACTGTGGCAGTAAGCTAATGGCCAGTGTGCAAGTGACAAGGGATAGGATCAACGGTCTGTATCAAAGGATCCAGGGAGCGTATGACAGATGCAAATTGAATTTCCCGCAATCCCTCGATGATTTCCCGGGTGATGAACAACGCTTGGATGAACTAAAGGAAGAACTAGGCATCCAAACTGAATATGTGAATAAAATTGATGTCCTAGCAATTGACGACCTCCAACATTATATTGGAATGTCATCAGTCCACAGCCATTTGCTTAAAGAAGTGCATCAAGTTGCAGTAACGGAAGTTCAAGGCATTGGAGCAGAGCTTAGAAAAAATGTGACTTCTCAGAAAATATTGCTCCCTGCTTCCTCAAACATAGTCATAAGGGACACTGGCATTTGGTATAGCTATATAGCAGAAGAGGAGAAGAAGGCAGAAGTAGCAGCTGTGATAACAAATCCAAACTCTTCTCTCCCAGCAGTAACAGAAACTCTAGCTGGCTCGATTTCTTCTTCCCAGGCAGCAGCAGCAGCAACAGTGAGTTCGAGTGCCTCTCCTAAGGCAACATCAGCAGCATCAGTTGATTTGGGCGATCCTCTTCCAGCTGAAGCACACGCACAAGAATGACAGCGCTGATATCAAAACATTATTTCTGCTATTTTGTATTTTGGCTCTCAGATGTGTAAAGCGTGGAACTATGGGACAGTTGTCCCTTTTCCTTTTTTAAATAATTTTCTGTAAAAGAGGGAATCACAATTTTGTCTGTTATAGAAGAAAAATGTTGTAGATGACAAGTGGAAAAGGCCAGGTGGCAGCCCAAAGGGCAATTTTGTAACTATAAATAGAAGTTAGCAAGGAATAGAAAGGACTTTTGGCAGGGATTTAATTTTCAGACTTGTACAAGCTATCTTGTGTATGTTCTATGAAAGTAAATATTCTAATAAAAGCCATGGAGAGGACGTTTTGCATGGGAATGAAGAATGGATGTGTATTGGATTATTCTAGTGACTTCCATACTTTAATGTGGGATCTTTCTTGCTGTCTGAATTATTTCTTTGTAACAAATGAATTTTACTCCTTTTGTGCAAATGAATTCTTTGTTTCATGAGTAATGAATGTGCTTACATTAACTCAGAAGCTATCTTCTGATATCTTTTATCTTGCTGTAGCATTCTCCTTCAGATTTAATGGCTAGCTGTTCTTTCTTTGAGATAACTGTTACAGCTCATTGCTCACGCTTCAATTTGGCTCCTTGCAGGGACAATTAGATTTATTTCATGTGTTTTTTAGACTTAGATCTGTTCTTTCAGTTTTGCATCTAGATTAAATAATCTTGCTTCTCTCTTTGATGAGTAATGAAAATGTGCTATTTGTAATTAGAAGCTATCTTCTGAGACCTTTTATCTTGCTGTAGCTTTCTCTTTAAGATTTAATGGCTGCCTGTTCATTCTTTAAAGATAACTCTTACAGCTCATTGCTCATGCTTTAAATGTGCTCCTTGCAAGGATAGTTAGGTGTATTTCAGTTTTATACTTAGATCTGTTTTCTCAGTCTTGCATTTAGATTAAACTTAGAATAGGCACTTGCATTTCATTATAAAACATAAAATCCAAAAGAAAGGTGGATCAGGCCATAACCGATATAATTGGAATTAAACTCCAAACCCACGGTTGTCGGAACCGCTAACCGAACGGATTCCCTATACCAAACGGTAGATAATCTAATTGGGATCACCTATCGGGGAGAATCCCTTTCTGATTGATGCTACGATATCCGAGGCATCAACAGTTTTTTGGCGCTAGAAGGAGGGCCTAAAAGTGCATGGATGATAGAGGAAAATCTCCCACTGTCATAGATGTCACTGAAAACCCACTTAAAGAAAGCATTTCAAACATCCCAGATCTTGAATTATTAAATCAAGAACGCCTCATTTATGATCTTGAACCTCAAGAATCTTTATACGCTGTTCCTTTCACAGAAATAGAATATTTGAGAAGGCATACAAGATCCTACATTAGGAAGCTAGATGGTTTAAACGCTGTAAATTTTCTCCCTAGGAAAATTACCCCTAGAAAAGAGCCACAATATACCCGAGATTCGATTCTTGTTCAAAGTTTTGAAGAACTTGTGAATTTGACTTTGGAAGAAATTTCAGACACTCTTAACAAGGCAGATCTTGAAAACTCAGAAAAAATTTCAGATCAAGAAAACTTTGAAGAACTTATCACTCCAAAGAACACCCCACAGAATTCACCTTACAATTCTCCACCAGGTTCTCCACATCCAAACATGGATATACCTGCTTGGAGAGCAAGGGGGGCGTTGAACCTAATTGGGCCATTCCATAATCTTCCAAAAAATCCAAAAAAGGTCTTACCTAAGTTCGATCCAGGGAAAGCTATTTCAGCGGAAGACCATCTCAAAAGTTTCTACCTAACTCTGAACCTTTTGAACGTACAACATGAAGATGTAGTCTGCAGGCTGTTTCCATATACATTCGAGCCAAAAGTATCATCGTGGTACTTTAGCCTCCAACCCAGCTCGATCTCTAGTTGGGATGAATTCGGGAAATGTTTTTTAAAGAAATACGGAAACCAAAAAACTGTGGCAACACTTATGAAAGAACTCTTATCCATGAGAATGGAAAAGAAAGAAAAGGTTCAAGATTTCAATCAAAGATTCACAACGCTGTTAAATAATTTCAGTGAAGCTAATAAACCAGCAGAGGAATCTCTGATTGAATACTATAAAACCGCTCTTGAAGGACCCATCGCAATGTTCGTAAAAAGGTCCAAGAAAACTACCCTGATAGAGAACTTTGAGGAAGCTAGAAAGGTATAAGAAGAAGCTGACAGCATTGCTAAACATGCCTTAGATGCAGAACCAAAACTAGCAGTCAGCCAAAAACCTTTGTTGCTCACTAGAGGTAAAGAAGAGCCATCTACAGACATGGAAAATGTAGTCAAGATGATGCAAAAATTATCTAATAAAAATGTAGATCTCGAGAAAGATAAGGCTGCCAACACATCTAGGAAACCTTTCAAGCCATTTTATAAAAGAAGGGAAGACGGTGATCAAAATCATCCACCAATGAAAACTTCCCCTGTGTTAAACTTGAATGAAATCGGGATGGAAAATTTCTGCACCTTTCATCAAGAACTGCATTCGGAAAAAAGCTGCTCGCAATGGATTAATTCCATGAGCTTAGTCATGAATCAAATGCTAGATTCACAGATCCCAGACCAAGATGATCCTCCAGAGGAATCGAGCCCTGAACTAGAGGAACCAACCCTGGACACTACTATGGTGCTATGGGATTGGGTACCTATGACAGAATCAACAGAAGAGGATCCCATATATAGCTCTCCCTCTACCATAAACGTTGCTACTCGCAGCAAAGGCCCAATTGCAGATCCTGTGCCAAGCACAGCTCCTCATAAGCCTAAAGTTTCAAAAGAACCGCCTAGGAGGCATATAAAAATTATCCCACCACAGCCCAAAGTTAGCCAAACAGCGACCAAGCAGCCAAATGCTGACACCATAGTTCAGCCACCTAAGGTCACAACGAGCAAAACAGATCAGCTAGCTCGAATTGGGAATGAATCTGACATAGGATACGATATTATCGAAGATATCAATAAGGTCAAAGCAAATGTGTCAATATTTGACATGTGCAACTTTCCCCATCAACGAGACAAACTGCTTCATGTTCTACAACCCCAGACCAGCACTCCATTAACGGATTCTCAAGACAATCCCGAAATTAATGAGGCTAGCATCGGTGGGAAATCTAAATCTCAAACATTGCCATTTCTATTGACCTTTGAAATTTTTAATCACAATGTTCACAACTGTTTGGTAGATTCTGGAGCATCCTCAAACGTTATGCCACTGTCAATTTGTAAAAAAATTAACGGGAAGCCTGTGCCATCTCCAGCCCAAATTATCCAATTAGATAGGACTGATGTCAAAGTAATTGGAGAGATGAAAGACGTCCTCATTAGATTATCAGCTGACCCGAGAGTCTGTCAATTAATTGACATAATGGTGGTCGATATTCCTGAAGCCTACGAGCTGATTTTAAGTAGGGATTGGTCTACCAAGCTGAGTGGCTACTTTGCTACTGATTGGTCTCATCTGTGGTTGCCTTATCAGAACAGGTAGAATCAAATTAAAGTCCTAAGAGAACCTCATATGAAGCAAAACGTAACGCAATTAGAAGAAAAAAATGAGGCTGTAGCTTTCTCATCCTCGGTTCTGGGGAATTACTTCTTAGAAATGGATCCGGGTAATTATCAGTCTGAAGCCATTAGCCATGAATCAGATAAACAGTCCGATCTCCTTCATTTCTCTCGGACTGATGATGTTGATTGTAACATAGTCAATTTAGTTACTGACGTAGATCACAGAGATACTAACTTAGTTGAATCTAAAGATATTTTTTGGACATTATACTTTGATGGTTCTAAAACTCTGGAAGGATCCAGAGCCAGTTGTGTTCTAATGGATCCAAAAAGAAACAAGTATTTCTTGTCTTGTAGACTAGAATTCAATTGTACTAACAACAGTGCTGAATATGAAGGTTTGGTACATGGACTAAAGAAGGCCATTGGCCTAAATGTTAAGTACCTCAAGGTCTTTGGTGACTCCGAGATAGTTGTAAGACAGGTAAGGGACACCATTCATTGTCTCTCACCTCATTTGAAGGGTTATCAGGCTGAGGTATGGGATTTAATTATGCATTTTGACGCTTTCAATATAAAATCTATTCCTAGATTGCAAAATTCTGCAGCTGATTTGTTAGCAATGTCTGCTTCTAGATTGGTGCCGTCAAATAACAAATGCTCAATTGAATTGATTTTCAGGCCTTCCGTTCCCGATAACATCACAAACTTCAGAGTCTTCGACGATGACTAACAAATTATCAGCTTTCTAACAAACGAAGATAGCTTCCAAGGAGCTGCAATAGATGAAGAAGGATGAGGAGAAAGGAAATTTCATTCCCAAAGGGGTAAGGTCCCTCGAAATGCTGTTCGATCTTCAAAATAAATTCAAAAGGCCAGCTAATACCAAAACTAACAGCTCGTCAATGCAACATGAGTTAGTTAATTTGGGTACCGAGGCAAAACCAAAATTTGTCAACCTCGGCAAAGGCTGTTCACCAGGGGAAAGAGATAGGTTCATCAAATTGTTTAAACAATACAAGGATGTTTTTGCATGGACCTATGAAGATCTGAAGACGTATGACATCCGCATTATTAAGAATGTTATACCAATGAAAGCGGGTGTCAAGCCATTTCAGCAACAGTTAAGAAGGATGTATCCTACTCTAGAACCGCTGATCCAAAAGGAATTAAAAAAGCTCCTGGACGCTAAGATAATCTTTAAGGTCTGGCATTCTGAATGGGTTGCAAACTTGGTCCCCGTAAGAAAGAAGTCAGGAGAGATAAGGCTATGTGTAGATTTCAGAAATTTAAACAGAGCTTCGGATAAAGACAACTACCCCGTCCCTTCAATGGAACAAATCCTTCAAATGGTGTCAGGATCCGAATTGTTTTCTCTTCTCGATGGTTTCTCTGGCTACAATCAAGTGTTAGTAGCCGAAGAAGATCGCCTTAAGACTACTTTCCGAACTAAGTGGGGAACTTTCGCCTACAGAAGGATGCCATTCGGTCTGATAAACACGGGAGCTACATTCCAAAGGGCAATGGATATCGCCTTCCGAGGATTGGGTGGGCAATGTGTTGTTGTTTACTTAGATGATGTGACAGTCTTTTCAAAGAGAAGGGAAGATCATGTTGTCCATCTGAAGCATATTTTTTATCGCTGTCGGAAATATGGTATTTCTTTGAATCCCAAGAAGAGCGTATTTTCTGTTCCCGAAGTTAAGCTCTTAGGTCATATCATCTCTAAAGGGGGAGTGTCAATAGATCAAGAAAGAGTCCAAGCTATTAATAAGATTCCAATGCCTTACAACAAGAAATTGATGCAGTCCTTCATGGGAACTATCAATTTTGTTCGCAGATTTGTCCCAGATTTCACACAAATTGTTAAACCGTTGCAACAAATGGTTAAACAAAGCATCCAGTTCAAGTGGACAGACTTGGAAAAGGATGCATATAGAGATATCAAGGCAGTTGTAGCTAAGGCTCCTTCCTTAAGAAGCCCAGATTTTGATAAGGATTTCATCTTGTATACCTTTGCTTCAGATGACTCCCTCGCAGCTGTACTCACGCAAAAGGTGGAGCAGGGAGACGAGTACCCAATTTCATTTATGAGCACTGGTCTGCAGGGGGCTGAGCTGAACTACCCCATGGTTGACAAACATGCATACGCAGTCTTCAAAGCAATCAAGTAGTTCAGGCCATATATCCTTAAGAACAGAACTAAAGTCATAGTTCCCCACCCAGCTGTTAGATCCCTTTTCGTTCAAAAGGAACTAGGAGAAAGGAGGGGGAACTGGGTCACAGCTCTTCAAGAATATGACTTGGAATTTAAACCAGCCACAATCATCAAAGCACAAGGCCTGTGCAGATTGCTTGCGAGAAACTCAACTGATGAAGAGAAACATTGGAAAAATGAAGCTGAGCTAAATTCGGTTGAAGTATGTCATATCTTCACAAATCCCCAGTCATGGTATAGGGATCTGGTGCACTATTTACAGCAGGGATATCTACCTGAGCACTGGAACTCTAAACAAAGAAGGGCGCTCCGTTTGAAATCAACACCCTATCAAATCATTGATGGGATACTGTTCAGAAAGAATTATGATGGAGTTCTTCTTAGATGCCTAGAAAAGGAAGATGCAAGTAAAGTTGTCAAAGAATTACATGATGGCCCCGCAGGTGGACATTATTCAGGAGAGACAACAGCACACAAGATACTGAGAGCTGGTTATTATTGGCCTACTCTATTCCGAGATGCCCATATGTATGCACGAAACTGTGATGTATGTCAAAGAAGTGCCGGGAAGTTACCCAAGGCAGCAGGACCATTGCAGCCGGTGATTATCTCTGAGCCTTTTGAGCAGTGGGGTATAGATGTTATCGGAGAAATAAATCCAAATTCTTCGTTGCAAAATCGATACATCCTGACGGTGTAATGTCCCCATTTTGACCCCCTTTGCATTAAACTGTAAATGATGTAAATATTGTAATTTAATCATGGTGAGGAGCTCAAGGCCAAGGCCCCACCATTGATTTAGCGTTTCATGAATCGGCAATTAAAAATAGATGCCCATGGTTCTTGTGCGAGATGGGCACAATGTAAATAAGACACCATGTAAATACGAATTTTAATGGAAAAACCCACAACCGGCTATGCAATGCAACAAAAGAGATGGGGCATGACTCTACAAGGAAAAGGGAGGGAAATTATTCAAACCTTGAGCCAATGGTATTAATCCATGTGTCAATGGGGAAACCCATAAACCACCAACTACCCATTTTGTCTCATGTACCCAATCATTTAATTTTTCCAAGAAATTGGTTAAGGCAGTTAATGCCTTGGGAATGAAAGAGTATGGGAAAGCCATTTTCGTGCATGGGCAAGCCATCAACTTGGAAAATCGTGTTTTTGCTGGTGGGGCAAGAAACCACCCACGAAATGGTGCCCAAATCCATGGGGAAGGGGCAGTCTTCAGGGATGCACGCAGTTGGAGTTAGCTGGGTCCATTTCCATTTACGTTTTTCATCTAAATACTGCATTTTTCCATGCCTGGGAGTCGTTTTTGCAGTATATAACAGTTGGGAGAGGGAGGGCCACGTTTTGAGGACTGTAGGGAGGTCATTTTTGCCCCTGAATGTCCAAGGACGTTTTCTAAAAATGGATTTGGCTTCCTGGGTTGTTCACCAACTCCCCATTTTCGTTTTTGTGGGTTCCCACGTTTTTCTGGGTTAGTTGAAACCCCATCTCATGCATTCCACTGTGGAAAACGTTTTCCTCATGCCTAGCAAGTGGGGTTCTACTGTTATGTGCATCCTTGTTCTTGGTTTGAGCCTGTGAGCTGAAGTGTTGGAGTGGTAGTGGATAGAAGTGGCTTGATAAACCTAGTGGGGGAGACAACCTCTCAAAAAGATCAAGAGGGCTTTGGTTACTCTTCTATGCATACCCTGAGAGCACTAGATAGGGAAGGTATGGCTTGAGGGACTGCACAGCAGTGAAAAGAATACTTCCTTGTGCTGGGTGTGTAGGTATTGTGGGTGCCAAGCTAGATAGATCTTGCAAGGTTATCCCTGGCTCTGTGCTGGAGTTCACTAGCTTAGCAACTCTTCCTTTCCATCTCCTAGTAGCCTGATAAACCCAATTGTAGATTGGCTTGGCTCATTTTGGTGTATGCTTGGCTATGTGTGAGTCTGCTGTTCCCTGGTTCCTTGTAGAGATCATGCCGAGCTCGGGGGTGGCAGTGGTGCTGAGAGATTGAGGAGCACACTGGCCTATGGTTGGGTGGAACGTTGCAGTTGCATAGCCAGTTGCTTGGGACTGCCTTATTGATATAAGTATTCTCTTGTGTAAATTGACATTTATCATTTGATGAATGTTATGAATGTATGTGGATGTATTAAACGAATTTGCTTCTGCTGTGTTTTTAAAAGTTTAGGCATTTCCATATGATCTTGTATAATTCTGCACAGATCTTTATTTCATGGCTGTCCCAGAATCTTGAATGTGTGTTAGAGATCAACAGCATTGATTTGATTACCGTCATTTTTCCATAGTATGCATAGATACAGTTCTTTGCATCAATGATTTTAATACAAACGTTTTGGGGCTAATTGCCCGGACTGAGCACAGTGATCCTCTCTATCACGCTGGTATGATAGAGGGGACACTACAGACGGCTACTGACTACTTCACTAGATGGATGGAGGCTATCCCTTTACGCAAGATCAATGAAGACGCGGTCATCATCTTCTTAAAAGAGAGCATCATAACCAGGTTTGGGGTTCCAATTTCCCTTGTTTTTGATAATGCTACTTATTTTTCGTCTTGCAAGATAAATGAATTTGTTTATGAATGGGGAATTAAGTTGCATTATTCATCCAATTATTATCCTCAGGGGAACAGATTAGTTGAATCCTCAAACAAGAATCTGATTTGAATTCTTAAGAAGACTGTGATAGAAAACCAGAGAAGTTGGCATGTAGCTCTCCCAAACGCCTTATGGGTAGATAGGGTGACCCCAAAGAACGCTTTAGGTGTTTCCCCTTTCACTCTTGTCTATGGCAAGGAAGCAACCCTTCCTCCAAACATCTTACTCCCATCCTTACAGTTATCCCAAGCCTCTCGGGGTTCTGGTCGCCAAGCCTTACAATCCAGGATCAATACTCTGCTTCAACTTGAAGAAGCCCGACAGAAAGCTAAAGATCGATTCCATCAACACCAAAACATAGTTAAGAGATGGTTCGATAAGAGGAAGTCTGGTAAAAGAAGTTTTGAAGTTGGGGACTTAGTCCTGAAATGGGACCATAATCATGAAGGCAAAGGAATGCATACGAAATTCCAACATCTATGGGTAGGTCCGTACCAAATTTCGGCAAAATTAGGCCCATCCACTTATAAATTGACAAATCTCGAGGGAGAAGAAGTAGCCCTTCCTCTCAATGGCCTCGCCCTGAAACAATACTTCGCATAGTCTCTTTGAGACTTCCTGTACATAAATAAAGTTTTCTTTTATTGTTGCTTTAGCCTTTACTTGCTTTATTTTTCGGCCATTTTGTCTCTTTTATTGTCATTTGAAACTTTGCAACAAGTTTTGTTTTTTGAAAGCCCTTATGGTGGAGTTTCTCATCAATGATAGGTCTCTCGAAGAAATCTTGCACCCATGAGTCCGGAACTATACTCGAATAAAGTCTGTCTGTTGTGCTCTCAATGAAATGTTCAGGAGAAAGAAGCCTGTTCTGCTAGTCACACTAATCCTGTTTAAAATAGCAGAGACCCATGACCATCTTCATTACTATCTCTGGGCTCCACCCACTCTCACACTTAAAGGCATCCCAAGAAGGTTACCAAAGTTGGACCCATGGAAAGTAGCACCTCTCGAGGACATAGGGTATTGAAATGACTCCATGCTGCAAATTTAACAGCCAAAATGGCTTATCCTCAAGAGTCTGTTTTCCAGAGATTCTCGCCTCAATTAAAGCATGGCTGAGACAAAAGCAAAAGACATGTAAAATCAAAAAGTTTTTCCAAAAGGCTCAGCCCAAAATGGGCTCCTCTCCATCCGTGAGGCTTGATCAAGTCAATAAAACTTTCTAACTCACACAAAAGGACATCATGGATTGAGGAGCCTAAATCAAAGATCATGTCCAAAGAAAATATCTCTGGAAGGCTCAAACAACTAATCTGTCCAAAGTACAAACATCCAAAAGGATGCAAGCAGAATGGGAATGAGGAACAAGAGCAATGATGTCCATGAGAAGGTGTTGCAAATCCTATGGAGTTCTACAGTTGTAACCATCTGAAAGATGACCCTTCTAAAATGAGTCTCATATGTCGGCCCATTGAGAGTTTTAAAGATGTCTCTGTCAAAGCTCCCCTTTTCCCCAATGGCTAGCAGGTAAAGTTCCTTTTCTCTTCGAAGAAATTCAAATGCTCAGCTGAATATTGCACATAAGATGGATGTCTTTGATAAGGTGTCGGACCATGGAAAGGAATTTTTCAGAGATCTGTATTCGCCAACGACTCGCCATTGTTGTTGCAGCAACATCCCCCCCAAAATTTTGTACATATTGGGGCCCCTCCTTTAAAATTTTTAGAAAGGCTGCCTTAAGGGGCCATTCCCAGCTTTTATCTTTGTTTTCAACAGAAAATCTTGCTGTGAACCTCTCCAAGTCTTCCTTCCTCTAAAAAGTTAAATTCATGAAGTCTTCCTGAAAATCGCGGAACAATTTGATAAAGCCCCCGCAGTTGTGGAAGTGTTCAAGGTTTCCTCCCGAAACGGCGGAAGCCCTTTGTTTAAACTTCTCAAAAAGAACTTGGAAACTCTTCCCAAAAAAAACGTGGAAGAATTCGAGGAAGCCGCCCGAAACTTGCGGAAGCCACTCGCATAAGCTTCCCGAAAAGGGACTTAAATTTTGCTCATAAGTTGTGGGAGTCATTGGCAAATTCTTTCTGAAACCACGGAAGAATTCAAGAATTCCTTCCGAAACGACAGGCACCATTCGCCAAACCTCTCCGAAACTCTGAAGAGACTTAGAAACTTTCTTTTGAAATATTGCAGAGCCTTTGGGCTTTCCATCCTGAAACTGCGGAACCATTCAAACTATCTTTCCGAAACTATGGAAATGTTCGTCTTATTCTCCCGAAAAGCCGCCGGAGGACTTCCTTTAAAAAACTCTTAAGTCTTTTCTCGACTGCCGCGGAACCGTTCGAGTTTTCTTTCCGCAATTGCGGAAGCTTCTTGCGGAGACCTTCAGATTATCTTTCCGAAACCCCGCAGAGACTTAGAAATTTTGGTTTGAGTTGCGGACGTCTTCACTTTATCTCACCGAAACAGCGGAGCCATTCGCCGATTCCTTCTGAAACGGCGGAAGCAAATTGTGAGAGCTTTCCGCAACGTCGGAAGCAAGCCCGGCTGAAACTTAGAAAATTTCTCAAATTCGCGAGAGCCTTTTGCGGAAGCATTGGCGGAAGTCTTCCGAAACTACAGAAGCAATTTGCGAAAGCTTTCCGCAGTTTAAGAAGCTTTCACATTTTCATCACGAAAAGGATGCCAAAATACTTAATCGTTCGCGTTCCATTTTGCGGAAGCCGTTCACCAACCTCTCCCGAAACGGCGGAAGATTTCAGCGTAACCTTCCGCAAACGGCAGGTGAAATTCATGAGTTTGTCCCGTAGGAGGTGGTCGTGTGCTTATCGAGAATATTTGATATGACCCCAACGTACCAATATTTAAGCCGCGTTTTTAATGCGCCATCCACCGTATTAAGACCTCGCACGTGCCCCGTTCATTTAAATAAACGGTGGGGGCTCGAGCCAAACACGTTGTTATTTTTCGATTGGAGAATTTGTTGGACGCCGCGCGACCGATCCAGCTCAGCTCGCTCATCCACAGCTGCGGCCACCTCATCCAGCCATCTTCACGGTGCCAGGTAGGATGTTTTAACCATTAGTTTTGTCTCTTCCACGCGTCATTCTACCGTTTGGATTGTTCTTTTAGAAGACAATAGGCATTGGATGGATTTTGACGGGAAAAAGGCCCGTCATGGGCTATTTTACCCATCAAATATGGTCTAAATTGCATATTGCCCGTCAAATACGGTCTAAATCTCATAAAAAACCAAAGAAATTGTAAAATGTTTGCATACTATGTAAAGACTGTCAGTTTGAGCAGGTGAAGTTTTCCAAGCCCCTACCCTGGCTCCACCAGTCATTATTCTTTGCGTTTAAAACTGCCAAGCCCTGGGAATGTCTCGATTACACCAGCCGAAACCCGAAACTGTAGCCACCCGAGCTTTTCATCACCCGCATTCCCGGCGTCGACAACCCCTGTTCAAGTTTCCAAGCCTGGTGTGGAACGCCTCGCCAAGCGCCTTCATATAACCATAGCGGTCGAAGCCCTCTTCGACTCATAAATATGAAAGCAGCTCCTTGTTTCATCGTAGGGTTATTTCACCCAGACTTCCCCGCCATTAGCCATTTGAACCGCAACCATGTCAAAAGATACTATCCCACCTAGAGCTGGACCGAGAGCAGGTTGCTTCCGCAACATGCTTATCCTCTCGGGAGCATTCCAAACCTGCCCCTTTAAAAGAATTAGGATGATTAAAATCTAGAACTCTTGTTGGAATGGTGTATTTTGCTTCCTAACATACAACTTCACATTGTATTTATCTCATTGACATGTTAAAATGGTGATGCTCTCTGATAAAATCTCACAGTATGTTTCTCATGTTTATGATGATGTATATTTGGTTGCTATCAGGGATAAGTCAAAATGCCAAAAGGTGGTAGGAAGAAGGCTAAGATGACAGAAAAACAACCTACACCACTTAAAACTGAGACCACACTCCAGGACACTAGGTGCACCATCGGTATCCCTCCTGAAATCCGATGGGGTGATATCTATAGGATGATCCGAGACCAAGAGATCCCGGATATGTTGCTAGAAGAGGATCAGATCTATATTAATATCAGGACTTCAGGCATAGCCAGGGCTGCTACCCTCCTTGAACTGTTCCCATGTGCTGAGGTAATCGGGTGGATACTCCAACATGCTGATGCTGAAGGAAGAGTAATTCATGACAACGGGAAGATAGCCATTGCCTCATTTCACCCAGCATACCTGGCTGCGGCCTAAAAATTTCCCCGCTCCGAGCAAGCTTTGAATGATGAATGGCTGAGCAAAATGAACAACGTTGACATGGCCAAAAAATTACTGGTCACAGGCAAGCATCTAAGAAAGAAAGGTAACGACGAATACGACGTCCAGAATCTGAGACCTCCTTTCAGGTTGATTGCCTTGATATTGTGCAGAATCTTCGGCATGCCCGATGGCACCGTGTACAAGATTCAATGGGTCCCTATCATCCACTTCGTGGCATTTAAAGGAATTGTGCTTGACTGGGCCACTCTCCTGTCAGACAGTTTATCCTCAATGATAGTTGCCGCAAGAGAAGGACTGGCCTTAAAGAAGGCAGAATTTTACATGTCATCATATCTTGTTGATTGCATTTTGGCCAAGTTATCTTTCCCCAAATTGGGCTGCACATGGGATAAGGCCACCACCCGGTTTATACCGCTTTCAGAATGTTGTGGGCTCAGAATTACAAGCCCAGCTATAAGCTCATCTGTGAAGGGTTCATCATGCCCCTACATGAGCAGCTATTCAAGGAAGAGCCCAACTGCCTGTCGGAGAATGCCATGGAAGTCCTTGAAAATTATGGAGATTTTTATTTCTCGAATCAAGGCACCTATCTCAGAATGTTTGGAGGAACTAAAGCTCCATATATTTTGCCAAGATATGCTACAGATTATGTAGTCCTTAAAGAGGTAGTGAGACAGATTTTCCTAGATGGAATTGGATCCGTGCTCAACATGCATCATAAGGCCTCCTTTCCCCCTCTACCTTTCTGCATAGGAGCTTACAAGTTCTCGGGGGTCGCCTCAGCCGAAGAATTTGTTCAGGAGATGAAAGCCTTCCACTTCGGTGAGATAATATTCCACAGGAATGATAGGAAGGGAAAACTTGCTGAACACTGTAAGGAGATTTATGCTCATTTCGAGTACTCTCATTATCATGATGCCGAGGAGGAGGTATTCCGAGGAATCAGCAACATGGCTGAGCTGCGAACCTTTCGCCAAGGCAGTGGAGCAAGCTCTAGCTCCACCAAGACCCAGGAGACTAGCCAGCATAAGGAGAAAGAAGCTGATGATTCTCGAGCCAAAGAAGAACAAAGGTTGAGAGAGGAAGCAAGGGCATAGCAGGAAGCTAAGGAAGCAAGGCCACAGCAAGAAGCTGAGGAAGCAAGGTTACTGCAAGAGGCTGAAGTTGCCAGATTGCAGCAAGAAGCAGAAATTGAAAGGCTGCAGAAAGAGGCTGAGGAAGCCCTGCAGCAGAAAGAGGCTGAGGAAGCCCAGCAGCAGAAAGAGGCTGAAGATCAGCTGCAAGCTGAACAAGCTGAGATAGGAAGGAAAGCAGAAGAAGAGCTGAAAGAAGGAAAAGATTCCCAAGCAAGTGGATCCGGTGTCCAATACATGGAAATAGACGCACCTCAAGCAGGTGGGTCTGGTACCCAAAATGTGGGAACAGATCCAGCTCAGGGAGTCCAGACTCCACCAGCTGAAGCAGAAATAGACATTATGGACCTCCCAATTGTCTCGTACACTCCATCAGGAAAACATATGGTGTCCAGGTGGAATGAATTTGTCTATGATAATAAAAGGAAAGCAATGGTCCTTAAATCGGAAGAGAGGATCAAAAGACTCTTCCAGGAGGATATCATTACCCACCAGGAGATCACTATAATGCGGAATACAGATAAGGATCCCTTAGATATGGCATCTGTAGTTGTAGAAACAGCAAAAGCATCACTGGACAATGTAGGTGATATAGTTAGAGAAAATGAATTAACAAAGAGGAGAGCTCGTACGCTACAACAGACTGTGGCTAATGAGAAATCCTACAGGGATCTTATGGTGAACAAGTATAATTGCCTATATGTCGAGCACAAGGAGCTATCAAACAAGTATAACCAGCTGGAGGAGGAAAAGGACCAACTAAAACTCCAGATGATGATTGTGGAAGCAGAGAAGAATGAAGCGGAAGATAAAGCATCCCAGCTTGAAACAGACAAGCTGGCATTAGCTGAGCAATTAGAGCAGGCTGAGGGTAGAACGATGGACATGTCTCCCTTCCATGAGCTGTCCTGCAGCATCCTGAAGCAAATATATGATACTCAGGAGCTAATCACTAATGAAGTTAGCAAGCTCAAGGCCATGGTGGTCAGACTAAAAGAAGTTAATGCAGAGGCCCATAGGCTTAAATCCAAGCACACTCGGATTAAGGAAAATATCCTATGCCAGATAGAATGGCGAGAAGGAAAGGTGGATTTCCCCGCGCATCTCCCATTCAAGTCTGTAGAGGGTTTTAATGAAGATATAGCCCTTTTGGACTTCTGCAGAAACTGTGGCAGTAATCTAATGGCCAGTGTGCAAGTGACAAGGGATAGGATCAACGGTCTGTATCAAAGGATCCAGGGAGCGCATGACAGATGCAAATTGAATTTCCCGCAATCCCTCGATGATTTCCCGGGTGATGAACAATGCTTGGCTGAACTGAAGGAAAAACTAGGCATCCAAACTGAATATGTGAAGAAAATTGATGTCCTAGCAATTGACGACCTCCAACATTATATTGGAATGTCATCAGTCCACAACCATTTGCTTAAAGAAGTGCATGAAGCTGCAGTAACAGAAGTTCAAGGCATTGGAGTAGAGCTTAGAAAAAATATGACTTCTCAGAAAATCTTGCTCCCTGCTTCTGCAAACATAGTCATAAGGGACACTGGCATTTGGTATAGTGTCACGTCCCCATTTTGACCCCATTCGCATTAAATCGTAAATGATGTAAATATTGCTACTTAATCATGGTGAGGAGCTCAAGGCCAAGGCCCCACCATTGATTTAGCATTTTATGTATCGGCAAGTAAAGAAATAGATGCCTATGGTTCTTGTGCTAGATGGGCACAATGTAAATAAGACATCATGTAAATACAAATTTTAATAAAAAATACCCACAACTAGCTATGCAATGCAACAAAGATATGGGGCATGATTCTACAAAGAATAGGGAGGGAAATTATTCAAACCCTTGAGCCAATGCTGTTAATCCATGTGTCAATGGGGAAACCCATAAACCACCAACTACCCATTTTGTCTCATGCACCCAATCATTTAATTCTTCCAAAGATTGGTTGGGGCAGTTATTGTCTTGGGATTGGAGAAGTATGGCAGCCAGATTTTCGTGCATGGGCAAGCCATCAACCTGAAAATTGTATTTTTGGCTTGCTAGGCAAGAAAACCCCCACAAAATGCTACCTAAGGCAATTCCTCATGCATTTACGTTCTTCCTCTCACGCAGACTGAGCTCACTGGAATTTATCCTCACGTTTTTCACCTTAACCCTGCGTTTTTCCATGCCCAGGAACTCGTTTTCGGTATTGTGCAATAGCTGGGGAAGGAGGGAAGCAAATTGGGACTGAGGGAGAGGTCGTTTTTTCCCTTGGGGCATTTTTCTGGAATGGGTTTGCTCTCCCAGTCGAATTTTCCAAGTGCCAATACGTTTTGAGTCTACCCACGTTTTTCTAAAGCTCGGGAAACCCCATCTCATGCATGTCACTGTAAAAACGTTTTATCCTGCCCCATAATTATGTTCTGCTGTTATGTGCATCCTCATTTTTGGTTTGAACCTGTGAGCTAAAGTTTTGGAGTGGTAGTGGACAGAAGTGGCTTGATAAACATAGTGGCGGAGACAACCTCTCAAGAAGATCAAGAGGGATTTGGTTACTCTTCTATGCATACCCTGAGAGCACTAGATAGGGAAGGTATGGCTTGAGGGACTGTACAGCAGTGAAAAGAATACTTCCTTGTGCTGGGTGTGTAGGTATTGTGGGTGCCAAGCTAGATAGATCTTGCAAGGTTATCCCTGGCTCTGTGCTGGAGCTCACTAGCTTAGCAACTCTTCCTTTCCATCTCGAGCAGCCTGATAAACCCAATTGTAGATTGGCTTGGCTCATCTTGGTGTACGCTTGGCTATGTGTGAGTCTGTTGTTCCCGGTTCCTTGTAGAGATCATGCCGAGCTCGGGGGTGGCAGTGGTGCTGAGAGATTGAGGATCACACTGGCCTACGGTTTGGTGGAACGTTGCAGTTGCATAGCCAGTAGCTTGGGGCTACTGTTATAAGATAAGTATTCTCCTGAATATTCTTGCAATTATTTAATTGATGGATAACTGAATGTATGGTGATGGTGTAAATGATGTTACTTCCGCTGTGTTTATAAAAATAGTTATGCATCTACATTTCTCTATTATATTATGTGAATGCTTATGTAATAAGTTCATGGGGCTAGATGCCCAGTTTAGTATCACGTCCGTTCTGCACTTTCATATGTATATGTATATTTTCATTTTAATTGAATGTTGTTTACTATGTATGGGGCTGGATGCCTAATTTAACCTCACGATCCTCTCCATCTAGCTGGAATGATGGGAGGGGACGTGACAGAATGGTATCAGAGCTGCTGGTTGCAGCATTGGACCTCTATGGGCCAAATCTGATAGTGATTACAAGGGAGGATTTCAAAAATTTTCTTAAGTCTATTTTGGAAAATTTTGTTTTAAGTCTGTTTCTGGAAATTTTTGTTTTAAGTCAGTTTCGGGAAGTCGTCCCGAAACTGCGGAAAGGTTCCGCGAACCTTCCCGCAATTGCGGAAGAGTTCCACGAACCTTCCAGCAATTGCGGAAGAGTTCGGTGAACCTTCGCGTTGCGGAAGAGTTCTGCGAACCTTCCCGCAATTGCGGAAGAATTTGGCGAAGCTTCCTGCAATTGCAGAAGAGTTTCGTGAATCTTCCCACAATTGCGGAAGAATTCAGCCAACTGCTCCGAAACAGTGGAGAAAAAAAAAAATTTAAGTGAAAATTTTTCTAAGTGTCGGCGTCGAAAGGAAATTTTTTGGAAGGAATTCTCTTCTGAAATTGCGGAAGGAATTCTCTTCCGAAATTTCGGAAGGATTCCGCGAATCGTTCCGAAACGCGGAAGAGTTCGGTGAGTCGTTCCAAAATTGCGGAAGACTTCAGCGAATCGTTCCGCAACTGCGGAATAGTTCGCCGAATCGTTTCGCAACTATGGAAGACTTCGCTGAATCGTTTCGCAACTGCGGAAGAGTTTGCCGAATCGTTCCGAAAAATCACCCGAAATTGGGGAAGCATTCTGTGCAACGGCGGAAGGATTCTGCGAACAGCTCCGAAATTGCGGAAGCCTTCGCCGAATGGCTCCGCGATTGCGGGAGCATTCACCGAATGGATCCGCAACTACGGAAGCCTTCGCCGAATGGCTCCGCAATTGCGGGAGCGTTCATAAAATCGCCCCGCCATTGCGGAAGCGTTCGGCGAACTGCTCCGCAAGTGCGGAAGCATTCGGTGAACTGCTCCACAATTGCGGAAGCCATCGCCCAACCGCCCCGCCACAGCGGCATAAATTGTAAAAAAAAAATGAGGGCGTTGCCCTCGACCGTAGAATCTATGCAGCAGTAGACGACCGCCAAGCAAATCATCAATCAACTGTGGTTGAAGTTGAACGTAAGATTGCTAAGCAATCTGTTTCTATTTTGATTGATCCTGGATCTACTCACAGTTATGTCACTCCTAGAATTGTTGAGATGTGTGCTTTCAAGAAATTAAAGCATAGTAAATAATGGTTAGTTCAACTAGCCACTGGAACCAAGAGAAAAGTTAGTGAAATAGTAGAGAAATGTCCATTAGAGATGGATGGGCTATTCACCTATGCAGACCTGAATATTCTACCACTGGGTTCCTATGATGTTCTCATTGGAATGGATTGGTTAGAAGCACACCAGGTTAAACTTGACTGCTACAATAAGACATTTGAATGCATGGACGAAGAAGGAAACCCGAGGGTTGTAAAAGGCATTCCAAAGGTGACTTCTGTTAGACAGGTTTCAACCATGTAGTTGAAGAAGTTCTGTAGGAAGGGATGTCAACTGTATGCAGCCCACATTTTAGAGGCAGCAGAGAACAAAACTCTTAAATTAGAGGACTATCATGTATTGCAAGAATTTAGGGATGCTTTTCCTGATGAGATTCCAGGACTGCCTCCAAAGAGAGACATTGTCTTTACAATTGAGCTTGTGCCAGGAGCGGCACCAGTATCTAAGACACCCTACAGGATGAGTACACCAGAATTGCTAGAATTGAAGATGCAATTACAAGAATTGCTGGAAAAGAAATATATTAGGCCAAGTGTGTCCCCGTGGGGAGCACCTGTTCTATTTGTGAAAAAGAAAGATGGAACACTCAGGTTATGTATAGACTACGGGCAGTTGAACAAAGTCACGGTGAAGAACAAATACCCATTGCCCTGAATTGATGACCTTTTTGACCAAATGAGAGGAGCAAAGGTATTTTCAAAGATTGACTTGAGGTCTAGTTACCATCAAGTAAGAATCAAAGAAGAAGATATTCATAAGACCACCTTTAGAATGAGGTATGGACACTATGAGTTTGTAGTGGTACCATTCGGTCTCACAAATGCACCAGCTACATTCATGTGTCTCATGAATAATGTTTTTAGCAAGTATTTAGCCAAGTTTGTTCTTGTATTCCTAGACGACATTCTCATCTATTCTAAGAATGAAGAAGAGCATGAAGAACATTTGAGAATGACAATGCAATTACTAAGGGAGCATAAGCTATATGCCAAGTTGAGCAAATGTGACTTTTATAAAGATAGAATTCATTATTTGGGTCACATCATCTCCAATGAAGGGATATCTGTAGACCCTGAGAAGATTGAAACCATTATGAATTGGCCAACTCCAAGGAATGTGACTGATGTGAGATCTTTTATGGGCCTTGCTGGTTACTACAGGAGGTTTATCGAAGGATTCTCCAAGGTTGCAAACCCGATCACTTCCTTGCAAAAGAAGGGGATAAAGTTTGAATGGTCACCAAGATGTGAGGAAAGTTTTCAACGGTTGAAGAATCTTCTTACAAGTGCACCAATTTTGAAGATTGCAGACCCAGAAAAAGACTTTGTGGTGCGTACCGATGCATGCAATCAAGGACTTGGAGGAGTTCTTATGCAAGACAACCACGTGATATGCTATGAGTCAAGAAATTTGAAGGAGCATGAGAAGAACTATGCTACTCATGATATAGAACTTGCAGCCATAGTACATGCTTTAAAGATGTGGAGGCATTACTTAATGGGAAGAAAATTTGAGTTAAGGACAGACCATTGTGGTCTGAAATACTTATTTGATCAGCCAACTTTAAATGCTAGGCAAGCTAGATGGTTGAAATTTTTGTGTGAATTTGATTTTGAGATCAAACACATAAAAGGGAAAGAAAACAAGGTGGCTGATGCACTCAGCAGGAAGGTACATGAAATGTATGTGGCAGCGCTTAGTACTTGCCAGCCAGATTTGAAGCAGCAGATTGTTAACCATATGGTTGAGGATGAAGTGTATGAGCAGATCAAGGACAAATTGCAGCAGCAAGACCTTGGCAAGAAGAATGAAGGATATCATTTGGAAGAAGGAGGACTTCTTACGTATAAGAATAGAGTCTATGTTCCAAATGCGGCAGATTTGAGGAGAATCGTTATGGATGAAATCCATGAGGCTCCGTACTCTGGTCACCCAGGATATCAGAAAACAATTGCTACAGCAAGAAAATATTATTTACGGCCAGGCATGAAGAAGGATGTCGCTGAATACATTTCTAAGTGCATGGAATGTCAGCAGGTGAAGGTTGAACACCAACACCCAGCAGGTTTATTGCACCCAGTGCCAATTCCAGAATGGAAATGGGAAATAATTTCCATGGATTTTATTACAGGATTGCCAATGACTAAGAGACAACATGATTCCATCATGGTTGTGGTGGACAAGTTAACAAAGGCAGCATGTTTCATACCGGTTAAGTCCACACACAAAGTCGATGCCATTGCAAATATTTTCATGAAGGAAATTTTCAGATTACATGGGTTGCCTAAGGCAATAATTTCTGACAGGGATACCAAGTTCACTTCCAAGTTTTGGAAAGGTCTCTTTGCAGATTTGGGTACACAGTTGAACTTTAGCACCGCATACCATCGTCAAACAGACGGGCAAACAGAAAGAGTAAATCAGGTGCTTGAAGACATGCTTCGCATGTATGTAATGGACAAGCCATCCAAGTGGGAGGATTATCTACACCTGGTAGAGTTTGCATATAATAATGGACATCAAGAATCATTGGGAATGAGTCCATATGAGGCTTTGTACGGCAGAAGGTGTAGGACACCAGTGACTTGGGATAATCCAGTGAACCGAATTGTACTTGGGCCATAATTGCTTAAGGAAATGGAACAAGAGGTTGCAAAGATCCGGCAAAATTTAAAAGCAGCCCAGGATAGACACAAAAGCTATGCAGATAAACATAGAATGCATAGGGAATTCAATGTTGGGGATCATGTGTATCTTAGAGTGAGATCAAGTAAGAATTCCTTAAAGCTTGGGAGTTGTTCCAAGTTATCACCTAAATATTGTGGGCCATTTGAGGTGCTTGAAAGAATAGGGCCAGTTGCATATAGACTTGCATTGCTTGCTAGCACTAAAGCTCATAATGTTTTTCATGTCTCCTTACTTAAGAAATATGTACATGATCCTAACCATGTGATTAATTGGGATGTGATCCAGGTGGAACCCAAGGGAGAATTCCAAACCGATCCATTGCGCATCCTAGACAAGAAGGTAACATTGCTCTGGAACCGAGCCATCGGACAGGTAAAGGTGCAATGGAAGCACTACAGTCTCGATGAGGCTACATGGGAGCTGGAGGATGCTATGAGGATGGCATATCCATTTTTGTTCAATTTTGATGAGCACTGAGGACAGTGCTAATGTAAGGGGAGGGGTATGTCACGTCCCCATTTTGACCCCATTCGCATTAAATCGTAAATGATGTAAATATTGCTACTTAATCATGGTGAGGAGCTCAAGGCCAAGGCCCCACCATTAATTTAGTGTTTTATGTATTGGCAATTAAAGAAATAGATGCCTATAGTTCTTGTGCTAGATGGGCACGATGTAAATAAGACATCATGTAAATACGAATTTTAATAAAAAATATCCACAACTAGCTATGCAATGCAACAAAGAGATGGGGCATGATTCTACAAGGAATAGGGAGGAAAATTATTCAAACCATTGATCCAATGGTGTTAATCCATGTGTCGATGGGGAAACCCATAAACCACCAACTACCCATTTTGTCTCATGCACCCAATCATTTAATTCTTCCAAAGATTGGTTGGGGCAGTTATTGTCTTGGGATTGGAGAAGTATGGAAGCCAGATTTTCGTGCATGGGCAAGCCATCAACCTGAAAATCATATTTTTGGCTTGATGGGAAAGAAAACCCCCATGAAATGCTGCCTAAGGCAATTCCTCATGCATTTGAGTTCTTCCTCTCACGCAGACTGAGCTCACTGGAATTTATCCTCACGTTTTTCACCTTAACCCTGCATTTTTCCATGCCCAGGAACTCGTTTTTGGTATTGTGCAATAGCTGGGGAAGGAGGGACGTGAATTGGGACTGAGGGAGAGGTCGTTTTTTCTCTTGGAGAATTTTTCTGGAATGGGTTTGCTCTCCCAGTTGAATTTTCCAAGTGCCAATACGTTTTGAGTCTACCCATGTTTTTCTGAAGCTCAGGAAACCCCATCTCATGCATCTCACTGTAAAAACGTTTTATCCTGCCCCATAATTATGTTCTACTGTTATGTGCATCCTCATTTTTGGTTTGAACCTGTGAGCTGAAGTTTTGGAGTGGTAGTGGACAGAAGTGGCTTGATAAACCTAGTGGCGGAGACAACCTCTCAAGAAGATCAAGAGGGCTTTGGTTACTCTTCTATGCATACCCTGAGAGCACTAGATAGGGAAGGTATGGCTTGAGGGACTGTACAACAGTGAAAAGAATACTTCCTTGTGCTAGGTGTGTAGGTATTGTGGGTGCCAAGCTAGATAGATCTTGCAAGGTTATCCCTGGATCTGTGTTGGAGCTCACTAGCTTAGCAACTCTTCCTTCCATCTCCAGCAGCCTGATAAACCCAATTGTAGATTGGCTTGGCTCATCTTGGTGTATGCTTGGCTATGTGTGAGTCTATTGTTCCCGGTTCCTTGTAGAGATCATGCCGAGCTCGGGGGGTGGCAGTGGTGCTAAGAGATTGAGGAGCACACTGGCCTACGGTTGGGTGGAAGGTTGTAGTTGCATAGCCAGTAGCTTGGGGCTACTGTTATAAGATAAGTATTCTCCTGAATATTCTTGCAATTATTTAATTGATGGATATCTGAATGTATGGTGATGGTGTAAATGATGTTACTTCCGCTGTGTTTATAAAAATAGTTATGCATCTACATTTCTCTATTATATTATGTGAATGCTTATGTAATAAGTTCATGGGGCTAGATGCCCAGTTTAGTATCACGTCCCTTCTGCACTTTCATATGTATATGTATATTTTCATTTTAATTGAATGTTGTTTACTATGTATGGGGTTGGATGCTCGGTTTAACCTCACGATCCTCTCCATCTAGCTGGAATGATGGGAGGGGACGTGACAGAATGGTATAAGAGCTGCTGGTTGCAGCATTGGACCTCTATGGGCCAAATCTGATAGCGATTACAAGGGAAGATTTCAAAATTTTTCTTAAGTCTGTTTTGGAAAATTTTGTTTTAAGTCTGTTTCTGGAAATTTTTGTTTTAAGTCAGTTTTGGGAAGTCCTCCCGAAACTGCGGAAAGGTTCCGCGAACCTTCCCGCAATTGCGGAAGAGTTCCGCGAACCTTCCCGCAATTGCGGAATAGTTCGGTGAACCTTCCCGTTGTGGAAGAGTTCCGCGAACCTTCCCGCAATTGCGGAAGAATTCGACGAACCTTCCCGCAATTGCGGAAGAGTTCCGCCAATCTTCCCGCAATTGCGGAAGAATTCAGCAAATTGCTCCGAAACAGCAGAGAAAAGAAATTTGTTAAGTGAAAAAATTTCTAAGTGTTGGCGTCGAAAGGAAATTTTTCGGAAGGAATTCTCTTCCGAAATTGCGGAAGGAATTCTCTTCCGAAATTTCAGAAGGATTCCGCGAATCGTTCCGAAACGCGGAAGAGTTCGACGAGTCATTCCAAAATTGCGGAAGACTTCAACGAATTGTTCCACAACTGCGGAAGAGTTCGCTGAATCGTTCTGCAACTGTGGAAGACTTCGCCGAATCGTTCCGAAAAATCACCCGAAACCGGGGAAGCATTCTGCGCAACAGCGGAAGCATTCCACGAACGGCTCCGAAACTGTGGAAGCCTTTGCCGAATGGCTCTGCAATTGCGGGAGCATTCACCGAATGGCTCCGCAATTGTGGAAGCCTTCGCCGAATGGATCTGCAATTGCGGGAGCGTTCGGCAAATCACCCCGCCATTGCGGAAGCGTTCGGCGAACTGCTCCGCAATTGCGGAAGCGTTCGGCGAACTGCTCCGCAATTGCGGAAGTCGTCGTCGAACCGCCCCGCGACGGTCGCATAAATTGTAAAAAAAAAAAAAAAAAAAAACGAGGGCGCTGCCCTCGACCCGCCCTGCAGTGGCGAGCCACAAGGGGGCAAGCCCCCTTGACCCCCTTTTTGTTTTTCCCCTCGTATGTCGTTGGTTGTAAGAGAATTCTATGATTTGACAAATTGTCAACATAATGTTTTCCCATGTGCATGAAGTAATTTGTGAATTCTGAGAATTTAATGCAGCTAACAATTGTGTTGATGAACACATTTCAGAGAGTCACAGTTACAGCAGGGTAACACTCTAGATAATACAATCAGAGAGTTTTGGATCTTGGTTGGGCCAAGAAAATCAACATTATGAATGATGCACAGGATCCCTACGAGCCTGAGACAGATGCCATGGGGGAGAACATACAGGTTGAGAATGCTGAAACAGAATCTAATGGGAGGAGAAATCAAGAGACCCCTCTAGGTATTTGGACCACCATGAGAAGCCTAAGGGAGGAATTGCAAAGTTGCAGAGAAGATAATGAAAGGATGATTAAAGCTCAGGAAGAACAAAATCAGCTGAATGCAGCCATGCTACAGAGTTTGACAGACATCCAAAGGAAAATAAACTCTGGGCATCAGATATCAAATCTACAAAGGGGTGGGAGTAGCTCTAGAAGGAATTCCCGCAAGAGAGCTAGTAGACCAAGAAGAGTTTCTACAGACAGAACATATACTCCAGAAACATCTTCTAATGAATCATCTGACTCGGAAGAATCCATTGAGGGTTCAAGTTCTTCATACCACAGGAGCAAGAGGAAGAAGCACTACAAGAACAACTCACAAGGGGAATTTAAGAAGGCAAAACCTCCTACATTTGATGGAGAGGTAAAGTCTGGTCAAGAAGCTGAAGCTTGGCTTCTTGGGATGAGAAAGTATTTCCAAGTCCAAGACTACTCGGGAAATATGAAGGCAAGGGTAGCCATCTTCAACTTGAATGGAAGAGCATCTATATGGTGGAAACACACCAGGCAAGTGAAGCAGATCAATGAAAGGAAGATTGTGTGGAAGCAGTTCAAGAAATACTTCAAGCTGAAGTACCTCTCTGATAGGTACTATGATGATAAGATCAAAGAGTTCCATGAGCTGAGATTGGGACAATCGACCATGGAAGAATATGCAAACAAGTTCTTGGAGTTGCTAAGGTATGTCAAGTACATTCAAGATGATAAGGTGAAAATTCAGCGTTTCCTAAGTGGACTGCCCCAGTCATATAAAGATAGAATTGAGTTTGATGAACCTCGAACTCTAGAGGAGGCCATAAGAAAGGCCAAGTATTGCTTTGATCAAAACAGAAGTAAACCGGAATTCCATAAGGCATGGAAGAATAGGAAAAATGAGAAGTTTGATCAAAGGAAGAAGGGGTTCAAGCCACTTCAATTCCAGAATCAGCAAAGGCAACCATCACAGGTGGTGACTAAGCCAACTAGAATGATGGGAGACAAGCCAAGAGATCCAAAGGAACCAAGAGAACCACTTCAATGTTGGGGTTGTGGAGAAGACCACATGCTTAGGAACTGTCTACATAGGAATGGGAATGAAAATCAAGTTCACAACATCCAAGGAGCTGGAACTGTGGGTCAAGTGGCGAGGACAATCCCTAGAATCTATGCAGCATTAGACGACCGCCAAGCAGATCATCAATCAACTGTGGTTGAAGTTGAAGGTAAGATTGCTAAGCAATCTGTTTCTATTTTGATTGATTCTGGATCTACTCACAGTTATGTCACTCCTAGAATTGTTGAGATGTGTGCTTTCAAGAAATTAAAGCATAGTAAATCATGGTTAGTTCAACTAGCCTCTGGAACCAAGAGAAAAGTTAGTGAAATAGTAGAGAAATGTCCATTAGAGATGGATGGGCTATTCACCTATGCAGATCTGAATATTCTACCACTGGGTTCCTATGATGTTCTCATTGGAATGGATTGGTTAGAAGCACACCAGGTTAAACTTGACTGCTACAATAAGACATTTGAATGCATGGATGAAGAAGGAAACTCGAGGGTTTTAAAAGGCATTCCAAAGGTGACTTCTGTTAGACAGGTTTCAGCCATGCAGTTGAAGAAGTTATGTAGGAAGGGATGTCAACTGTATGCAACCCACATTTTAGAGGCAGCAGAGAACGAAACTCTTAAATTGGAGTACTATCATGTATTGCAAGAATTCAGGGATGTTTTTCCTGATGAGATTCCAGGACTCCCTCCAAAGAGAGACGTTGACTTTACAATTGATCTTGTGCCAGGAGCGGCACCAATATCTAAGACACCCTACAGGATGAGTACACCAGAATTGCTAGAATTGAAGATGCAATTACAAGAATTGCTGGAAAAGAAATATATTAGGCCAAGTGTGTCCCCGTGGGGAGCACCTGTTCTATTTGTGAAAAAGAAAGATGGAACACTCAGGTTATGTATCGACTATAGGAAGTTGAACAAAGTCACGGTGAAGAAAAAATACCCATTGCCCCGAATTGATGACCTTTTTGACCAAATGAGAGGAGAAAAGGTATTTTCAAAGATTGACTTGAGGTCTGGTTACCATCAGGTAAGAATCAAAGAAGAATATATTCATAAGACCACCTTTAGAACGAGGTATGGGCACTATGAGTTTGTAGTGGTACCATTCGGTCTCACAAATGCACCAGCTACATTCATGTGTCTCATGAATAATGTTTTTACCAAGTATTTGGACAAGTTTGTTCTTGTATTCCTAGACGACATTCTCATCTATTCTAAGAATGAAGAAGAGCATGAAGAACATTTGAGAATGACAATGCAATTACTAAGGGAGCATAAGCTATATGCCAAGTTGAGCAAATGTGACTTTTATAAAGATAGAATTCATTATTTGGGTCACATCATCTCCAATGAAGGGATATCTGTAGACCCTGAGAAGATTGAAACCATTATGAATTGGCCAACTCCAAGGAATGTGACTGATGTGAGATCTTTTATGGGCCTTGCTGGTTACTACAGGAGGTTTATCAAAGGATTCTCCAAGGTTGCAAACCCAATCACTTCCTTGCAAAATAAGGGGATAAAGTTTGAATGGTCACCAAGATGTGAGGAAAGTTTTCAACGGTTGAAGAATCTTCTTACAAGTGCACCAATTTTGAAGATTGCAGACCCAGAAAAAGACTTTGTGGTTTGTACCGATGCATGCAATCAAGGACTTGGAGGAGTTCTTATGCAAGACAACCACGTGATATGCTATGAGTCAAGAAAGTTGAAGGAGCATGAGAAGAACTATGCTACTCATGATATAGAACTTGCAGCCATAGTACATGCTTTAAAGATGTGGAGGCATTACATAATGGGAAGAAAATTTGAGTTAAGGACAGACCATTGTGGTCTGAAATACTTATTTGATCAGCCAACTTTAAATGCTAGGCAAGCTAGATGGTTGGAATTTTTGTGTGAATTTGATTTTGAGATCAAACACATAAAAGGGAAAGAAAACAAGGTGGTTGATGCACTCAGCAGGAAGGTACATGAAATGTATGTGGCAGCGCTTAGTACTTGCCAACCAGATTTGAAGCAGCAGATTGTTAACCATATGGTTGAGGATGAAGTGTATGAGCAGATCAAGGACAAATTGCAGCAGCAAGACCTTGGCAAGAAGAATGAAGGCTATCATTTGGAAGAAGGAGGAATTCTTACGTATAAGAATAGAGTCTATGTTCCAAATGCGACAGATTTGTGGAGAATCGTTATGGATGAAATCCATGAGGCTCCGAACTCTGGTCACCCAGGATATCAGAAAACAATTGCTACAGCAAGAAAATATTATTTCTGGCCAGGCATGAAGAAGGATGTCGCTGAATACATTTCTAAGTGCATGGAATGTCAGCAGGTGAAGGTTGAACACCAACACCCAGCAGGTTTATTGCACCCAGTGCCAATTCCAGAATGGAAATGGGAAATAATTTCCATGGATTTTATTACAGGATTTCCAATGACTAAGAGACAACATGATTCCATCATGGTTGTGGTGGACAAGTTAACAAAGGAAGCACGTTTCATACCGGTTAAGTCCACACACAAAGCCGATGCCATTGCAAATATTTTCATGAAGGAAATTTTCAGATTACATGGGTTTCCTAAGGCAATAATTTCTGACAGGGATACAAAGTTCACTTCCAATTTTTGGAAAGGTCTCTTTGCAGATTTGGGTACACAGTTGAACTTTAGCACCACGTACCATCCTCAAACAGACGGGCAAACAGAAAGAGTAAATCAGGTGCTTGAAGACATGCTTCACATGTATGTAATGGACAAGCCATCCAAGTGGGAGGATTATCTACACCTGGTAGAGCTTGCATATAATAATGGGCATCAAGAATCATTGGGAATGAGTCCATATGAGGCTTTGTACAGCAGAAGGTGTAGGACACCAGTGACTTGGGACAATCTAGTGAACCGAATTGTACTTGGGCCAGAATTGCTTAAGGAAATGGAACAAGAGGTTGCAAAGATCCGGCAAAATTTAAAAGCAGCCCAGGATAGACACAAAAGCTATGCAGATAAACATAGAATGCATAGGGAATTCAATGTTGGGGATCATGTGTATCTTAGAGTGAGATCAAGGAAGAGTTCCTTGAAGCTTGGGAGTTGTGCCAAGCTATCACCTATATATTGTGGGCCATTTGAAGTGCTTGAAAGAATAGGGCCAGTTGCATATAGACTTGCATTGCTTGCTATCACTAAAGCTCATAATGTTTTTCATGTCTCCTTACTTAAGAAATATGTACATGATCCTAACCATGTGATTAATTGGGATGTGATCTAGGTGGAACCCGAGGGAGAATTCCAAACCGATCCATTGCGCATCCTAGACAAGAAGGTAACATTGCTCCGGAACTGAGCCATCGGACAGGGAAAGGTGCAATGGAAGCAATATGGTCCCGATGAGGCTACATGGGAGCTGGAGGATGCCATGAGGATGGCATATCCATTTTTGTTCAATTTTGATGAGCACTGAGGACAGTGCTAATGTAAGGGGAGGGGTATGTCATGTCCCCATTTTGACCCCATTCGCATTAAATCGTAAATGATGTAAATATTGCTACTTAATCATGGTGAGGAGCTCAAGGCCAAGGCCCCACCATTGATTTAGCGTTTTATGTATCGGCAATTAAAGAAATAGATGCCTATGGTTCTTGTGCTAGATGGGCACGATGTAAATAAGACATCATGTAAATATGAATTTTAATAAAAAAATACCCACAACTAGCTATGCAATGCAACAAAGAGATGGGGCATGATTCTACAAGGAATAGGGAGGGAAATTATTCAAACCCTTGAGCCAATGGTGTTAATCCATGTGTCAATGGGGAAACCCATAAACCACCAACTGCCCATTTTGTCTCATGCACCCAATCATTTAATTCTTCCAAAGATTAGTTGGGGCAGTTATTGTCTTGGGATTGGAGAAGTATGGCAGCCAGATTTTCGTGCATGGGCAAGCCATCAACCTGAAAATCGTATTTTTGGCTTGCTGGGCAAGAAAACCCCCACGAAATGTTGCCTAAGGAAATTCCTCATGCATTTAAGTTCTTCCTCTCACGCAGACTGAGCTCACTGGAATTTATCCTCACGTTTTTCACCTTAACCCTGCGTTTTTCCATGCCCAGGAACTCGTTTTTGGTATTGTGCAATAGCTGGGGAAGGAGGGACGCGAATTGGGACTGAGGGAGAGGTCGTTTTTGCTCTTGGGGCATTTTTCTGGAATGGGTTTGCTCTCCCAGTCGAATTTTCCAAGTGCCAATACGTTTTGAGTCTACCCACGTTTTTTTGAAGCTCAGGAAACCCCATCTCATGCATCTCACTGTAAAAACGTTTTATCCTGCCCCATAATTATGTTCTGTTGTTATGTGCATCCTCGTTTTTGGTTTGAACCTGTGAGCTAAAGTTTTGGAGTGGTAGTGGACAGAAGTGGCTTGATAAACCTAGTGGGGGAGACAACCTCTCAAGAAGATCAAGAGGGCTTTGGTTACTCTTCTATGCATACCCTGAGAGCACTAGATAGGGAAGGTATGGCTTGAGGGACTGTACAGCAGTGAAAAGAATACTTCCTTGTGCTGGGTGTGTAGGTATTGTGGGTGCCAAGCTAGATAGATCTTGCAAGGTTATCCCTGGCTCTGTGCTAGAGCTCACTAGCTTAGCAACTCTTCCTTTCCATATCCAGCAGCCTGATAAACCCAATTGTAGATTGGCTTGGCTCATCTTGGTGTACGCTTGGCTATGTGTGAGTCTGTTGTTCCCGGTTCCTTGTAGAGATCATGCCGAGATCGGGGGTGGCAGTGGTGCTGAGAGATTGAGGAGCACACTGGCCTACGGTTGGGTGGAACGTTGCAGTTGCATAGCCAGTAGCTTGGGGCTACTGTTATAAGATAAGTATTCTCATGAATATTCTTGCAATTATTTAATTGATGGATATCTGAATGTATGGTGATGGTGTAAATGATGTTACTTCCGTTGTGTTTATAAAAATAGTTATGCATCTACATTTCTCTATTATATTATGTGAATGCTTATGTAATAAGTTCATGGGGCTAGATGCCCAGTTTAGTATCACGTCCGTTCTGCACTTTCATATGTATATGTATATTTTCATTTTAATTGAATGTTGTTTACTATGTATGGGGCTGGATGCCCGGTTTAACCTCACGATCCTCTCCATCTAGCTGGAATGATGGGAGGGGACGTGACATATAACTACATAGAAGAAGAGGAGAAGAAGGCAGAAGTAGCAGCTGTGACAACAAATCCAGACTCTTCTCTCCTAGCAGTAACAGAAACTCCTGCTGGCTCGATTTCTTCTTCCCAGGCAGTAGCAGCAGCAACAGTGAGTTCGAGTGCCTCTCCTAAGTCAACATCAGCAGCATCAGTTGATTTGGGCAATCCTCTTCCAGCTGAAGCACACGCACAATAATGACAGCGCTGATATCAAAACATTATTTCTGCTATTTTGTATTTTGGCTCTCAGATGTGTAAAGCGTGGAACTATGGGACAGCTGTCCCTTTTCCTTTTTTAAATAATTTTCTGTAAAAGAGGGAATCACAATTTTGTCTGTTATAGAAGAAAATTGCTGTAGATGACAAGTGGAAAAGGCCAGGTGGCAGCCCAAAGGGCAATTTTGTAACTATAAATAGAAGTTAGCAAGGAATAGAAAGGACTTTTGGCAGGGATTTAATTTTCAGACTTGTACGAGCTATCTTGTGTATGTTCTATGAAAGTAAATCTTCTAATAAAATCCAGGGAGATGAAGTTTTGCATGGGAATGAAGAATGGATGTGTATTGGATTATTCTGGTGACTTCCATACTTTAATGTGAGATCTTTCTTGTTGTCTAAATTATTTCTTTGTAACAAATGAATTTTACTCCTTCTGTGCAAAAGAATTCTTTGTTTCATGAGTAATGAATGTGCTTACATTAACTCAGAAGCTATCTTCTGATATCTTTTATCTTGCTGTAGAATTCTCCTTCAGATTTAATGGCTAGCTGTTCTTTCTTTGAGATAACTGTTACAGCTCATTGCTCACGTTTTAATTTGGCTCCTTGCAGGGACAATTAGATTTATTTCATGTCTTTTTTAGACTTAGATCTATTCTTTCAGTTTTGCATCTAGATTAAATAATCTTGCTTCTCTCTTTGATGAGTAATGAAAATGTGCTATTTGTAATTAGAAGCTATCTTCTGAGACCCTTTATCTTGCTGTAGCTTTCTCTTTAAGATTTAATGGCTGCCTGTTTATTCTTTAAAGATAACTCTTACAGCTCATTGCTCATGCTTTAAATGTGCTCCTTGCAAGGATAGTTAGGTGTATTTCAATTTTATACTTAGATCTGTTTTCTCAGTCTTTCATTTAGATTAAACTTAGAATAGGCACTTACATTTCATTATAAAACATAAAATCCAAAAGAAAGGTGGATCGGGCCATAACCGGTATAATTGGAATTAAACTCCAAACCCACGGTTGCCGGAACCGCTAACCGGACGGATTCCCTATACCAAACGGTAGATAATCTAATTGGGATCATCTATTGGGGAGAATCCCTTTCTGATTGATGCTACGATATCCGAGGCATCAACAAGATGATAAATAATTTTGAAGCAAGTTCTCATATAGTTAAAAGCCTAGTAGATGCATTTGGTAAAATTGGTAAGAACACACGTTCAAAGGACCGCAATGCTGCTCGTCGTGTGTTGTCCCAATCAATTGCAAATAAGAACACCAGGGCCCTTCGTATTCTCAGGCCTACATCCGAACTAGTTAATTTGAATGTAAAAACCCTCCGTAGGTATTCTATTAGAAGAGAACATCTTGACACAACCGATCAGACAGATTTTTGGGCCTTTGTTGGTCGGTTGCCACGTCATGACATGAAGCTAGTTGATGCAGTAAAGGGACTAGTGCACAATTTTTGGCATGATCACACAAGGCCTTCTTCAAACTGAAAGGATGCACTAAAACAAAGAAGGGGTTCAAAGGATCGTGAACCACATACTAAGCATCTTCTTGATATAACACAGACGGAACTTTACGAGAAATTTAGGATTGAGCATAGACAATTGAACTTGGGGCAAAGATCTTTTGAGAAATGTAAGCCATGGTATGTTAGAATAAATACTCTTCGTAACACTTTTTGTTGTAGATACCATGTAGAATATGAATATTACTATGAAACATTTTTGTACATTCGTCGTGTGTTGCATACTAACATTGTGCAGGATTGCTCCATGACAATACCACCGACTTCATCAAGAGAATTCATTCATAGCATCATGTGCAATAGGCCCGAGGGGCAAACATACTATGCAAAATCTTGTTTGGATGGAACATGCTCCAACTGTGCTGGAATGGCAATATTGAGCTAATGTATGCATGAGAATGGAGACAGTGAATTTGGGAAAATGGTTACAGACATGAAAAGTTTCAAATATATCAACTATGAAATAGTCCCAGGGAAAGAAAGCAAAAAAATACAATTGGTGACATCTCAGGTATGCATTTATATCTATAAAATTATGTTGTAACGGTTACATTTCAATCCTTACTTACAACAAAAAACTGACATTGAGATCATTTTGTGTCACCAGGTACAAGTTAGTGACTTCATCAAGGAATTTATTGAAATGACACATCAATATGTTCAGCATGTCCACGTGGCACGATGGCAGGATGAGAAGTTTAGAATATGCAGAGATACATTTCCCCTTGGTACTATACTTTCAGTTGTTGATTTTGCCGAGAACTACACTCTGCAACCTCAAAATGAGATCCAAAGTCAGTATTATCACTCTGAGCAGGTTTCCTTGATGGTCCATATCACATATAGGCATGGCCCAAATAGCACTGAAGAGCAAAGAGAAATTCTGAAGGAATATCACTTCTACATAAGTGATGATAGGTGCCACGACTTCCACTATGTACGTCATTGCTTCATCATGTTCTATGATCACTTGAAGGGAAGGAACATACAGATGGATCGACACTGGATTTGGTCTGATGGGTGTGCTGGTCAGTTAAAAAATGCACGCATATTTCAGTGGTTGTGTTCATTGCATAAAAACTACAAAGTGCCACATATGTGGAACTATTTTGAGACTGGGCATGGTAAAGGAGAGCATGATGGAGCCGGACCATGTGTCAAAACAGCCCTACGAAGAGAAGAATTGAAAGTATCTACAGAATCTACTATTCTAAATGCTCAATCTATAGTCAGGTGGTGCACGTCAGTAATGGGAGAGGAATCAACTATGCAAGAAGAATCCACAAGAAAGAGACATGTGGAGAGATTTTTTTGGGAGGTGGTAGAGATAGATCGTTCACATGCATGGGAATGAAAGACTGTGCCTGGGACTCATGTCTTTCATTCGGTTCGAAGCTCTGATAACCCAGTATTTGAAATCTGGACCAGAAAACTCACTTGTTTTTGCCCGCCTTGTTGTGATGGTGACTGGGATGGGTGTGAATCATTGGATTGGGTTGATGGATGGGATCGCATATCACTTCCACTTGATCAGCGTGCAATTGTTGAGTTAACTCCGTTGGAAGAAGACCAATCATCTATTTCTGCAGATTTTGATCATGTCTCAGACCTTGTACAACCCGGTATGATGCATTTCCTTAACATTTTTTGTTTGTTTACATAGTCTTCAAATGCACATTAATGGCCTTGTATCGCACGAAAAATATTTTGATCATATACCTACAATCATATAATGCAGGGCACATATACGCAGTGGTTGCCTCAAAAGATACTGAATGGGGTGATGAATACTGGTTGGCACGCTATATAGATGGAAAGAAAACCCTCATTGTGTCCATGACTGACGATGAAAACAACCACTTTCCAACTGGGTCTATGGTTGTTAAAGGTGAATACTTGACACGGGACAGCAATGGAAGAAAGAAGGGTGGATATGTTTACAGGGATTACAAACCAGGTGCAAGTGTGTATCACTTTACCAACTTAATCATTGGCACAAACCTTCAGGTACGAACAATGCCTAGTCGAAATACATCGAAGGTACGCTACTTCTTACAGGATACAGAGCACGAGAGACTAATGGAGACCATCAGTATAAGAGATGATCCGGAGGGCTTGGTTGTATGATAATAGGTGGGATCTAGCATGATGAGGTACGTTACATATTGTTAATACTATACTATTTATACTATTTGTAATTGAATATTGATATATGCTCAATTTTCACATGTATGTTTCATATGAATATGTCAATTTTGCGTTCTTGATATGCCAAATTTACATTTACGCTGTTTATAAATATGCCAAAAGTTCTCTTGTATGTCAAGTTTATGAATATGGCATTTTTTACATATGATCAGTAAACCCTAAAATTATATTATGTTCATCATGTTGGTTATTGGCTTCACCCAACAAAATTAATTCAATTCATGCTCACTATATTAAACAATACACTTATATTAAATTTAATTCATGTCTTGTTAAATATTTCATAATGAATTAGCTATTTGAGAGCACCACCTTAGACCAAGCCATCATCATCAACATCTTCATCATTATCACCATCATCATCATCATGGACCTGCAAAACCTTAGTTTCCAAAGTGTCTAGGCAGGTTCAGGTTAGGAACACTAGCCATACCCGCCCGGTGAATGATTTTCCAAAGTTGACCTCCGTGTGCAAAAATTGCACACTCCCACACTGAGAAAAACCCTAGTTTCCAAGATGGACCTGCAAGGTGACACATGGGCCACCAGTTAGGAGGGGAGGGGCACCCCTGGTACTATCCCGGTGTGCTGAATCCAATGGAGTCGACGGTTCGTCGATCCGAGCCACGGTATTCATTCTATGGCTCGTCCCATCTCACTACCAGAAGGCCTTCAAGGACACCTGCTGGATACCTACCGGGGGCATAGAACTCCAACCGTGCAACAAAACCGCATTCTGGGGAGTCCTGCAGGTGTGCCTAGACAGGTTCTGGTTAGGAACACTAGCCATACCTGCCCAGTGGATGATTTTCCAAAGTTGACCCCCGTGTGCAAAAATTGCACACTCCCACACTGAGCAAAACCCTAGTTTCCAAGATGGACCTGCAAGGTGACACATGGGCCACCGGGTAGGAGGGGAGGGGCACCCCTGGCACTATCTCGGTGTGTTGAATCCAATGGAGTCGACGGTTCGTCGATCTGAGCCACGGTCTTCATTCTATGGCTCGTCTCGTCTCACTACCAGAAGACCTTCAGGGACACCTGCTGGATACCTACCGGGGGCATAGAACTCCAACCGTGCAACAAAACTGGGTTCCGGGGAGTCTTGCAGGTGTGTCTAGACAGGTTCAGGCTAGGAACACTAGCCATACTTGCCCGGTGGATGATTTTCCAAAGTTGACCCCCATGTGCAAAAATTGCACACTCCCACATTGAGCAAAACCCTAGTTTACGAAATGAATGTACAATGAAGCCACTGGGCCATGGGGAGATGAGGGAGAGGGCCCCCTAGAGGTAATCGCACGCTAGGAGACCAACGGAATTGACGGTTCGTCGGTCCGACTTCCAGTTTCCGAGTTATGTCGAGTTGCAAGTCGCATGAAAATGTCGTTCAGGGATACTTGGTGAATTTCCGTCTGGGAGCCAAAAAGCAAACGGAGCAGGAAGATTGCGTGTTGTTGGCTCCTGCAAGTGTGTGTGGGCAATGCCGACATGGGAACACTACCAACACTGGCTCGGGGGAGGTTTTTGCAGAGTTGACCCACCAATGCGAGATTGCATGCAATTAAATTGAGCAAAACCCTAGTTTACGAAATGAATGCACAATGAAGCCACTGGGACATGGGGAGATGAGGGAGAGGGCCCCCTAGAGGTAATCGCACGCTAGGAGACCAACGGAGTCGACGGTTCGTCGGTCCGACGTCCGGTTTCCGAGTTATGTCGAGTTGCAAGTCGCATGAAAATGCCGTTCAGGGACACTTGGTGAATTTCCGTGTGGGAGCCAAAAAGCAAACGGAGCAGGAAGATTGCGTGTCGTTGGCTCCTGCAAGTGTGTGTGGGTAATGCCGATGTGGGAACACTGCCAACACTGGCTCGGGGGAGGTTTTTGCAGATTTGACCCACCAATGCGAGATTGCATGCAATTAAACTGAGCAAAACCCTAGTTTACGAAATGAATGCACAATGAAGCCATTGGGCCATGGGGAGACGAGGGAGAGGGCCCCCTAGAGGTAATCGCATGCCAGGAGACCAATGGAGTCGACGGTTCATCGGTCCGACATGCGATTTTCGAGTTATGTCGAGTTGCAAGTCGCATGAAAATGCCGTTCAGGGACACTTGGTGAATTTCCGTCCGGGAGCCAAAAAGCAAACGGAGTAGGAAGATTGCGTGCCGTTGGCTCCTGCAAGTGTGTGTGGGCAATCCCGACGTGGGAACACTGCCAACATTGGCTCGGGGGAGGTTTTTGCAGAGTTGACCCACCAATGCGAGATTGCATGCAATTAAACTGAGCAAAACCCTAGTTTACGAAATGAATGCACAATGAAGCCACTGGGCCATGGGGAGATGAGGGAGAGGCCCCCCCTAGAGGTAATCGCACGCTAGGAGACCAATGGATTCGACGGTTCGTCGGTCCGACGTCCGGTTTCCGAGTTATGTCGAGTTGCAAGTCGCATGAAAATGCCATTCAGGGACACTTGGTGAATTTCCGTCCGGGAGCCAAAAAGAAAACGGAGCAGGAAGATTGCGTGTCGTTGGCTCCTGCAAGTGTGTGTGGGCAATGCTGATGTGGGAACACTTCCAACACTGGATCGGGGGAGGTTTTTGCAGAGTTGGCCCACCAATGCGAGATTGCATGTAATTAAACTGAGCAAAACCCTAGTTTACGAAATGAATGCACAATGAAGCCATTGGGCCATGGGGAGACGAGGGAGAGGGCCTCCTAGAGGTAATCGCACGCTAGGAGACCAACGGAGTCAACGGTTTTTCGGTTCGACGTCCGGTTTCCGAGTTATGTCGAGTTGCAAATCGCATGAAAATGTCATTCAGGGACTCTTGGTGAATTTCCGTCGAGGAGCCAAAGAGCAAACGGAGCAGGAAGATTGCGTGCTATTGGCTCCTACAAGTGTGTGTGGGCAATGCCGATGTGGGAACACTACCAACACTGGCTCGGGGGAGGTTTTTGCAGAGTTGACCCACCAATGCGAGATTGCATGCAATTAAACTAAGCAAAACCCTAGTTTACGAAATGAATGCACAATGAAGCCACTGGGCCATGAGGAGATGAGGGAGAGGGCCCCCTAGAGGTAATCGCAGGCTAGGAGACCAACGGAGTCGATGGTTCGTCGGTCCAATGTCCGGTTTCCGAGTTATGTCGAGTTGCAAGTCGCATGAAAATGTCGTTCAGGGACACTTGGTGAATTTCCGTCCGGGAGCCAAAAAGAAAACGGAGCAGGAAGATTGCGTGCCGTTGGCTCCTACAAGTGTGTGTGGGAAATGCCGACATGGGAACACTTCCAACACTGGCTTGGGGGATTTTTTTGTAGAGTTGACCCACCAATGCGAGATTGCATGCAATTAAACTGAGCAAAACCCTAGTTTACGAAATGAATGCACAATGAAGCCACTGGGCCATGGGGAGACGAGGGAGAGGACCCCCTAGAGGTAATTGCACTCCAGGAGACCAACGGAGTCGACGGTTCGTCGGTCCAATGTCCGGTTTCCGAGTTATGTCGAGTTGCAAGTCGCATGAAAATGTCGTTCAGGGACACTTGGTGAATTTCCGCCCATTTTATAATTTAAGCCACTTTTAAATATTTGAACTTCCATATTATTTTTGAAAGAGTAGAATATTTCAAAACTCCTAAAGAGACAAAAACACATGATCAAAACTCCTAAGGCTGCAATTTAGAGTAGCAATAATGGGGGTGATGGAGTTGAATTTGATCCTATGGAAGATAATGATACTAATATTATTGAGAATAAAGGGATAATAGGTTGATCCATGACACCTTTGTTTGCATGGATGAGGATGCACCTATGTATGAGACCTATGATAATATTCATGATGTACATCTTATTGATAAGGCACACAAAGGCCTATACAAGAGATCAAAGATGAGTCACTTTGTCTACTAATTTGATGTTGATAAAATTGAAGGTATTGAATGACATTTCAAACAATGGTATGACAAAGATCCTAATGTATACATAATAACTCTAATGATAAATATAAGTTTTTTATATTTTTTGTGATTGTAATAACTACATTGCGATATCCATTATTTAGTACATAAATTGATTTTTTCTTATAGATTATTAGGTAATATTTTCCTATAACCATCAAATACTTTACCTTGCACATATTGAGAATTGTGTGCCCTTATGAAAGATACAAGAAAGGAGTATCAAACAATTGATGCATGTCCTAATTATGATCAAATGATATATTATGGACAGCATGCAACAAATTTAAAATGCCATGAATGTGGGATCAATAGATATTGAACTAATTAGGTAATATATAAGGTGCCCCATAAGGTTCTTTGTCATATCCCTATAATTCTAGGTTTTTGATGATTGTTTAGGTTAAAAAACATAGCACATTTTATGGATTATCATGTACAAAGATAAGTGAAGATGGTATTATATGGGTGGCTACAAATGGTTCTCAATTTACGATCATCAAGGAAATATTACCCATTTTTAAAGAAGAACCTCATAATGTTAGACTTTCATTGGTAGTTGATGGCAATGGGTGTGCATGAGTGAGTTCGTTGAAACATTGAAAAACATTGTATTGCATTTAGTTTGATTAAATTACACGAGCAAGAACTTTGACATAACTTGTAATGATCATCCAAAATCACAAATTTTAATTAGATACCAATTAGTGCATGCATGTAGTGAATTCGTTGAAACCTTTGAATATAATAGTTTGTTCTTTTGACATAGTGCATTCATGAGTAATAGATAATCCACACAAATCAACACATTAGATTGACACAAGAACATGTGGAAACCAAAGAACAAATACAAAGTGAAATGTATCATTCATTTATAAGTGAAATGTCAATGTGCATGTCTCCAAAAGTACATGTATCCAAAAGTACATATATATCCAAAAGTGTCCAAAAGTGCATGTCTCCAAAAGTACATGTATATCCAAAAGTATCCAAAAGTACATGTATCCAATGAAGTCAATGTACATGTCTCCAAAAGTACATGCACAATAAAGTCAATGTGCATGTCTCCAAAACTGAATGTATCGAAAAGTACATATATATATACAAAAGTATCCAAAAGCACATGTGTCCAAAACTATCCAAAACTATCAAAGCCACATGTACATGTATCCAAATGTACATATATCCCATAAGACACATCAAAACTCAAGCTTCCTCTTGTTCTTTCCTGACGTTGATCCTCTAGGAACATCTCTAGGATCAATGTGCGTCTCTGGATCCTGCAAATTAAATATCAATTGTTAAATTCAACTAGCTATGTACACTAATACATTAGCTCAACAATTATCAACTGGTGCATGGAAAGTGCATGAAACACTTGGTCACTGAAGGACATCTCACCTCAACTGACAAAGGAGATTGCGTTGCTTGTGTAGCAGATGGAGTCGTTGGTTGAACATCCAGGATGGTCGAACCAGGGGGGCAGGAACTGCTCCTGCTGGTGGTGGATACAATGAAAAAATGTTGAAATACTTAGAAATGCATGAATAAACAATAGACAACAATAATAAACTATGTAAAGATAATGTTGAAATAGTTACATACCTGTGTGTGATCAGTTGTCATTGCAGATGCGGCACTAACTGCTGCATCAACCATTGATGCGAGGTTTTCAGTAGACAACTCGGGTTCCTGATGCAGTAAACATGCAATTCAAACATTAACAAAAACGATTTATGCACTGGATTTCAAGTTAAACAACAAATATCATCGAAGGATATACATTACCATGGTTTGAGTAAGCCCATGGTCGTGGGCAGCTGGAGTCTTTATAGGAGTAGAACGCCTCACATACACACAACCCTTGTTCATGAATGGCCTGGAGGGAGATACAAATCCAGGAAATGGTCCAGATGTCTCGGATGGTGCCTACAGTCAACAAGTGTTCATGTAGTTAGACATGCATGATTCAACAAACAAACATGTATTTAAAAAATGTCATTTTTAATTGTTTACCTGGAGCCCAGATGTTTCATGGGACGGTATGACCATGGGTGCTACCTCCACATTACCTTGCCCCAGTGAAGGATCTTCCATCTGCAAGTTTAATAATTGTAAATATTAGACCATAGATAGCATTAATGAACTAAAATGTAAAGTATGTGGAAATTAACAAATTAACAAGTATTAAAAAACTGAAATTTTAAAATGTTTACCTCGGTGTGAGATATGGCAATAGGTGGTATATAAGATGGGCCTACCAAATGGGTAGCATCATGCCCCCCTGTAGAGTCTGGAACATCCGGCTCTGGGGCGTCGCTGCCAGCATAAAGCATCAACTGCAAGTTCACAAAATTAATATATTAGCTCAAACTATATATATGTGTACAAAGACAAAAATAAATGAAGAATTTATTACAATTAACCATCAACATACTTCTCTCAAAAACCCACTGAAGGCAACATCTGAGGCAAGACCATAGCAGGGATGACCACATGATGTGCACTCGTGAGGATCAGTACTAGGATGGGGATGTGTCGATGGTCCTGCACTAGTGGATGGTCTTGATGGTCCTGCACTAGTTGATGGTCCTGCATGGTGACGAGCTGGTGTATGTACCACACCAGGGACAGATGTCCCTTCCTCACCCATATGTTGAACCATCGTGCCATGGCGAACAACCGCCCATGCCAAACTCAAAAATGCATCCCGTGTCTGCGGAATAATACGATGTGCAGGTGGGACATCTGGCCCAGGCAACTACCTGCGAGGTGCAGGGATAGGGCGATCTTGGTCTCGAAGCCTGGCATTGGGTCGGTTTTGGGGCATCCCCCCACCGATCCCCTGAAACTGCAAGATGTCAAAATGGTTAACGTGTTTATGCAACACGAACTCTGCGTACATCTTTCGAAGGAAATATAAGGGAATTTCCCTGTTGTTGTGTGGTGGCATATCAAAAACCATGTACCATTTGTCCATCCAGTTATCAACAAATGGTTAAAACGTGCACCACTCAATGGAGATATGCGTCCTGTTTGCATTTGGGATTTCCCCCGTCCGACGGTCCCTAAACAATGCAAATATGAGCTCTTTGGATATTTTCAACTTTTTTATTGCATTGTAGTCTAGCCCATCAGCATATTGTTGTCTTCTTCTTTCTCTGTATGATGCAATATTATATAGTACATTGGTAGATTGTGAAATGGTGTCAACAATTGCATCCAAGGTTGATGCAAGTGAACGACGAATCCTATCACCACCACTAAAAGCTGCACTTATGCCCCTCAAGTGGGAAAGCTCAATCAATATCTCGGCATTGGTATCCATAGCCGCAACTACAATAAAGACATTAATACGAAAATCATTAGAAACATATACATGGTATATAATGACGTCTCTTCAAAATTGAACATGTATTAAATCAAACTCAAGTAAGCAATTTAATGGCATTCACTTACATACATTTAAAACTTAAAATTAAACATTTGACAATTAAAAAGTAAGTTAGTCAGATTGGTAGAGAGGAGGAGGAGGAGGAGGAGGAGGATCAGGGCAGTGATGAGTTTGCATCTATGTGTCTCAATGTCTCATTGTGATTTGTGATTGTGAATGACAAATGTGTTGTGATTTGTGAATGATCTAATTTCTATTGAATATTTCATATTTGTAATTGTAAATGTAATTTCTATTGAATATTTGTAATTGTAAATGTTAAATTTTATTGGATCTATATGTATATATTTTTAAATTTTACTATATTTTAAAAATATATTAATTCCGGGGGTCACCGTGTCCTACGTGTCCTAATTCCGGGGGTCACCGTGTCTAGTGGGGACCAGGGATCAAATTTGAAGGGTGGGGTCCCATTTCACTATGAAGGGCTATGAGATATTGAACCCTTCAATGCTGCCATGTAAAAATAAGTTATTCTTTTCATTTGAAAATGTAATAGTACATCAAAATTTCAATGTTTACTGACGTAGTAAAGTTGAGAGGCTTTATTTTTCAGTGGATATAGCAGCACTGAACATTATATATGTTGAATATAACACAACCATATTTTGCAAACTCTCCTGGAGGACTGGAGGAGATAGGGTAGGTGGAACTTGGAAGTAGCTCAACCACAGTGGAATAGGGGTATAAGAAAACGCTTGTTTCTATTCATGCAATATTATATATTGATGGTCGGAGCCATGGAAGCATGGAATTCGAGCATTGACTTGATACAACAAAGAAAACACAGGGTGTGAGGCTGGGAGCCGTAGACGGTAGGATTAACTTGATACAACAAAAAAAACACAGGGCTATAGGTAGGGGCCACGGGCAGGAGAAACAACCTGCAACATTACAAGAAGTTTATGGATTGTGGATTTTGTCTGAAATGCCAAATTCACGGGGGCACATTAACATAATATATTATACATTGAATACTCAATTAACTCACAGAGTCAGCATTCACTAATTGGTATGTGATAACTTGTAACTTGGTAAGCCCGCTAGCAACAACACGTATGAGCCACCTACCAGGTTTAATAATTTTGTTGATGCCATTAAATGTGTTAAACACGTAAGCATGGTAAAATTAAATTTGAAGTGGCCTTCTATGACATGTGGGTAAAATTAAATTAAATTAAATTTCTTTTGCATGGTAAAATTTGAAGTGGCCTTCTATGACGTGTGGGTAAAATTTGAAGTGGCCTGAAGGCTTCAAATTTGAAGCATGGTGGGGACACTCGTGTCCCGTGTCCTCGTGTCGGGTGACTTAGATGAATACATTGTAGAAAGGGGGGAGTTTTATTTTTTTCAATTTTTGGTTGGATTATGAATTTTTGAGTTTTTGAAAAGGGATTCATTTTAATTATTCACTCATCTTGGTTGAGGGAGATGTGAATTTAATTAGAGATTGGTTTATTCCCAATTTTATCAATATTACAAAACTAGGTTGTTTTAAACAATAAAAAATAGTAATTTAGGTTAAGAAATGACAAAAAAATGGTATGGGTGAATGAATTACCTGATTAGATGACAATCCACCGGTGATTTTGTCTCCCCTCCAGCTAAATCGAGCAACACCGATACTTGAGTGGGCCACAAACTGTCCTCGTCTGGGTCTATTTCGCGTTTCTGATGCGCGAGTGCCGCAGGTGGTCGGGAATCGTCGGGACTGTGTATTTAAATTCATTTTATATTTACAAAACGCGTACGCGTTTTGTAACTACATAACGCATACGCGTTTTGTAGTTATATAACGTGTACGCATTATGGTTACTTATCCTACATGTCCAATGACATGTTAGGCTCGGGTCTTACCATGGCAGGTGCTAAATATCAGAAACGCGTTATGTTTTATGTATCAGGAACGAGTTTTGAAAAAAGTAGCATTGCATCTAAAGTGACCCTCATCTTCTTGCACACACCCATACACATTGTCAATATTGGTTCCTTTGGATAGAATGCAAGTTTGAATGTGTTGTCGACAATTTCAAATAGTGGAACAGAGCTCTATCTGCAGAAAATGCTTCGCTTAGCCTCCTCTCAAGAGAAAGTCATTTGTGAGGCTGTAGAAGGTGTGTTTGTCCCAATTTACATGAATAAAGTCTCCATGTTAACTGTAGTAAATCCAATAAACATCACAATAGATGCTAACAGTGGGAATCCTACAACCTTGGAACATATATTCATTGCATTGGTAGTCAAAGGAGACATTAATCCCGCAAAAAAAAATTAGCTGGGTTATAGGCTACGAAAGTTGATGATATTAACTCCCATAATCTTTTGAGAAAGCATAAATGTGAATGTCGAGTATGATATTTTTGCTTTAGTTGAATCCCATGTTACTTGATTACCCATTATTAAAAGCTAATGCCTAGTCACGCGCCAAGCAGGTATGCATGAGCTACCCATTATTGTTAAAAGCTAATGCCTAGTCACGTGTCAAGCGGGATATGCATGAGCTACCGAGAATCTAGCACAAAATTAAGTTAGGAGCCTAGGTTAGGTTCAGGTTTCTTGAAACTGCTTTCTCTATCATAACTAACCAACAACCCTCCAACATCTTTTTAAAGGAAACACAACACCTCTTCCAGGGGTTCCAAAAGTTCCAAATTCGCCTAAGAGGGGTACAACCAGAGGGAGGATAACATATGTTTGTTGCTTTCATTTCATTCAGCTTTCATCCATTTTTTCGTTGACGAGGTTTAACACAGTTTGTTGAGAGTAGGTAACTCTTTAAAACTCGCGAAGGAAGGAAATAGGTTCGTCTTTGAGCTTGATGTAGCCATCTAAGGTATTTTTTTGATTTCCTGGTTTTTTTTCCACATATTTTTTCATCCTTCTTATCATTAACCAGTGACAACAATCCAAGAACATGAGCTTGACTTCATCAATGATGTTCATTTTGATGTTTAGAATTCTAAACTAGGTTATGTTATAATACATAAATGTTTTCTCAACATTCATTCATTTTGATGTTTAAAATTCTAAATGAGGTTGTGTTATAATACATAGATATTTTCTTCAATGGAAGCTTGTATTAGGTATTGGATGCCAACTAGCGTGGTTAGAAGCCCTCCAAAAGCAACCAAGGGACTCAAAATTCTCTTCTATAACACACAATTCTGGTTGGTGTCTATTCAAAATCAGACATCACAAGTTTAGTAACACTACTCTTACTCTTAATTATGTCATATTATGTTGCTTGTCACGGACATTGTTGTTTGCCACTCTTATTATACAATGAAACATTCCCAACCAAAAATCTATTTTATCTGATTTGCCATATTTGATGAAGGTAACACAAGCTAGAGACATTTACACTGTTGGAAGGCACGGTTTAGATGGGAAATTAATAATGGGCATGACAACACATCCCAAGATCAACCCTAAGACAAGAGAGATTTTTTATTTTTGTTACGATCCTATTCCGCCATTTCTCAATTATTTCAGTGTCGCCAACCGGAAAAAAAGAGCCCGACGTCGGAATCCTGTCGATGCTGCAACCATCATTTATTTACGATTTGTATTAAGCAAGCAACATGCCATATTTCCAGACACTCATATTCTGGTCAATACACTAGACATGATTTTCGGAGGGGGATCTCACATCGGCTACGACACCTCTAAAGTGCCTCGGCTGGGTGTTATCCCGCACTACGCAACGAACGAGTCAGCGATGAAGTGGTTCGAAGTCCCGGGCTTCAATTTAATCCATTCACTCAATGCATGGGACAAGGGTGACGAGATCGTGTTGATTATCACGAACTCATACCCAGTGGAGAATTTATTGGAGAGAACCCATCTCATCCATTCCATGGTAGAGAAGGTCCGCATAAATATGATAACGAGGAGAGTTTCTAGGAAGCCGTTATCTTCAAAATGTATAGAGTTCGCCGTTATCAATCCCTGTTCCTTTCAAAGAAACACAGGTATGCATACATGTCCATTGACGCACCATTGCCCAAAATAGGCGGAGTCGTTAAACTTGACTTCAATAAGACGACAGGGAGCCCCGAAGAGCTGACGGACGGAAAGAAGTGCATGGTCGCCTCGAGGGATTATAGTGATGGATGCTTCGGTAGTGATCCCTTCTTCGAGCCTCAAAATTCAGATTCCAATGCAGAGAAGGATGACGGGTATCTTGTGGCATTTACCAATAACGAAGGCACCAAAATTTCTAATTTTTTTGTGATGGACTAACAATCTCCTACCCTTGAAATCGTGGCCTCTGTTGAGTTCCCTGCGAGAGTTCTGTACGGCTTTCATGGCCTCTTTGTTAGCGATGTTGACCTCGCAACCCAAAACTAATTCTGAGATTTTAATTTTCACTATGAATATAAACAACATGGTATTGTGATCATACAATAATATTCCTTAGAGGGAATTAATGGCGATAGTCTTTGCTTCCCTATCCAATAAGCATGTCTCCTCTATCCAGTAAGTTGGGTCGCCATTATGAGAAAGACAAATACTTGAATGAATGGTGAATAATCCCTCAGCCTAGTTGACATGTGATCACGATTCCAACCTCACAATGCTCGAGAGGATTGATTGCCATATCAAAGAAATTATTGCCACCATTTTCCATGTCATTCTTTACAGCTTCAACATGAGCTCAACCAATGGGTAATTAATTAATTGCTTATTCTACTGCAAACCTTGGTCTCCTTCAAATCCTCTTATTCTTATTCAATTCAATCATTTGTTTCTTCTACAGAGTCGTAACTCGTAAGGATGTCGAGGGACCTTTATTTGTTGTTAAGAGGTTTTGGTTTTTTGTCTTCATCTTTTTTGTTTTTGTCTTCAACTTTGTGAAAAACCAGATTGCAATATTAGCAATCTATGGTATCTTGTTGAGCTTTGGATGACAAAGCTAGATACATATTGTGGCTCTAAATTCTTCAAGAAATATGGGTTCCTTTGGGCTCCGCATATATGACAGTCTCTTCTAGCATAATAAATATACTTTCAGATTTCCAAGTTTGTGATGTCGCATTCGATCCATGTAGATAGTCTATGAATGCATTGAAGACCAAGCGTATGCTGTAATACACGTGACTCCAGAGGAAGACTCTTTTTTTTTCACACAGAAATATATCTTACTATTAATACCGCGAAATAGTAAATAGGAATAATACATCTGGTCATCATACCATCAAGGCATGAACATAAAAACATGCGGGCGCAAGTGCCCCAAATAACATCACAGCCAACAGGATCCATAACAATATCCAACCAAATATCTGATAAGGTGCCTACGATGCCACCATGGAACAAAACCAAAAACCACCAATAGCATAAACATATGCTAACAGACCTCCAAGAGGCAAAGTGTCACAGTACCAAGACATAAATACATATATAAGTCCATAAGAAGTCCAAAACAGCCATAGGCCTGGACATAAGCATAAAATGTCATAAATAGAGTCGTGTAACCAACCAGAAATCAAAAATCCAACAAGGAGTTGGAGACAGTATCTATGGACCTGCATAACAAAAATAGCCGAAAAAACAACATGTAAAAAAAATCCAAAATGACCCATAGACCAAACCCGAAGAGTCAGCCCCAAAGCAGGTCAATCGAGCGGAAAGATAGTCCCCATGCCACTCCTCCCACAGAACAATGCCAGCCGGAGAGTCCAGCGCTCTCTTGGAGAGGAAATCAGCATCCATATTAATCTCACGAAAGACATGGGTGAAGTGAATATGCTGGAATTCACCGATGAATTTTCAGACAGCAGTCAACCATTCAGAGAGATTCAGCACATTGAGGGGGGAAGACCCCAAATCCCACGAAATAATGGATGAAGAATCACCCATAACAACAAGAGAGGAAACCAGAACACGCCGAGCAAAAAATAGAAGGAGCCAGAGTGCACATAATTCGCTTCGAGTGTTCGTCCCAGATCCCAGATTTAAATGGATCCGATAGGTAACTGCGCAAGTAGTATGGAGCACCACACCCGCCCCACAAACACCACGGCCCCCAGCCGCAGCCCCATCAAAAAACCCACAAGGATACAATAAAATCGGAGGAGCATTACGATACCCAGAAAACTTGACAGAAGAGACAGTCTTACCACCCTGTATGACCGAGCCAGAGATATTTTCCAAAAAGGAAGCAATAATGCAACCACATAACCAGTGCATACATATGGTAGTACCATCGAAAATATTACAGTTACGAGCCCTCCAAAGCTCCCATATCATAAAACAAGGAAGTTCCAACCAACGGACAGCACGTGAATCCCTGAGCCACTGATTCATACAATCCACCAAAGTGGACGATTGCCAATAAGCAGAAATACCATAAGAGCTGGCAATAAGCTTCCAGAGTTCCCGTACAAATGGACATGAAGAGAAGAGATGGTCGACCGTCTCCAAGTGTGAGCAACATAAAGGACACCAGCCAGGGCCATGAAAGCCCCATCGACAGAGATTATCCCAGGTAAGGATCTTGTTGCCCATTGCCAGCCAAATAAAACATTTAATCCTCGGTGGAAGGGCAAGCTTCCAGATCATAGAATGCCACCAAACATCCTTCAATTGACATTCATCAAATAATAACTCGTATGCAAGCTTGGAAGAAACCAACCCATGAGCAGTATCCCAAGACCATACTAGCCTATCAGGGGAATCACACAGGTGAATATTTGCTTGATAGAGAAGCATGGTGAAATCATACCATTCCTTTCCCATCGTCCCATGTAAGCCAAGTTGACAAGCAGATATCTAGCCACCATGATTATAAACAGCAGCATGTGACAAATTGAGGAACCCCCAGGCTCGAAGATGTGCCAGAAGTTCAGACGAAAATGAGTACGAGTGTGAGGCCCCCACAATGGGATCTAAACCAAGTCTGATATCCCAGCCATTGCCAGGAATCCAAGCGAGCCACTTTGCCACAACAGAAAAGGATCCCATTAAGCCACGCCAGATATTTGAAGTGCCATTTACAGAGTGCTTGCCGAAATGAAACCAAGACACAACCGAAACCTTTTTGAAGTACTTGACCCAAGTGATGTGGCCCCACATAGAGTTATTGAATAAGACCCGCCACAGACACTTTGCATGGAGCTCCAACACAAACAGTTCCAGATTTTTAATATTCCAGCCACCCATACAATATGGTTGAGCCATGCATTTCCAGTTTATTAAATGAAATCTATCCCTCTCGCCTCCACCAGACCATATAAAGCGAAAGAATCTCCACCTGAGTATGCGCATAATAGAGGCCATAATCTTACACAAAGAGAACCAATATACACCCAAGTTCTGGAGGACGGACTTTGCCAAGGTAATACGACCACCCAGAGAAAGATATCTCAGGTACCAATGACTAATGCGAGAATCAAATCGTTTAACAATCCAGAGCCAATCATTGATCCGATAATTAGCAGGTTTGAGAAAATAGCCGAGATACTTAGAGCCCTCTGATAATTCCCTGAAATCCAAAGGGAGGATACATCTAACACTTTGTTCTACATTCCCCTCCAGTGAGTTTTTCAGGAAAAAAGATTTCCTCAAACTAATGAGCATACCAGTAACCAGACAGAAAAAATCAAGGATTCGCTTATACTGTAACCATTCCGCTAGAATACCAAGACCAAAAAGCATCACATCATCCACGAACATAGAATGGGTTACCGATACACCAGCCGAAACATTTATTCCAACAATAGATCCCTCACACTTAGCTTTTCGAATAGAAAGGCTCAGCCCATCAATGATCAGGAGGAACAATAGGGGGGAAAGAGGGCATCCCTGATGAAGCCCCCTAGACGCCTTGAAGTATTCAGTCGGCTGGCCATTAATAAGAACAGCATAGTTGACAGACGTAACGTAGGCCATAATCCACTTCATAACCTTCCACGGGAGTCCGATTTGTATAAGAATCAACTTGAGAAAAGTCCAATTGACACGGTCGTAGGATTTTACCAGGTCCAGTTAAAGAATGAGAGCCTCCATCTTCTTTTGGTGAATACTGTGGAAAACCTCCTGGGCCACCCCAACCGCGTCATGAATCTGCCTTCCCTCTTGGGGCTTTTTTCAGGAATCTATTTGACACATACTCACTGGTGGATGTGGAACCTCGGCCATTAACTCCAACATGGTCAAATGGTCGACTTGATGGGAATCAAATATCCAAGCGTCTTGATCAATACCTGATATCTGAGCACCTTCTGCGGTCGTTTCATACTTACAGATCATGGTGCATGCAGACCCATATCAGTGATCATAATCCTATTATTATGCAATTTGAAACCGATGTCATTCGCCGTGTTTATCCATTTAAGTTCAATTCTGTATGGTTAAAAGATTCTGTTTTTGATTTGGGTGTCCGATCTCTGTGGGAAGATATGGATGTTTCGGGGGAGCGGTCGGCTATAGATAAGCTTGCTGTAAAGCTTAAGTCCTTGAAAGATTATACTATTAAATGGGAACGATCTAAAAAAGTTGAATTGTCTTCTGAACTCATCTCGCTGGAAGATGAGCATTTGAATGCAGCACATTAGGGCATGGGGGGGAGATTGGATTAAGAATAAGGCTTAGGTGTTGGTGAAAAAACCATGATGAGTGTGAAACAAATTTGAAAAAATGATAGATTAGGGATGAGGTGAATGGCTAAGGGAAATAGATTGTTGGGTAGTAGTAATGATAGGCTGGAGGAAAACATTCGAAACATAAGTGGCGGAAAGGAGGCAAAGGATTGAGGGAAAAAATTTTAGGGAGAGAGAGGGAACATATAGTCGTTGGGTGGCATATATCTAGGATATCGGTGAGTAGCTCTGGTAGTACATGAGGGAACAAGGGAATAAAGGAGAGGGTACATGTGCTAGTATGGTGTGGTAGCTTACCGAATAGTTCTTAGTGATACTAGGATTAGGGTGTCGATCATTAAAGGAACATGAAATTGTGCGTACTTCATAGGGTGACAAGCTTATTAGGTTAACAAAATGAGAGAGAAAAAATGTTGAAATAATTAAAGGTCAACAATAAATGATGGGCGAGCTAGATCATAGAGAATGTAAAAATAAATAAATAAAGGAAAATTCTTGGAATCTGAGTGGGAATCAAGATTAGTTTCTTGGAATTTGATTGGAGTGAATTGGATATGCAATATAAAATGAATGATGAAGAGAGTGAAGAAGAGGTAGGTTAGAGTCTAGAAAATAGAAAATCGATGGTTGAGTGTGAGTAAGGGGAGGAGGCTCGGAGATCATAGGCATAGAAATAGATATGAGTGGAGGAAGCAATAGATGGATCATAGTAATGCAAATGGAGGCAAAAAGGGCTCAAGTAGAAAAAAATGGTCATAATGTTGAAAACCATGTGGCTGGATAAAAGAGGTGGAGAGAAAAATCATGGAAGGAAGCGGGTAGTAATGGATAGTGGGATGAAAACTAGGGGAAACATTACATGGGAGCGTGGGAGAAATTTTGGAGAACGATTTAGGGTTAAACGATGGAGCAGTAGCATACATAGAGGATGTGAAAAAAGATCAGATTAGGTCTTAGGACCATGCTTTGATACCATTTGATCTAAAATAGATAGGTGGAGCTCATGGTATGAGCCTCACCTCTTAAATAACTCTAGAAAAGTAACTCAGAACTTAATTAATAATATGAAAAGATAATATAGAAGGCATAATAAGAGTGATTTTCATTATGTCGTACAATCCTTTATATAACATTACAATATGTCCACTTTGACTTTGTAAAAAGGAGCTCATTAATGAATCTATAGTATTTAATAATAGATATCTAAACTGACTAGCTAACTAGAGGACTACAAAAATAGAGAGGTGTACCTCTCCTTGATCCACATGGGCCACACGTTGGCCTATATGGATCTTTTAATCAAACATGCAAAACCATGGTCAACGAAGTAATCCATAGTAGCTATGGTGAAACAAAGTCAATGTTACCTAATTAAGTTTAAAAATACACAACCAAGGTTTAGTAAAGTAAACTCTGGTTAAAAAAAATTGAACAATAGTAAACCATTGTAAATTCCTTAGCTAGACAAAGTCAACCGTGGTTATGGTCAAACTTGGTCAACCATTGTTTGACTGTATCCATCAACAATATTTAATGATGGTTAAACATGGAAAAACTTGGCTAACATAAGTAAACCATTGTAAACCATGGTGATATAACATCAACCATAGTCAATGAAGGTCATGAAATATACCATGGTGAAATAATATGTATGCATGGTTCACTACGATCAAATAATAGGTATGCATGGTTCACTATGGGTATGCTCGTTTGCTAGGTCTTGTTTGGAGTTTGTTTAGTACAAGCATGGAACCTTTTTACAAGGGAGGTTACTTTGGAGAGTAGTTCTCTTGGGATATGATGGGTCTCTACTAGGTGATGTTTGAACTCTAGTAAAACCCTCACTCTATGTTGTTTGAAACTGCCTTAGGCTATCATCATTGTTTTTTATTTTGAAGATTAAATGAATATGTGTTGAAAATGAGATTCATTACTTGTTTTCATTTTGTCATGTATGGAAAGATAACATATTCAACATATGAATAGGATAAAAAATTAGATGAGTTGTAGGAAGTTTCATCTCTTGATAGATGCAGTTCTCTTAGTGTTGAGTTACAAAATTACTTCTAGAATTTCATCCACATTGTAATAGATTACGGTTTCTTTAGATATATCTATATGTTGGTTATGGTATTTGTTAAGATGATCAAGTTAGGAAAATCTGTATAGTTCAAATTTCCTTGCAGGATTTATCATGTATTGCCACAAGTGAAGATGTTATTAAAAATATAGAGAAAAAATGTTTGAGAGCATGGATAATAGTTTAGTTGAGGAATAGGGATAGAAATTTATTGCCAATTCATATATAGAATATGAAAAATCTAAAATTCAAGCTACAAAATGTGCTTCAATGTCATATGTTAGTGATGCCCATCTTGAAAGTGTTCATAAAAGTGTAAAAGAAGATTGGAGAGATGGAAATCATGCTCATGAAGAGAAGACTTTTATTAAATATTTCAACAACCACACATATGAAAAGAATTCCACATTTTATTTAATGAAAACGGAGGTTATTTGTTGAATGATATGGAAAAGTGCAAGAAAAAGGAAAATGCAATGAATGGGAGAAAAGAAAATTCAATAACCAAAATTCCTACACAACCAAAATTGAGTAATATTGAAGTTTATAGGGTCAAAATATTCCCAATTTGTCAAATATTCACTTCATCCACCAGTATACCACTGTGAATGCTTACATGGATAATTTCCTTACCCAAGTATATAAGATAGAGAAAGGTTGAGTGTCAGGCACTAACCTCTCGACAAGTTTTGTATTGTGAAAAACGTTTCACACTTATAGGCTTGTTAGGGTTACACCATTCAAACTAAAAAATCCACCTGAATAACATAACACAATTTTCTCTCTAACAACCCTTTGATGGTTGATATTTTTTACAATATTCTAGCCTTGAAGGGATGAAATCTTTGATTATTGATCTTGTGATTTCATTTTTAATGATATTATGAGAACTATTTTATTTTAATTAAAAAAATGTGAAATGATAATTCATTATTCATTACTTACTTTGTGTTTTGAAATTGGAAAAAAATGGAGATTCATATAAAAATCAAGCTTTGAATTCCAATCAATAAATATTTTTTTGTACATTACTGGTTTAGAAAATAAAATAGTGAATTTTATTAAACCCAAATTTGGTTGCGGGAGAAACACATTAAAAATTATAAAGGTGATATGGTTTTCTAGATATTTGATCTTGAAAGTAAGGAATAAGGAGATGTGTAATTCAATAGTGAAATGTGATATGTGAAATGTTAAATAATTAGATATGGAATTTAAATGGAAATTAAAAAATAGTCAATTTTTACATATGAACAAAATTCCTTTCAAATGGATATTTGATTTTGAGTAAAATATTATTACTAGCATAGATCCATCTTAAACCAAGACCTATCAAGTTTTGAGTGTTATAAATTTCATTGAAATCATTTCTCATTTCCATTTTTGGATTGGTAAAAGCTGCAATAGACTCACTGGATGTTTATGTTAAGCCTTTACTTGTTGGCATTCCAAACTACGAGCGATGTATTCAACGATCATTGATTTCATTCAGGAATAGAAATACTAATTTCTTAATGTGGTAATCATTCTTTGGTACCCTGGTTGTCTAGAGTATGGCTTCTTATGGAATTCATTCATAATCATTTCTTTGATTTATGGTGAATTAGGAACATACAACCTACCCTTCTAGGTGAGTAGCCCATAATTGGTGATACTGAAATCCTCATTTTGTTGTTTTGTTCCCTCTATTTGTAGTCCATACCAGAACTTTTTGTAGTACTCATCTTATCGATAGGAATTTTGTATTCTAACCCTAATCTCAGCTTCTACAGTGCTAACACTTGTTGCGCATAGTAGCCAAACTTTCCTATAGAGAGCATTGGCAATTTTGTTCTCCTTATGTTTTATGTGCCTCATTTCAAAGTGATATTCTGTTAGAAAATCCAACCATCTTTCCTATTGGGAATTTAGGTTCTGTTGACAAACTAGATATTTCAATCCAATATTATTGGTTTTTAGAAAAAAATATCCTTCCAATTAGGTGATATACCCAAATTATCAATGTGTGGATTATTGCTTCAAACTCTAGGTCATGGTTTGCATAGTTCCTTTCATGGTCCTTATGCTTTCATGACTCATAAAAGATAACATGATCGTTCTGCATCAGCACTCTTCCTAATCCTTCCTTGAATTCATCTCTATACACAAAAAAATATCCTTCCAATTAGGTGATATCCCCACTAGATATTAGCAAAAACTATCCTTCCAGTTAGGTGATATCTCCACATTCTCACTATGTGGATTATTGCTTCCAACTCTAGGTCATGGGTTGCATAGTTCCTTTCATGGTCCTTAATATTTGATGACTTGTAATAGATAACATGATAATTCTGCATTAGAACTCCTCTTAATCCTTCCTTGAAGGAATTTTTACAAAACAAAAAATCCTCATAGGGATCTACAATTTTTAAGATAGGGGAAGTAGTTAGTAGCCACTTCAGCTCCTGAAAATTGGCCTCGCATTTCTCTGTCCGAACAAATTTGGCTTCCTTTTTCTACAAGGAGGTTATGGGGTGAGTAATCTTTCAGAAATCTTTAAGAAATATGTGGTAGTATCTGAATAGTCCTATGAACTGTCGAATGTCTACTAGATCTGCAGGGGTAGGCCATTCCATGATGGCTCTAATCTTGTATAGGTCCACTATGACCCCTTGTTCTGACATTTCATGTCCCAATTACTGAATCTCCTCTTGAAATAAATCACACTTAATCAAATTGGAGTAAATATGGTGTTCTCGCAAGATCTACAGAACCATCATCATATATTCTTTGTGCTCCTCCTCCGTCTTAGAATAAATGAGTAAATCATCTATGAACACGAGCAAAAACTTATCTAGATACTTATTGAAAAAATGTGTTCATGAGGCACATGAATGTAGCAGGTGCATCGGTGAGTCCAAAAGGCACCACCACAAACTCATAATGTCCATATCGTATTCTAAAAGTAGTATCATGAATGTCTTGATATGTTATCTAAATTTGGTGGTATCCATATCCCAAATTAATTTTAGAGAACACTTGCCCCTTGGACTTGATAGAATAAATAATCTATTCAGAGTAGAGGATACATGTTCTTTATTGTTACATTATTAAGCTATCGTTAGTCTATACACAGTCTGAAGGTTCTGACCTTCTTTTTAACAAATAGGACTAGAACTCCCTGTTGGGCCTCTAAATTAGCTTATTCTACATAGTAGTTTTGGTTATCATTCTCATCAGACTTATACCTTTGTTCCCAATTCCACCTTTTTGTCATCATAAACCCTTGAAAACCATGATTATATCCTTTTAACATATGTAAGGTTGGGTTCTATTTTGTACCTAATATTTGAATGATTAAGTAGGATTTGATCATTAATTATGGTAGCTGATAGAAGATTGTAGGTTCTTAATCTATTTTAGGTTTTGTGAGTATTACAAGTATTAGGAAAAATTACATGTTTTTGGTTATTTAAAAGTTTTTGGAAAACTTGTAAACCCGATAGCTATGGGTATCTGTAGCATTGCAAAAAAGAATATGACATGTGGTTTTTCTCCAACCTTGCATGGACCAGGTTATGTTACTCTTTATCCTAAATATTTGGCCACATCATCGCCAGAGGAATGGATTAAATGAAGACTAGTTTCCTAATTCTAATAAAGTGCAGTTTCTCTTGAATTAGTGGATCTCTCGATCCTTTGGATCAACAAATCCCCAATAAATTGTTATGAATTTAATGATCATCAAACTTTAATGGATATGATGGAGTTGATTTAATTGATTACAAGTTCTGAGTGATGTTTTGATTTAGTTGAATTTAGAATTACAGTTGACTCTGTCTCATACTAGCTCTGCAGAGATTGTGTTCATTTGTCATAAATTTACGTACCTTGGTTGACAATTAAATAGTTGGAATTAAATAAGCATATAATTTTTACCAACATTTTTGGAACTGTTGCGAGTGATGGTATGGAAATGGATAGAATATATAGTTAGCTATTAATACTTTCGAAGTGTGTTGTGTGTAAGCTACAAACATTCAAACAAAGAAGAGGATCAAATAATTAGATGAGAGGTAAGAACCTACACTAAAACCATTGGTAAAATAAGGTTAGTATTCCTGCTGTTACACCACTGGTGAAGACATTCTGAACCTTTTTCATGTTCGTAACGAATGAATAGGATTAGGGATAAGAGAGGAAGATTTAGTAGTAGGGTAGGATTGGACTCTGGAAATAAAAATACTTCATCTTCTCAAAACAAGAAAACACTCCCATTTAGACTACTAACAAATTCTATGGAAATATAAATTTAATAGGGAGCCTTCCAGAAGAAGAAACTATTGTGTTGCAGGTTGATTTACACTAATTGTTAAAGACATGCAACCTACAGAGTCACATGTTAGAGGTAGGTATAATTGAGGAAAATTTTTAGGTACAATCCTAACACCTGTGATTGTGGAATATGTACATTTAGAACCGATAGCTGGCGTTGCTCTTGAATCTATTCTTAGAGAATTTTTTAACAGAGATCCACCTTCAATTCAAGCATTTGTTGATGAAATATACAAGGAAGTATATGGTGAAGCTTTTGATAACCCAATTTTTGTACCATCTCTTTCAAATTTAAGTTTGAACACTATGGGATATAATGATCAAGGCTCAAACCATGAAGGAAATGAGAAGAGAGATTGAGATCCAGGTGAAACAACCTTTGGATTCCCTATTTTGGATAATATAAGAGGTATTTCTATGAAAAATATCCCTCCATCCATTTTTCTTAATTTCATGGTATGCCTACTAAAGATCCTAACGCTTCTCTGTTTTAGTTTGACATATTATGTAGAATCTATAATTATAATCAAGATGGACATAAACTGAAATGATTTCCTGCAACATTGGAATATTATGCACTTAGGTGGTTTATGGGGTTGTCTTATGACTCAATCACTACATGGGATGTTATGAAATGAGACTTTCTCAAGAAATACCATGATTACTGCAAGGATAGGAATTCCGAAGAAGATATTTTTATTATGCAACCAATAGAGGAGGAGAGTTTAGAGGATTTTGTGGAAAGATTTTTATATAATTAAAAAAAAAAGATAAGCATGCAGGTTTGAATGAAGAGACAATTAGGACTCTCTTTTTGAGGGGATTTAGGGATGAATTTATATATTTGTTGAATATAATTCTCTGTAGGGATGTGTCTCAATTTTCTCTTATGGAAATCCATGATTTGTGCAGGAAATATTCACGAAGTAGGAGCAAGAATAGAAAAGGACTTTGAGACCCCATATCTCGGGTGACCAAATCGGCCACTGGAGGGGTTTCAATGGATGAAATTTGGAATTTACTAGAAAATTTCAAAATAGATCTCTTAGGACAAATTGGTTCAAAATTAGAGACTTTTAAGACCAAGAAAAGACAAGAAAAATAAAATGAGGAAGATGTTGTTTCGTCAATATTTTTTGCTAGATACAAGAGGAAGAAACCTCTAAGGGATTTTCCACTTGATAATGTGCAGTTTTTTGCTTATGTCCTAAAAAGAAATCCACAGACAGGTTCTTTTTATTCCCTTAATTGATGGTTGTCTACAATGGAGGAGATGGAGTCACTAAAATAGTAAATTTTGTGGCTCAAAATAAGCCTTGGAAACCTCATGGAGCTCCAGGTAACTTTAATTCACAAGATTATATTACATTACATCTCCTTATGCACCCACTACACAATCTCGGCAAATTCCTGCACCTTGGTACCCAATACAAAATCGATATCAAACTTTCCAGCATAATTGAAGAAGAAACGACCCTAGAAGTATGAAATTTTATAAATATCCAAAGAAACAATATCCTCTTCCACAGTAGCAATGCCCCCATCCATCATAGCAACAATATTTTAAGAAACCAAATTCCCAACCCTATCCCATGTCTCAACAATAACCTCAATATTTTGCACAATAATATCCACAAAACCAACAGACATATCCACCTCAACAACAACAATTTTCCCGATCTTAGCCTTTAGCACTCCCACCAAATCAGACACCTCCTTTCCCACCCGAAATACTAGCTCAACTAATACCAAATCTAAACAATATGGTAGTCCATTCAGTTGGAAATGTTGAACTCCAAAATTTTCTAGCATATGAAGTACAATTGAAATATGGAAGAGTATGTAACCCATCATCTATAGTTTTCATAAAAGACACTAAAAAATTGGAAAATGGAGATCAAGAAGACTTTCCTAGGAAATATGAACATATGAATACTGAAAAACAAAATAGACTTGTAGAGGAATTGCAATTATAGAAAGAACCTTCTAGCAAGACATGAATAACATGATCACCCAAAAATCATCCTTATCATGAGAGGTTTGTTGTGGAAAAACTGGCCCCTATCCCTAATTTCAACTTCCTAGATGAGATTAGGAATGTTTGTGTTCGAATTCCATTACTACAAGTAATTAGGGACATAACAATTTTCACCCAGACCATCAAAAAATTACGTGTTAAAAATACAGGTAGGGAAAATAAGGATCGTCCTACCATCAAATCATGAAGTCATTCAGCTGAGGTGTTGTGTGGAAAACTTGCAGTTGAAAAGTATGTGGACCTTGGAAATCTTGTAGTTACTGCCCACATCAGATATGTTTCCATAGCCAACACACTTATAGATCAAGGAGCTTCTATGAACATTTTGACCACATTGACCATGGATATGTTGCAACTCCCAAATATTTTACCAAATCATACATTTGTGGAGTTAGAAGACAGTTCTAAGGTCAAACCTACATGGGTATTGGAAGATGATGTTGCCTCTTTGGATTCTTGGGAGTATCCTATCAATTTTTTTGTTATTGCGCCCAAGTTCAGGAGGGAACTCCATGATCCTAGTTCGACCATGGATGGACAAAACCAATGCTCTCATTAGCCATAGGTTAGGAGAAATGACCATTTCTAATGGAAATTATGTCAATAAGATCACTTTGTACCCTACAACCCAACCTCTAGCAGAAAATATTCTAGGGATAGAGGATTTGTATGGAAATGAAAATGAGGAAATTATTCATCGCATTCTGACCATGGAACATGCCATGAATCTAAAATATAATGCAACTGAAAACTTGATTAATAATTGCATTTCCAATCCTGAATTTTCTCAAAATTTTGAGGAACAAAACCCATTCTTCAAGAAGGAAAACCTAGATTATCTTTTGGGCCTTGATTTTCAATAAATCTACATAGTAATAGACTTACACTCAACCTTTAAAGAAACACTTACTGTAAACTATGTCTCTAAATATTTAATTAAAACAGTTGAAATTATGTCAGGGAAAATATGAATATAAATTATGAATTAACATAATCAAACGAAACATAATTAATTCATATTTTGCATAAATATCATGAAGCTTTTGACTGAGAATATACTGACATCAATGTCATACACCATGAAACATGTATCCACCAAATTTACATTTAGGAAGATGCCCGAACTGTTAGGAATCGTCAGAGGAGGATGAACCTATCCCTTAGGGAGGTCATTAAAATAGATTTGTAGGAATTGTTGATGTTGGTTTGATTTATCCTATTTTAGATAGTCAGTGGGTGTCACCCCTGGTTATAGTTCCTAAGAAACATGGAAAGTGGCACGTGTACATTGAATATCAAGAATTAAACAAAGCCACCCTTAGAGACCATTTCCATCTTCCATTCGTTGACCAAGTCGTGGATACATTGTCAGGGGAGAAATATTTTTCTTTCTTTGATGGATTTGGTGGGTACAATCAAATTATGATCGCCACTGAAGACCGAGACAAATCAATTTTACATGACCTTGGGGGACCTAATCCTATAGGATACTACCCTTTGGATTATGCAATGCACTAGCTACTTTCCAAATATTTGTGCTTGGCATATTCTATGATTTGATCCATGAGTGTGTGGAGGTATACATGGATGATTTTATCGTCTATGGGAACTCTTTCGAAGAAGCCTTATAGAACCTGGACAAGGTTTTAGCCCACTGCCAAGAGAATAACCTTGCATTAAGTAATGAAAAATGCAATATTTTGTTAACTAAAGGTATAGTCCTTGGTCATCACATATCTTTTCTAGGTATAAAGGTAGACCCAACTAAAATATAGGTGATTGTCAATTTGGAATCCCCTGCAAATTAGAGAGAAGTAAGAAGTTTTCTAGGTCATGTAGGGTATTATAGGCATTTTATTGAGAATTTTATCAAAATTGCTTCACCCATGTTTAAGCTACTTGCAAAGGACTTTTATTTCTGTTGAGATAATGACTGACAACAAGCTTTTGAAATCCTAAAACAGAACTATCTTCCACCCCTGTCTTTAAGATGTCTCGACTTGAATTTAACTTTTCATATTTACACAAATGCTTATGATTCAGCCATAGGAGTTGTTTTGGGTGAAAGAGATAATACACTGTCTTATGATATTTATTACATTCACAAAAGATTTACTCTAGCTAAATTGAATTATATTGAACTACTGAAAAAAAAATTCTTGCAGTTGTATATGGTATTAATAAATTTAGGCATTATATAACCGAATATGAATTTTTTGTGCATATTGACCATTCTACAATTAGGTACCCCATGAATAATCCCATCACTGACATCAACGTCACAATATGGTTTTTGTCACTTGAATAATTCAACGTTACTATGCTAGACCGACCATGAAGGGAAAATCAGGTTGCATATTTTCTTTCTCAGTTGTTGAATACATGTGAAGATGTTCCAACGGAAGATAAATTCCCTGATGAAAATTTATTTGTTGTATCCATCAAATATCCTTGGTTTGTTGATATAGCTAATTATCTATATGCAGAAAGGTTTTCTTCCCACTTACCTCATATAGAAAATAAACATATTATTAGAAAAAGGGCATCTTATTCTTGGGTTTAGCATGATTTATTTTATATTGGTCTTGACTTAGTCAATGGTAGGTGTGTTTATGAGGACGATATTTTTGAAATTTTGAAGTCCTATCATAATGAGCTGTGTGAAGTCCATTTTGCAATTAAGAGGACATTGTGTAAATTTCTGCACAGGGTTATTATTGGCCTTCAAGCTTCAAGGATTCCCAGAGTTACGTGAAATCATTTGATAGCTATAAGAGAATGGAAAAGACTATAATAGTTGTTGAAATTCCTTTGCAGCATCGAGTTCATTTGAGACCCTTTGAAAAATGGACCTTGGAATTTGTTGGTCCGATTAGTACTCCATCAAAAGGTAGAAGATACATCATGGTAAGTACTAATTACGTAACAAAATGGTCTAAGGCCAAAGCTTTAAGTTGTGCAATTGAAAAATATATGGTAGACTTTCTTTATGATGATATTTTTGTAAGATTTGGTGTTCCTAGGGAGATAATGATTGACCAAGGTGCTCAATTGTGTCCAATTCCACCTTAGAATTCAAATTTGATGGAGTTACAACTCATGTGGGGCCCAACTCAACCTCCTTATGCACCCTCCTTGTCCAATTTTTCCTAATGTTGCATCAATTCACAATTTGGACATCAACTATACAAATATTTGAGTCACATCACTACCTTGATAATTTTGCATGACTTTACCAAGTGACTTAGGCTAATGCATCCCCTTAGTCCAATGGAGTGGTCCATAACAAACATTTGGGGACATTACATTTTACGAAATAAAAGAAAAAACCATTCTTTCTCTTACCCTTTTGTTTGATAAAGAATGCAAAAATAATGTTAGCTTAGGTTTATTTTTCATGCACACGCATTGCAGTAATTTTTATTTCCAGTACTTGCTTGGTTTAGTTTGAATCTTTTTTACTTTTATTTACTGGTTTTAGTTTATTTTATTTTTATTTCCATTTTGAATTGCTATTAAGCTTTCCCTAAGTCTTGGTACATTCTTTTTTCACATACTTGTTTGCAAAAACCAGTAACAACAACCACATTAGTCTATCAGAAGGTTCTTTGATAAGGTGTCATATTAACCACTAGGTGCACCTTAGTGGTGCTCATTTAGATATCAAGTTGAAACAAATTTTATCGGAGGTATAAGTGAATATGTGGATTGTAGTGGAAGATCCTATTCCACAATTGGAACATCCCATTGGTATAAATTATTGGTCTAATGTCCAATTAGTGACAACCAGTACATACACTAAACAAAAACGCCCAAGGACAAATTCATCTCATGGATGTAAAAATAAATAATGTTCTAGTGAATATGAGGATGAACATCAATTCCTAAAACAATTAAGAAATAAAAGATATCGTAAAAATGAATGTCTATATAAAATAGAAAATGGCTTGTTAGCTAATGGTTGGAGCATGATTGAATCCAAGGGTGAGAATGAAATAAGGTAATTTGTGCTCAAGTCGTTGGAATCAAATGCAATAATAAATAGGATTGACAACACAAAGAAAATGAGTTTGATTTACATGAAATTTGATGGCATTGAGGTTTTTCATAATGCATGGTATTTATCCTTTTGTATACCAAGAGCCAGCTTATTTGGTTATAAGAGGAAATTTGTAATGGTGATAAAAGGTTAGTAAATGGAAAATGTGGGTCAAAAAAGAAATGGCTTAATAATTTACCAAAAATGCCTAGTCTAAGAAAAGCAATCAACGGAAATTTGATCCCCACCAGACCCGATCAGTGCCTTCGGATGGAACGAGGATGCCTCTCAGATTATTACCTAAAAATTATACATAGAAAATAGTTCTTCTCAAGTGCAATGATGAACTCTACAAGCTTATGCTTCCTCTAGTGTCAAGGTCCAACTCAAGCAATATATGGAATAAGCATTTCACTAGATTTTTCAATGACAAAGAACATCTACTTTGCACAGTGTGGTGAATGTTGTGAAATTTTACAAAAAATAAGAGGCACCACAGACCCAACGATGATAAAATATTGTTACCACATCCAGAAATTTTACAATGTATTACATTAACAGCTATTGCATAGGGTATTATGCACATCGATTGAAATTAGAGCGCAACCTAAGAAAATGCTTGGGAAATTTTCATGAAAAGATGGACAATATGAAGACATCCATACCAAGGATGGGAAGGAAGCCAAAGTCAGTTAGCGCTTCCTTTAATCTCCCATTTAATCTAATTGACATGATTACCCATGGGCACATGTATGGGTGTTTTGGTCGCTTTGGGATCCCTTATCTAGATGGTGGTTAGAAATACACTGTATCATTCATATATTTATTCTTGCGGATGTTAGAGGACCCAGTGGTTGATGAATTTGGGCATTTGATGTATGAGGAAGGGTATTCAATGCATCCATTGCATGATGTGCTTCTATAAAATGAATCCTATGGAAAGTGCAAAGAATATAAAAGTGATTCCATGCAAGTTTTATCAATGCAATGTGCTTCCTTGAAAAAAATTCCAGTGGTTTTATTCTTGTAGCTCGACAATTTTGGATTTGAGAACAAGAATCATTACATCTTTTATTTTGCATCCATGCTAACATTAAAGAGTATTTTTATAACTATATATGTAATATTTTTTCTAGTTGGTCACACTCATGAAGATATAGATGGAACATACGGGAGGTTGTTGGCTCAATTGAGGATACAAGATATATTATCACTACAACAAATCGTGGATAACTATAGAAAATCCCAAGATGATTGTAATTCCCTTCCATACCTAATCGAGGAGGTTTATGACTTTAAGGCATTTTTGGGAAAACACTTACTAGATGGATGTCAAAATATTGTGGGTATCAAATCCCCCCAATACTTCAAATTCAGTATGGTTGATGGCACCCATGTAATTCAATATAAGGAAATTATTAGAGATGAATATTGGTCTCATTGCATAAACACATGGAAAAATGGGGTCGGCGACACACCATAATTACCTATGGTGGAACCTTCATTGTCACCATTCAAAATACTAGAAGACATTAAAGATTTGAATAAATGAATGAAATCCTATATTGCACATTTAAGTGCAGCAATGGCATATTGAGGGGAAGAATATTGGGTTCCAAAGATAACATATTGGAAAAATGTTTTGGCGGATTTAGATGTGCCATTAGATAATCACATAAGGCTAAGAGGATCCTTTTGTCCAAAAACAAGACAAGAATCAAACACCAACAATGATATTCAACAACAACCTTATCTCATGGAGGATTACGTGGGTCAAAATGTCCCTACTACTGATGAAATATATGTGGTTCCTTCCTGCAACAAGCCTAGAAAAGAATTTGATCCAAGAAAATATGTGAATAAAGGTCAATGGGTCATATGCTCATTGTATGACCAACTAATAATAAGAAAATATGGTTAGGAATGACATTAGGTGGTGTCTACAAAGATGTGGTTGATATGGAGAGACAATAGGTTTTAGTTCAATCCTGGAAACCCAATGGAGGATATGCACACCGGGATAAAAAAACTAAAGTGTGGATAGTTGGGCGAGTTGTTAAAGATGATATCATTGATGTTGATAATATAATATGGGTTTGGAAATTACAAGCAAATGCAAAGGAATAAAAGGTAAAAATAATGAAAAGGGACATATGGTCATTAAGATATATCAACAACAAATGGAATCAAATGTATGTGCTGATAAATGAGGCATTCTTGCTATGTTTGAAGAAATATAACAAGCCTATTTCTCTCAATATGAGATGTAATTTCTCTCCAAATTATTGTATTACCATACCAGGAAAACAATTTTTAATATGCTTTAATTATCAAGGGAAAATTAGATATGGGTTTCTATTTCATCATCTATATAATTTTGGTCATAATAAAGAAAAAAATATTTAGGATGGGTATTATTGTATCTAAATTCCTAATGAATGTTTTTAATTCTCGTGATATGTTCCAAGGATCAATTTGGACTATGCCGAGGCAAGGTGAACGTGAACTGAGTAGTTTAAACAAAATTTAAAAAATTCTTGGTTAATGCTTGACAATGGCATTGAATATATTCATATAATAAAATAGCAACATAAACCATTAATTTCTATTAAACCATGAACATAGACGAAGGAACAAAGGAAATATTAACATGAAATATCTATTCCAATCACAATAACCAACATGCATGTACATCAGTGTTATAAACATGGTGCAAATATTGTTGCTCAACACTTTCATTATATCAAGAGAATTTTCATTGAGAGAAAATATATGTGGAACTCATAGTAGAAGAACATAATCAGTTTTTTATACCAGCTGGTCTATTATGATAATATCATTTATTTAATTTCTTTTAGCTAAGTGATAAAAATGAATTACCGCCTCTATAAACACATGGAATATCTCAATTTTTATTTCAAACCATCCTATGATGTTAACTCTTACCATTTAGACATGTTCATCGATCAACAAGACTGGTGTCAGAGTTATCGTGAGCGAAAATAATTCAAAAATGTAATATATAATCCAAAATTCAAAATTTCAGGAAAGGGCTTATGCTCCTTCTCCTACTCTTTCGATTGGAGTGACTGAGGAAGGGCTAGTGGTCCAACTGATTTCCAATTATTCTCTTCTTCTATCTCTTTCATTCTATTAACGTTATTGTTTCTAACTTCCCAACTACATTCTTTGGTATTATCTCTTCTTAGCCGAACCATTTCTAGTGGACTTCTAATGAGGTCCGTGTCTAGTGTATTATCTAACTATTTGCACTGTTGGATTCTCTACTAGTATGGATTGTTGCACTTGTGGCAAGGAAATATTATGATATCTGAATATTTGATGCCACTCGTTTCCCATGGGATATTTCTGAGTCCTAATGGAGTAAACTGCCAAGTCAAAATTTGTGCATTTTTCATATGAGATAGGGGGTAGGTATTTGAATATATTTGTGAGATTCATCCATAATTCAGACTCCTCTCTAAATTCATCAACTACCACATTCCCATTTAAAGGCACACTTATATCCCCAAAATATCTCTTTTCATTCCTCTTTTGCTTTAAATTTTCTATATTTTTTTCTTTACTATATAGGTCTCGATTTCCATCCCATATATAGGGCAATCCTCCAGAAATATAATCTTTAAATAGGCCTATGCAAAATAAAATCTCTAACGTCAAACTCTTCATTTCATTTTTTAGAACTAATCATCAATGCTCTCTTTGTAAGAACTTTGTTAGCCTCCTTGATTATGTGTGTTCTGTTTATAACGCCTATTTATTCCAACTTTGTGCTATTTCTTCTATTCAAATATTTGATTACATATTTTTCAATATTTGTAATAGACCCAAGCCTTGCTTCGGTCCTTTTTATTTCAAGAGTAGCAGTGGTGGCCATCTCTAGTTCATCTTGTATCAACTCAAACTATTCCCAACCCCGGATAACTTCTTCTCCTAACTTTCCCCACAATATTTCTTTTGCTCCTTTTAGGGGGGCCTTTCCCAATAATCCTTGATTTAACTAATAAACCTTGTCTTATATATCATCTTTCACGTTTTCCAGGTGGGAAATGAGTTCCTCCTTTTCTCTTACATCATTTTCTTGATATTATATCTTCCGATCCTTTTCTTTTATGAAATATGATGGAGTACCCTCTTCCATGTTCGTAGCATGTTGATCAACATCAGTATTGTATGCCTAATCTATCTGGATTTCTTCTACCTCCCCTATTAATTGATGGATTTCTTTCCTTGAATTAGATTATGGTTGAGTAGATATGGATGTGTATTTTGGATTCATTGTTGAAAGTTGCAATTCAAGACCATCCACCCTTTCCATGTAATCCTCAATTTCTGGTTGATAGTATAACATTTCTTTTTATTTCGTCTCTCTCCTCTTGTAATTTTACCAGCTCCAGATTTTGCACATGCTCTATGTCAGGGACATGCAATTTCGTTTTGAGCACAACAATTTCATTGTCCTTTTTTTGTAGTAGGGACTGTACATGGGTAGTATCAACAATATTAACTCTCAAGGGTAGTATACAATTTTACTTTCCAGTTCCTTGATAGTTATTTGTTTAGCCTTAGTTGCTAAATTTTTTTCCTTTAGTAACCTATCCATTTTCTCTAATGCTATCCTTAATTTATTTTCACTCATTGAATACTACACTACATCTTTACATAGCAAATCACTTTAATGCCTTTGAAAGTCAGCTCTATCCAAGGGACTGAATTGCCTAAAATCAACTTTATACTCTTTTGCTTTCCAATATTCAAGTGTTTTGGTGATTGGGACTTTTGGTTCCAAAACTACCATTCTGAGAGTAGTTTCTTTATGATCAGCAATTGTAATTAATTTATTTGTTGCATGAACCATTTCATTTATGTGTTCTTTCATCGTTTCCGTACTTTTCTTCCTCATTCTTTGATATTGTGTATATATTGTTTGGTGCTCTTTAGATGAAATTATAGAAGTTGGGCTCTCTTTTGTCTGTGATGATCTAGAATCTAGCAATGGATAATGAGTTATACTCAAAGGAGGAAGATTAATGCTAGCTTAAGGCAATATTGATGTTGTGGCTAATTCAATGGATAATTCCTCACCATGTGTGTTTTCTACCATGGAAATCTCACCTCTTTATTCTACTTATGTTTTAGATTTTTTTGTAGGGGCCCCTGCCTCTAGCTTGTCAATTTTCATATCTTCTTGTGTCTCTTCTGCTAATATCTTGACCCCTTCTTTTGTATTTTAATTTTCTTGAGCCATCTCAAAACCTCCTATAGCTAATTGAACATGTTCCCAAGTCATTAGGTTGTCTATCATTTCCGAGTTGGGGTAGGGCATGAATATATATTTGGAATTCTTATTTTCTAGTATTTTCTTGGAAATTACGTAGTGTGGGTCATTGCGTGGGTCATAGACCCATTTTCAGCCTTCTCTAAATTCAATTGCTTCAAAATTTCTTCCACATACGTCAAATACCCTCTACCCTTTTCCAAGAATGGGCCCATGTTCTTAGGAAATTTGAAAGTGATAGGGTACTTAGCCTTGACAAAATGTACCTAATATGATATAAATATTTGTCTAATATATTCTAGGTAAAACACCTAGGGTTCAAGAATATTAGCAATTTGTAAGGTTCTTCTTCAAATCCATACATATTATGATAGTATGGTTTTCATATAGGAACCAGACACCCATCCTGGCATATGGGCTTAGTTGCAACATTTATTGATACTAAGGAAAAATCCTTGGTGGAGCTCAACCTTTTAGGAGGTAGTATGCCACAACCATCACCGTATCTGGAAATGCTTGAAAATTGAGGTTGTTGGGTTGTGTGAGGAAAAAATATGTTCACTTAGAAGCCAAAATTTGCTTCCCTACTTGTCCACTGGCATTTAACCCTAGTCGTTGAAATGTGCAAAATGTTGATACAAAAATATGAAAAATACGTAGGAGTGGTACCTAAACTACTCTAAATCTAGAAATTTTACAAGATGGGCATGAATTTAATCGGATAGGTATTGGAATAGATCAAATTTGGGTGATATAACCATTGTTGTTGGGGTTATAAAGGCCATGAAACCTAGAGTGGCTTCATCTACTGCTTAATCATGGTCATATCCTAACAATATACTTATTAAGGTGATAGCTTTCATCAATTTTTCTGAGAATGAGGAGGAGCGATATGGTGGGAGGGGAGATGGGATTGATGCACCTTCTTTAAGGTGCTAAGAAAGGAACTGATTTTTCTCTACAAGATTCAGTGGTTAATATGGTATAGGTAGATTTTCTTCATCGAATACCATCAGGGATGGAAAGTTTTGGAAACACAACATTTTCATTAGGGTATCCATTGATATTGTGCACATAGGGGTAGAATTTTCAAGGGAAAGTATAATTATCCTATCCAATAAATACTGGGAAGCACACCAAGTAACAAACTCAAGGAAAGGGATGACTCATAGATATACCACGTGGGTTGTATTGTTTTCCCATAGGTGACTGGGGTCTTACCAGGCTAAGTGGTTTTCCTCTGCTATACCGGTTATAAGATGAAGATCAAAGGATGACATAGAAGTGCCAAAAATATCAACCTTGTGGTCATACAAATGTTAGTCAGAAGAGATTCTAGGTTTGGGAGGTCTTTTCTTTTGTGCAAGAGGATTCCATGGGTAATAAATTTGTCTTGTAGTAAACTTAAAATAAATAGGGAGGTTAGGAAAACAAAGTTACTTGGTGGGTAGACGAGTGCTAGGAGGATGGACCTCCATAGCTAATGTTGGTGTATGGAATGCAAAAATGTGTACAAGTGTTTTCTCTTGATTAAAAAATAGAATGGGGCTTCTTATTTTGAATATTTTCACTTTGCAGGAAATAAATTGCAATTTGAATTAGATGGCACGAATTTGTTGGGTAATTTATTCGGATGACATGTCCATTCCGGTTAATCCATCTAGACATCATTTCACATTCCTTTGTCCACCATGGAAACTTTCATGTTGGCTTGCATAGGAATACATGGAAATCAACCTTTTTTTAGGATGGGTAGTAATGCCTCTACCCGAATGTTATTTCAAAACTCTAATTTGGGATTCATTGTCAATTTGAATCTACAAAATGACCTAGTGGGTTCGAGCCAATGGCCTATCATGCCTTATTTATCTTCCTCTCTCTTTCATGATGCAATATTCATCCTGTCCATTGATGTTTCTTTCTATGGGATGATATGCATGTTTAGGCCCAAGCCTTTACACCTAAGCACTTGATCATCACACCTGTTCCCTTGGTTATTTTTCCATAATGAAAAATATCTTGCTCAAAGAACTTGCCATATAGATTCCCCGATGGTAAACCAATGAAGATCAACCTCAAACTCCAATAGATTCCCCAATGGTTGATCCCCATAAGAGGAGGCATGGAACCTACCATATGTCAAAATGTGGGAATTGGGATTATGAGGAGAAAGAGCACAAGCTATTTATCACAATTTAGTAATTCATGTGATTGGGAATAAAATTAGTAACCCTGGAAATGAGAAGAAAGAGCACATTTGATTTCTCACCATACAAGCTACCTCGTCATTGTAAAGGAATTAATTATATGGATATTAAAAAAATACATGTTCAACTCATGAAATCTGATAATTACAATAATATTAAAAATGATAATGATTTTTTTGGAAATTGATAATCACAACATTAGAAACGAGTATTCACACTACTAGAAACCAGTAATGACAATTTCAAAAACCATTAATCATATTTTTGGAAACCAATGAGAACACTTTCGGTAATCATATTTTTTGAAACTCATGAGCACACTTCTGGAAACCGATGATCACACTTCTAGAATATGATAATGACACTTATGAAAACTGATAATCACACTATGGAAAACCAATAATCACACTTTCAAAACATGTTGTAAGTCCATATTCTCACTGGGTAGTCTAAGTTTAATGAAATTGAGGTTTATATGGTTTAGTAGGTTCTATTTATCACATATACTTTTTGATGAGATATTATAATGTTTCTTGTATGTTGCACTCACACTTTTTTCTCATAAATAAAATATTGTATTCAAGCATATAATATTAATTCATATTGTCATGTTGCATGAAATTATTCTGATATTGCATTCCTTTGGCAACCTAGGTGTTTTTAGGGAAAGTGTTCCTATAGTAGGGGTGATACTACCAACATACTAGGGTAAAAGACAGACATACAAGGTTCTGCAAGTACAATTATTAAGCAAAGAGATTAGGGTTTGGGAGAATGCGTACCTTATTCAGAAGGTTGATCCAAGCTTCTCCTCTTGTTCTCTAATGCCACAACCTGTAAAAACATTCAACAAAACCTTCCTCAAACCAATTTGACTACAAATAAAAGATTGATATGTATAAGGAAATAAAACATCAAATTGTAATCGGATATGAAACATACATGAACAAATCTATTTGGAAAGGTAAGAATGTCCAATATTTATTAATGAATGAAAAAATTACATCAAATTATACCTTCCTTCAAGCATGTCACTTCATGAAACCAAGATTCAAGGTCTCTTGCTCCTCTTCTCCAAGGATCCCAACCTCCGATAAAATGTGCTAGGGTTTACAAGAAGCTAGGGCACAAGTGAGGGGGATGCAAGTCTCAATTCCTCTAGCATAAAATTATAATGGACTTTATCTCTATTCATGGTCTCTCTCCCTCTCTTATATATAATTTGAAGAATATATGGTCGAATAGGAAGTAGTTACAACCAAAGAGGAAGTTCCAAAACCACTAAAACCAAACATTTTTCATGATTTTATATATATACTTAGTGTTTTTGAGGTACACAAAAATTTTCAATGGACAAAATCGTGGGTACCGACAACTTTACCATGTGAAACCTGGGTTTTTTTGGCAAACCTGCGGGTTAACAAGCCTTCAACATGCGTTTTTTGTGGAAAATGATAAAAAAATCCTTTTTCTAGGGGTTTTATAGAGAAGTTTTGGTCTCCAAAATTGTTCCTAAGGTTCTATATATCAAATGGGCCATGAATTAGGAAATTCCATCCATCTAAAGTTCCAAATATGGCTCTTCCATCCACAAATTTCCTTTTGTGTGACTCACAATAATCTCATGAAGTGTCGTCAAGCGACCAAAAGATGTAAGTGTTATCACGGACGAAGAAGTGCCAATTTTGGCTATAACAGATGCCCCCTAATGTATGAGTTCAGAGGGGAAGACGATGGCCGAAATACATTATAAATAATAAAGGGTTGATTCCTAGAGCTGGAGAAACCAGAGAAATCAAGAATCGTAGGCTCAAATCAAGTACCTGAAAGAAAGGAAATGTCAGACAAACTCATGCATGGGATAAATTTCCATGTTCAAATGGTGGAACATGACCTCCAAGAGGATACAATACTGATGCATATGTCATGGCCACAAGAACACAAGCGTGGATCCATGAGAAAAGTATAAATATGAGCATAGCCACATAAATACAAAGGTGGATCTATGTCAAAATTGGAGATCATAGCCATAGAGAACAAATTGGATCTATGTCTCATCAAGAGCCAAAAATGGGTGTGGCTTGGTATTGTGCAGCTTGAGATATACAAAAATATGAAAAATGTTTTCATCATCCCAAGGTCTTCAATACAAACCGTCTCAATGTACGAATCCTAAGCATGCGAATAAACGAGTTGTTGTCGAACATGGAGGACATTGTTTGATTACTGGTCACTGATGTGCACCGTTAACAAACGCGAGGGAATCCCTCCAATAATTAAAATGGGCCCCAAGGTACCTAGTACATTCTAACAGGTGTGAATGGTAAAACGATGCGAGAGAGAACTCTTCTAGCCAAATATGACTAGAGTTTTCCTTTTTCTTAAATAATCCACAAAGGTCTGAAGTCAACAAGTATACTCGGCGATCTTGTCAATTTTTAAGGAGTCTAACAAGAGCTTAGAGAAAAATCCATAAAAATATTTTTCGTAAAGGTTGAACGAGCCCGAAAAAGTAAACTCATGACCTCCTCACTGTTTTTAACGAGCTCAAAGGAGAGATGAAAGAATGCTCATAGCCTCCTTATTGTTTATAACGAGCTCAAAGAAAATATGGAAGAATTCTCATAGCCTCCTTACTGTTTTTAACAAGCTCGAAGGGAGGGTTGGAAGAATGCTCGTAGAGGGTGGAAATGAGTGTCAGGGGCATGCGAGACTAGTTCCAAGTGCATGGAACAAAGCTATGCACAATGCAAGGAACATGAGCAATATAAGTACATTCAGGGTGTGTCTCCTCCAAGTAAAAGGTTTCAAATCGTGAAGGAAAAATGATACATGGCTTAACGAAAATGAGATTAGAGGTGGAGGCTTATATAATGAGCTAAAAGCATGGAAGTTAGCATCAGTCTCATTAATGCAAGAAAGATCAAAATAAATACATACGCGACTTAAACACAAAAATGGGAGCCTTATAAGGAATGTCCAGAAATATATGAGGAAGAAAGATATGAAGCTTCTTCTCAAATTCATGGTAAATATAGAAAGGATCCCAATCCTATGATAAAAGCTCATCATGGGCACCAAAATGGCATAAGGGTGCTGACTAGGGTGACCCATGTTAGGTAGGATCTACTTTCGGACTAGTGAATAATGCATATAGAGATGTCTAACACACCAATATCCAACATGTTCGACCATATGGTGGATTTAGATGGAAAAAGGTTCAAATGCATCAAAATGGCAGGGAAGCCTAAACCTATATGCAAGGTTTTGAATATACCTGACATGATTGAACAAAGTGTCAAAAAGGACCAGTAAGAAAGCATAAGTCGAGCTAAGAATTATATCTCCAAGAAATATTTGTACCAAGATCATATCTAAAGCATATGTAAATAAAAATCTGATACAAGTCACTATGGTGAAAAAACTTTCAACTTCATTATCATCAACAATAGGCATATTGTAGGTAGAGTTAACCAATGAAGACTCTATAGTACCAAATCCTGAGGACTTACGATCAACAAGATTAACTTCGGGATGAAGATCAAAGTTGAAGGACGTGATGGAATCTGCAGTAACAAATTCATCATCATAGGAGTTGAAAATTCTAGAATCAGAATCAAACTTGGTAGGAACACCAATTTGCATATCTATAGGAGAGTCCAAAGACTCAACATTAGTAAGATCATATTCCAAATTCAAATCAGGGCTAGAAATAAATGCAACTGGGTCAAAATACAAATGAATGGCAAACTGCATTATAGAATCTATAAAAAATTCATCAAAAGGAAGTATATCATCCCAGCTAGAACACATATCCAAACATTCAGATGGAGGTATCACCTAGTCAACTACAAGGACCAAGTCTTGAGAAGGTAAGCATGAATTTATAAGCTTATTCTTAATAGCAATTGGACTCAAGGAACAATATGACACATAATTCTCTTGTGACATGGTAGTGCCTACTGGCGAGGGATATACTTGGTCTATAGTTGGGTAATAAGAAATATCAATAAATGCAAGATGATCAATAGTGACAATGCTTTCATTGTGAGGAAAATGCATCATACAAAATAAAGTAGACACCACAGCATGCATAGCATATACGTAACCATGCTCGAGGATCATATCAAAGTCCACAGGGTCCTTTAAAACCATAAAATCAAGTAAGATTGTTTTTCCTCCCAAATTAATAAGTACCTGAGGGAGGAATCCCACTAGTTCACTAGGTATTCTATCAAAGGTCAACGACCAATTAAAAACTGGAACAAGGTTAGGGAAACCTAAATCTCTCCAAGCATAAGGGGATAATATACTAACAGAGTATCCTTAATCTACAATACATCGATGAACCACATGGTTTCCGATATCAACCGTTATCTGGAAAGGTGTAGACAAAGGAAGACGAGGCCCAACTAGACTATTCCAATCAAAGGAACTGATCCTAGAGCTTGGTAGGGATTCACTCAAAATAGATGAAGTTCCCCCTTTCTTAGAAACATCTGAACTAGTAATGCAGAAGACTTCAGGGGTAGGTGCATCAATGTCCGAAGGACTGATGGGATCGGTCGAATATTTCATCAATTCGTTCACTTCACTCTCCGAAGGAAGAGTGAGGTTGACCGCAGACTGTGTTGGTTCAACCACTTTATCAACCAAAGTTTGACTAGGTTGTTGGGAATCTATAGAAAATTCAGGAGCAGAGGATCCTTCAGACATGGAACATACTCTCTACATCTCTAGAATAGCATGGCACAGGTGAGTAAGGTGATCCCCCTTACAAAGTTTACAAGGGAATTTTGACTTGCATCCTATAATCTTAGACTCATTTACAACATTAATACTCTCAGCATGACTAGCATTGGCTAACAGCTTTCCCTGAGCATGAATTGCAGTGGTTGGTTGCTCAAAAGCAGAATAATTTTTAACTACCGACCACACTTTTTTCACTTCTGGAAGTACAGGTAACAAATAGGTCAAGTGGTCTCCCTCGCAAAACTTACTAGGGAACTTAAGCTTCTGTTTACTAGGTTTGTCAGCAATCTCAACTTTCTCAGCATGACCTACAGTGGCTGATTTAGTGTCTCCAGTATGAATCATAGTAACTAGTGACTTGTCATTAATATGACTAGCAGTGATCAATGACGCGTCCTAAACATGACCAATAGTGGTTGAAGGAATACTTTCAGTATGATTCGCAGTGAATGAATTTTTTCTCCCAGCATGACCTGCAGAGGGTGGTTGCATAGGTTCATTATGATTTACAATGACTAAATGAGATACCCCAACATGACCTCCAGAAGATGGGTAGGTTCCTCCAGCATGAATTACAGAGGCTAGGTGGGTTCCCCTAGCATGACCTCCAAAGGTTGGGTGGCTTCCCCCTTGCTTTGGCATCTTCTCCCTATTCTTCCTCCGTCTATTCCTTTTAGACTGTTGGTTACTAGTATTACTATTTTTACCACATGAGGTAGAGAGAGGAGGAATATATCTTACTAGCGAAGAAGGAATAGGGTTATGATGCTCTTGATTTGACGTACTTAATTGAGAAGCATCAGGAGCATGCAAGGAGTTCAGAGTGGAAAACAACCAAATCGGCATCCCTATAGTGAATCCTGGAAGATTCAAGGTAGCCATTAAGGGAGTACCAACGTTCCCAATGAATGGAAAATCACAAAGAGCCCCCTGAAAAGGGGTCCCTTGAATGGTGCTCAACGAAATGCTAGCCATAGTTTCTGAATCAATGAGCAAGAAATCTCTAAGAATAACTAAGAAAAAGAAACACAAAGAGCACACCACTAGAGAGGTCCTAGGATATCCTAACCAGGAAAACAGATGCTTTCCAAAGGGAATTATTGGATTATTAGGGCCCATAACAAACCAACGAAGGATGAAAAATAGTTACCCCAAGTCCACAATACAGAGTCTTCGACTGCAAGTGTTTGAATCACCAACTACCCTCCCAAATCATTGCATGGGATTTCCTCCCATGTATGTCCTAGGTACAGTGGAAATAGACTTCCACTGTCACCTGTGTATGAATCCTATATTCTGGATACTAAGGTTACCAACCCTGTAGAGAGGGTCTAGGAGGATAGTCACAAGTCGAATCGATGCGCATGGGAAGGGTAACAAATCCCAAAAGTCAAAAGCACCAAAAAGGTACTAATAAGTCCCCATACGCTCACTGATCCTGGTAGATGCTCAATTGAATCTCAGAGGGGTATCTACTCTATTCAATATCGCACAACCTCATGCTTAACTCCGGTGTGAGTGGAGATTTACGGTTCACCTTCTACAAAGATGGATTTTCTCCCTTAAACAATGACACCTATTTTTTGAAAAGTTTGAGCGATCGTGGAGGAGTTAACTCACAACTCCCTACCTCCACAATCCTACTTAAGCTATTACGTGTGTTTCTATACTAGAATAATAACTAAGATCCTATCCAAGTTACTGCTTGATTGTTTAAAAATGTACTTCAAAACTTCTAGAAGAAGTAAAACAAGTACAACTAAATAAATATATTCTTTAACTGAAACATGAAGCACTTAATCACCACAAATATGCACTCACCCACTCTCCATTTCTTTTCAATGCAAGTTCGAAAGATATAATATGGAATGCATATGCAAAAATTTTGTATCTAATGCAATTTTTAGTCTTTTCAAATGAAAAAGGTAAAAATTTAAAGTCTAATGTGCAAAATCAAACTTAAAACCTAAGCATGCAACTACTCAAACAACTAGCTATGCAAAAGAAAATTTATTGTTTTTTGATGAAACGCACTCCTAAATATTTTAAGTCACTTGAAAACTATTCTACCAACACTAACTTACAAAATGAGCCAAATTTTTATGCTTTTCAAGGTGAGAACAAAAATGAAATTCAAAGTAACACACAACCAAAGAAAATGCAAAAAATTTCAGATCTCCTTATTAAACAATGAAAGCCATAAACCCTCAAATTCTTATCATGTAAGAATGCCAAAATTGGGAAAAGAATACACCAAGGAATTTTATACCCAATCAAAGCAAAGGACCTACTAATAAATATGGTTTGGTAAAGCTAGGTCTACACACAAACAATGCAATTAAGGTCCTAAACAATACAAAATACACTCAAATAGATATAAATAGGGTCAAATAGACTCAATAGGGGTTTTGGCCCATTTTAAGACGACCTAGATCATCGAAATTAAAAAAAAAAAAAACAGAAAGGGTGGAATTGTGCCTCGCCGAAAAAAAATTCGTTGCTGGAATACCAAGGTGATTTGAGTGCCAGTTATCACATGCCGGCTTTGGGTTCCCCACTTCCACTTGGACTTCGAGTTCGGGTTTCCCACTTCCACTTGGACTTGGGGTTCGGGTTCCCCACTTCCACTCATACTTGGGATTTGAAGGGCATATGTCATTCGTGGGGCATGTGATAACTGGCACTCAAATTGCCCCCTATCGGTGACGGAAAATTTTTCGGCAAGGCAAAGTTCCACCCTTTCTCTTTATTTTTCTGGAATTTCGATGATCCGGGTTGTCTTAAAATGGGTTAAAACCCCTAAGGACACAGTTCCATGGCATAGTTCCGTAGTAAATGGGGTGAAACTATGATTCCACCGGTTTTTATAACCAAATCTAGGGAACAAATCGCCAGAAAAATGGGGCGATTTGAGTGCCAGTTATCCCACGCCCATGCCCATTCGTGGGTCCGAATAACTTGATTTGGAGGATATCATTCTTGGTATCCATCACTTGCTTCTTCAATCAAGTGAATGACTTGATTTGTAAGCAACTTATTGTATAAATAAATACATTTTGCAGGCCATGTGGATATCTGGTACTCGTGTCGCTAAGAGTTTGTTATGTTCAGGAGTTTTGTATTGTTAATCATCTCTACAAAAAATCAGATTTTTAAAAGTTTGTTTGTAATTTTTTTATTTTTTAAATAGCAATATATATATATATATATATATATATATATACATATATATATATTAATTTTAACGGTCAGATTGCATTGAAATGACGGGTTTTATCATTAAAAGATCGACATAAATAATAAATATATGTTTTTTAATTTATTTTTTTAAATACATAAAAGTTGAACATTATAGATGATGATAAATCATGATTTTGGTGGGATGGATGGTCATCTTGTCAATCTTTTCACCATAGTGACAATGGACGCATTGTGACCACCTTACTGTAGGTTGCAGGTATGGATTTCTTTTCCTAAAAAATATGTCTTAGTATTATGGGGTTCGAAAGCTTGTTTGGGAGGTACTAGTCAATGGCCTGAATTGTAAGATTGAAATACAATAGTCAGATTCAAAACTTTATTTGAATTTTGGTTGGTTTTTTCTTTGGATGTAAAAGTGATCGATGGCTAGAGGGTGGCAACATTACGATCTTATTTTTATTAGTAAGAGATGACTGTAGGGGACAGTCATCGGGTGCATGTTTTGAGGGCTTTAGTTGCAGCCAATGTTCTCTGTTTGCTATGGTTTTGGTGTGGTTGTAGATTGCAGTTGACAGATGTTCCATGATATGTGCTTTTCCTTAATTTATAGCCTCATTAACATCACACACATGACAACACCGAAAAATAAATTAATTTGCAAAAATTGATGACAACAATACTTGGATTATTTGTTAACTATATTATCAAACAATCAAAAGTACAGGAAGTAATTATTCACACTAAAGCTGATGTTTATCATAGTCATTTTCTTGTTGTGATTATGGTCCTTAGATCACACATTGGAATTTATTAATTAAGTGTCGTAATTAAATAATTAAGTGTTTCAACTTTAGTTATAAAACAAATTCTAAAGATAAAAGTTATAATTATTAGGTGAATGGTTAGTTAGCCTAACCATAATTTCTCTATATCCGCTATGATTAAACTTAACTTAGGCTTATTATTAGCACCCTTAACCTTAGTTATGGGTTAGGGACACAACAAAGTGGTATTAGAGTTGAAGGTTTCAACACTGCGGTTGTTGGGCCTTCTACAAATCTACAAGTTCCTCTGTAAACATGTATTTGCATTAGATAACTTGGATGCAGGCACCTTAATATAGTTTCCCATGTGAGTTAATCAATTAAATTGTTAGCTTGGGACGGCTATGGATTTGATTTACAGTCAGTAAAATTAAGTCCTTGAATGATTTCTAACTCCCCTTGTATAGTTAGGAAGATTGTAACATATAAAATTTAGCTTGTTACTTCTCGACTAAGAAGACGTACTTTCAATAATAATGAACTTATGACAATATGTAGTTTTATAACAAATGCTTGATAATGAACACATTGCAATTCCCAGTGAATGATTTGAGCAAGCAACATGGCCACTAAAATAAGATCTTACTCAAACTCGTGAAGACTAGATATTCAACAAGTACAAGTTCAGTAGTAGGAAGTTAGGGATTGGAGATGTATTTTGAGGAAGTACAGAGACCCTACAGTCCTGAAGAGGAGTTTTTTGAGGGAAGAAGGTCAAATAGGTATAAAAGGAGTAGTAAACCATTAATATTGGAGGATTCAATGAGGAAGTGTAGGGAGGATAACGAAAGTATAATTCATATCCAGGATTAGATCATGAATGATCTAAAATCATTAAAGACCATCCAAAGATCTGTTGAAAAGAGTTATAGAAGAGGTTATGTGAGATATAGATCATCTTCAATGAGACCTCATCACTCAGAGAGGAGGAAGGTGTATGCATCAAGTAGTACAGAGAGTAGTCCTGAAAGATCTACGGTGAGATACAAGAAGATGAGATCTACCAGGGATGAAATAGTAGGAGAGTTGAGAAGAATCATGCCCCAAATTTTGACGGAGAAGTAAAGCATGGAGAAGATGTTGAAGCATGGTTGTTAGAACTAAGGAAGTTATTCCAGTTGCATCAGTATACACTTAATATGGAAGCAAGAGTAGCCATATATCATATGCAAGAGAAGGCATCTACTTGGTGGGATCAACTAGCTAAGCTAAAAGACATCGATGAAGACATAATCTCTTGGATGAAATTTAAGAAGTACTTCTAGAAGGAATACATATATGAGCATTGCTATGACCAAAACATGGAAGAGTTATTTGAGCTCAAATTGGGAAGCACGAGTATGGTTTCCTATGAGAAGAACTTTTGGGAACTTTTGAAGTATGCGGACTTCATCAAAGATGAGAAGGTAAAGATTCAAAGGTTCCTTGGTCTTCCCGAATCTTATAGAGACAAAATCTAGTATGATATACCAAACAACCTTAAGGATGCCATCTAGAAGGAAAAACACTTATATGAACAAAATAAGAGCAAGGCCTGATATCAAAAGAACTGGAAGGATATGAAGAAGAAAAAACTGGAGCAGAGAAAGAAAGTTTTCCAACCTTCAAAATTCAGAAATAGTAATTCTTATCAACAAGGATAGTCAAGGGAAGAGCCTTCAGGGAAAACACCACATGTGGAATGCTGGATATGCAAGGAAAATCACTTTTCCAGTCAGTTCCCATGTAAGAAAAATAACCTTCACAACATTCAAGAGGATTCAATTGTTGGATATGTAGGTGGAAGTGTGAAGAGGATCTATGCATCCCTAGATGGGAGGCAAGCTGACCACCAGTCTCGAATGGTTGAGGTAGCAGGTGATATTTCTAATAAAACCATAGCTATTTTGATTGATTCTGGAGCTAGCAATAGTTACATTGCACCTAATCTAGTTGAGAAATTTCATTTGAATAAAAGTAAACTTGAAACAACGAGTCTAGTATAGTTAACTATAGGGGACAAGAGGGAAATCACATAATTTATAAAATTGTGTCCCTTAGAAATGAATGGATTGAAAACCTTTGCAGACTTAAACATCATACCCTTAGGGTCATATGATGTATTGATTGGCATGGACTGGTTGGATGCATACCATGCCATATTGGATTGTCATAATAAAACTCATACTTGTTTGAATGAAGAAGGAGACCGAGTGACAGTCAAAGGTATACCTAGCCCATATCCCTAAGGAGGGAAACAACTCTACAATTGAAGAAATGTATCAGAAAGGGATGCTAGTTATATGCAATTCATGTGGAAGATCCAAAAGAAGGAAAAGATCCATAACTATAGGATTATCCAGTACTACAAAGATTTGCAAACATATTCCAAGAACCGCCAAGAATGCCTCATAAAAGGGACATTGATTTTTCTATTGACTTGGTGCCGGGGATAGTACCTTCATCTAAATCACCTTATAGAATGAGTACTTCGGAGTTAAAGGAATTATAGATGCATAGTAGAGGAGATACTAAAGAAAGGTTACATAAGACCCAGTGTTTCACCTTGGGGAGCTCCTGTGTTATTTGTGAAGAAGAAGGATGGAACTCTAAGACTTCTTCATAGACTATAGATAGCTGAACAAATAAAAAATTAAAAACAAGTGTCCCTTACCAAGTATTGATGACTTGTTTGATCAGTTGAGAGGAGCCAAAGTTTTTTCAAAGATAGATTTGAGATTGGGATACCACTAGATTAGGATTAAGGATGAAGATATCAGTAAGACAACATTCAGAACAAGGTATATTGGACATTATGAGTTCATTGTCACTACCTTTTGGGTTAACAAATGCACCTGAAGTATTCATGAGCTTGATGAATGGGGTTTTCATAAAATGCTTAGATAAGTTTGTGATTGTATTCGTAGATGACATCCTTATATATTCCAAGACATAAGAAGAGCATGAAGAACATCTAAGACTAGTAAAGCAAGTGCTTAGAGAACATTAGTTGTATGCCAAGATAAGAAAGTGTTATTTCTATCAGGGAAGAATTCATTACTTGGGACATATCATATCTGAAGAAGGTGTTTCAGTAGATCCTGAAAAGATAAGATCCATTTTGGAATGGGAAACACCTAAGAATGTATCAGAAGTAAGATCTTTCATAGGATTAGCTGGGTACTACTAAAGGTTCATTGAAGGATTCTCGAAGTTAGCTCATCCTATCACATCTTTACAAAAGAAGGGTGTGATGTTCGATTGGAAGCCTAAGTGTGAAGATAGCTTTCAAATGCTTAAGTAAATGCTTACTGGTTCACCTGTTCTAAATATTGCATATCCCGAAGGAAACTTTGTTGTGTGCACAAATGCATCTAAGCAAGGCATTGGTGGAGTATTGATGTAGGATGGACATGTGATTAGTTATGAATCTAGAAATTTAAAGGAACGTGAGCAGAACTATTCCACCCATTACTTAGAGCTTACAAATATCATCCATGCTTTGAAGATGTGGATACATTATCTAATGGGTAAGAAGTTTGAGTTAAGAATTGATCATGATGGGTTAAAGTACTTGTTTAAGCATCCTAATTTGAATGCAAGACAAAGGATATGGATGGAGTTATTATGTGAGTATGAATTTGACAACAAGCATATCAAAGGTAAGGAAAATAAGGTAGTTGATGCACTTAGTAGGAAGATGCATGCGATGCATGTAGCAGCTATTAGCACTAGTACATCAAATTTAAAGAATAAGATCATTGAAGTCATTGTTACAGATGAACTTTATCAACAGGTAAAAGAAGGATTGAAACAATAGAAAATTCCACATAAATTTGATAAGTATAAGTTGGAAGAAAATAGGGTCCTCATACATAGATATAAAGTTTATGTTTCCAATGCTGAAGATATAAGGAAAATTGTTATGAAGGAAATGCATGATATTCCTTATGCCGAACATTCAGGTTATCGGAAAAAAGTAACAACAATAAGGAAACAATACTATTGGCCAAGGATGCAGAATGATGTTACAGAATATATAGCTAGGTACATGGAATTTCAAAAAGTTAAAATTGAGCATCAACATCCACTGGGATTGTTGCAACCCTTGCCAATAACAGAATGGAAATGGGATGTAGTGTAATACCTCAAATTTTGACATTTATGATATATTGGCTTTTAATGTAAATATTGTGTACATGCGATGTATGTTTTCCTAGCGTGGAGCTCAAGGAAAGGCCCTGCTAGTGTATGCTCGGATTTTATTTAGAAATGCAAGTAGTTGATATTTTACTACCCATGTGCTATTAAGCCATGAAATATTGTAATTTGATGTAAATATTAATATTTCAATCAAATACCAAAACTGGCTATGGAAGAAACTAATGAGAAGGATCCATGTGTATTCCACTAGGGAGTGGTGAGGGGGCTATGGGATTGAACCATAGGCTTCCAAATGTCATCTTGAGAACCCATTTGACTTTCCTTGCTAACATTTATTTCAGTTGTAAGAAATTTGTTGAGAAATCAATCCATGGCTTCAATGGAGCATGGGCAACCCAAAAATTCATATGACATAGTATGGGCTCTGTTTCCTTGACCCACAAGTCATTCTACTTGATGGGAATTCATTTTTACTCATTCCCAGTCCATTGTTGAACATCCGAGCATCAGTTTTCATCCATTACACATGCCCAGCATGGAGAAAACGAGAAATCACAACTTTGCAAGAACCCACGTTTTGAAGTGCCATAAACACATAGAATTTGGTATTGACAGTAAAATCCAATGGGGGATCCATAGATATGAACCTTGGGGTGAAATTGAGAGTATTAGATACCCTGAAATCTATCGAAAAACCCAGTTTTTATAGCCCAGAAATCCAGTGACAGGATTGAGTTATTTGAGGACAGAATTGTGAGAAATCCAAGTGTGAACGATTGAACAGAGGTTGGGTTTGCTTGGTAAACCCAGTGAAGCATGGAATCTCAAGGAATTAGAAGCTGGACCTTTCTATTCCCACCCTGAATAACACTAGAGGGAAGGGACGCCTGAGGGACTATGCAACAGAGAAGGGGACCTTCCTTGTGTTGGGTGAGGTAGGTATTATGGGTGCCATGACTGTTGAGTTCATTTGAGAGTCCTGTAGCACTATGGTTGAGCTCACTGGCTTAACATCCTCCTCCTTTTCTTATTGCATGCTTGATAAACCCAACTGTGTGTTGGCTTAGCATGACTGTTTGAGTGAAACCATGGTTGTGAGTGAGCCTGTTTAGTTCCTCCTTAGTGGATACACAACCCAACTTGGGGGTGATCTCTCAGCTAAAAGAATATAGGCTAGACAAAGATCTATGGATGGGTGGAACATTTCTCTTACATAGCCAGTTGTTTGGATAGCTTCATCTCAAGGATAAGTGTTCTCTGTGGTTTAAATTATATGCATTCTGTGTTCTACAATGTGTTAATTCTGAATGATAATTATTCATGCTAATGGATCAAAATGATTATCTTAATATGGTTGATATGAAATATGTGCATAGCATTGGAATGAGATTGATTCTCTACATGTGGAATCATCCTCTGCTTGTGATACATATGTTGATGCATTACCGTTTGTGTGTGTGTGCAAATATGTTTTAATTCTGTTGTATAAATTAATTATGCATTTAATTTTAATTGTACATTTCTTTGTATGGTTGTGGGGAGAGTTAGAAACCCCCATGTTACAGTCATGTTGTTGATGTATATGTAACTTCGGAATGTATTTCATATATATTTATTGTTCCCTTATTAGAGATGTGTTATTCCTCTATAAGGAAGTGTCGTCATGTGGATTGACAAGTGTCGCAACTGTGTGTACTCGCCGATGGGTTATTATACCACCATGTGTGGGGTCGGCCCTGAAATATATATTATATTGTGGATGTACCTAGCTAGGCAAGTCGGCCCCATAAGGTCACTGGGAAAACACGTTAGTATAAATAGAGATCAGGAGATCTCTATTTAGATCATTCGGAAAGTCATCTCTCTCTTACTCAGAAAGTGGCGCACTAGTGAGGAGGAGGATCATTTGCTTCTAGGAGACTATCTCAAGTGTATTTTGGTTGTACTTTGGTTGAGCCATTTCTCTCTCTATCTCTGAGGAAGTTGTGCGGTTTTTCACCTTAGGGTCTTCCCCACAGAAACTCTGTGTCTCTTGTCTCTCATGCTTTTGATTCTTGTGATGCTTGTCATGCTTATTGTGATTGTTATGCATTGATATACTATATATGTTATTCTCTCAGTGAAGATCCTAGAGTATTGTGAATTAATGCTCAAAATTTAACATGGTATTAGAGCTAACCTGAGAAGAAGAAATTTTGCAGTGACGGAAACTTGAGTTTCTTGTTTATTGGGTTTCTCTCCACAGATTTTGGAAAAGTAGTATAGTAGATTGACTCTACTCATCAAGGCGAATCTATCTGTCCAATCAGAATTCAATTCTGAGCACTTTCAGATTTGGCCCTAAAAATTAGGGTTTCCACAAAAATAGGAATTTTTGAAATCTGAAGACATAGCTGGAAGCTCCTTGCAAAAATAGAAGTTTAGAGCTTTAGATCGAGATTTTTGGCTAGGTATATCTCCGGGAAACTCAAACCCTAATTCAGGGATCTCCCTAGTGAATCCGGGAGGACAAAAAGGAAAATATGAAGGGTAAATCTTTGTTGATCTCAAATTCTGAATACACCAAGCTGATCAGCTCATCAAGGTGCATCTTTCTATCCTTTCAGAAAATTGAAATTCACATTTTGAATTTTTAGGGTTTTTCCGACAAACCCTAATACGAGACCATATCTAGTTTTCAACATTTCAAGTGGTAAGACCTAAATCTTTTCTATTTCCATTTGAAGTACTCTTTAATATGTCTCACCACACCAAGCTTGAGGATAAGCTTGAAGGAGCTAATAATTTTCGAGCTTGGAAGTATAGGATTGGGTTAATCCTGGAAGAGAATGAGTTGGACTCATATGTAAAAGAAGACATCCCTATCCCAGAGGATGAAGAGGCTAAGGTATTGCATAAGAAAAACTTGGTCAAGGCAAAGAGAATCATTGTTGATTCTATCAAAGACCATCTCATACCCCATGTTTCTTCTCTAAAGAAACCCAAGGAGATGTTTGACTCTTTGACCAAGCTATTTGAAGGGAAGAACATAAATCGGAAGATGACCCTGCAGAACCAATTGAAAGGAGTAAAGTTTCAGAATGGAGAAACCATTCAATCTTATTTTTCAAGGGTCTCCCAGATCAAGGAACAACTAGAAGCAGTGGATGAAATGGTGGAGAATGGTGAAGTGGTGATGACCACTCTAAATGGCCTACCCAGGTCATGGGATTCCTTTATTCAAGGAATCTGTGCAAGGAAGAAGTTGATCTCCTTCAACAGATTGCGAGAAGAATGCTCTCAAGAAGAAGCTAGGCTTGTGGCCCGAGAAGAAAAGATGGGAAATGAAGATCAAGCTCTCACAACACATGCTAGGAAAGGCAAGTCCAAGAAGGAATCATCTCATAACAGAAGATTCTCACACCACCATTATCATAAAGATAAGAAAGATCTCAGATGCTTCAATTGCAATGAGAAGGGACACTTTGCTTTAGATTGTCCCAAGAAGAAGAAAGACAACAACAACAACTTCAATAAGAAGAAGAAGAATAACAAAAGAAGATATCATGCTCATGCTGCCGAAGATGATGAACCCCCAAAGAAGAAGGCTAGGGTAGAAAGTGATAGTGATGATGACTCATCAAGTGAAGAAGATTATGTTCTAATTTCTGCTCTCATAGGTACTATCTCCCATGGTTGTAATGATTGGTTGATTGACAGTGAGGCTTCCAAACACATGACTGGGTTTAAGGAATCTTTTGTGAATCTATCTGAACATGAATCACCCATAAGGTGAAACTTGGGGATGATTATCAATACCCAACCAAAGGAAGTGGTGAAGCCTCCTACAACCTAGATTATGGAAAATATTTGAAGATGAAAGAAGTCCTTTATGTACCTGGGCTCAAGAAGAACTTACTCTCGATCTCTGCATTGGATGCAAAAGGTATGAGGGTTACATTTGTGGATGGCCAAGTCCTAATGTGGTCAAAGGGAAAGAACATAGATGATGCATTAGTGATTGGAGAGCAAGAGGGAGGTTTGTATAAATTTAAGGGACAACCTGAACATGCCATGGTACATTAATCCATGGAGCCAAGTGAAATTTGGCATAGAAGACTTGCTCATATGCACTATAGGGAACCTCCAATTGCAAGCAAGGCTGTAGAGGGTCTTCATGAAATCAAGACCAAACATGAAGGTGTTTGCAAAGGATTTGCAAAACGTAAGAACATTAAGAAGGCTTTCTCAAGCAGTGAAAGCAAGGCAAAAGACATCCTGGAAATCATCCACTCAGATGTATGTGGTCCTATGTCATCCAGTTCTCTGAGTGGGTATGTTTACTATCCCTCATTTATTGATGACTTCTCTAGGAAGACTTGGGTGTACTTCTTGAAGAAAAAAGATGAGGTGTTTGATAAGTTCAAGGAATTCAAAACCTTGATGGAGAATCAAACTGACAAGAAGATCAAAACATTCAGATCTGACAATGGTGGAGAATTCACCTCAAGTGACTTCAAGAAGCTTTGTAGTGATTCAGGGATTAAGAGGGATTTGACTGCTCCTTATAATCCTCAACAAAATGGAGTTGCATAAAGGAAGAACAGAACAATCATGGAAGCAACAAGGGCAATGTCGCATGACCAAGATCTACTTATGCATCTATGGGCAGAAGCAGCTAGAACAGTTGTATATGTGCAGAATAGAACACCCCACAAGATATTGGACAACAAGACACCAGAAGAAGTCTCTTCTGATAAGAAGCCTGAAGTCAGCCATCTCAGAATATTTGGTTGTCTAGTATAGACTCATGTCCCAAATGAAAAAGAGGACTAAACTAGATCCTTCAGGAAAGAAGGGTATCTTTGTGGGTTACAGTGAAAGCTCGAAGGCTTACAGAATATACTTTCCAGGGTTCAAGAAGATTGATGTCAGCAAGAATGAATATAAGCTCAAGGACAGGTAATCCAGGAAGGAAAGATCAAGAAGGAGCACACTCCAGTAGCTACTGCAAGGATGCATATTTTCAGAGGCAGTTGACCATCTTCCTACATTCCACAACAGAAAGGTGTAGAAGAAGCTACTTCAACAGCTCCTGCTAGGAAGCAAAGACTTAGAGGGAGTCCACCCAACAAACAAACAAAGATAAGTATTTCAATTATAATTTCTTTCCTATTTTGTTTGTTTAAATAATATTATGCTTATGTTCCTAGACTTAGGAGATGTATTGTGCATATTAGAATGATTGCATTAATAAACAGTATACTACTAATATGCATGTGATGGGTAAGTGGCCTATGGCACTGTACAACATTCCAGTGCTACTTATCTAGAATGAAACCTCTTTGTTGACATGTTCAGAGTAGTGCAAACTCTTAACAATGTTCTGGTAGAGACTGGAAGGCATCTAGAAAGTTGTGGAACATGGATAAATGTTGTACTGAAACATTGGCTAAGATAACTGCATGACTGCATGACATATTTCTTTATGTGTAAAGAATTTGTTCTGAAAATTATGAGATGTTTATAATCATGCAATTTAACTTGTTTTGTAGGAAAGACCATATATCTTCACCTACAAAAGGACTACAACATTTGTTCCAACAACAAAGATATCTATTGAAGATATTGAAGAGATTGAAGTTCCCAGGATCTGGGATGAAGAAATGGAATGCCATGATCCGTCGATCATGAAGAAGATGTTTGGGATGCAATCCCAAGACCTGACAGGGAGTCACATGTGTGCAGATTGAAGAAATCCTTGTATGGCTTGTAGCAAGCTCCCAGAACTTGGTGTGATACAAAGAGGAAGCTTGCTGCTGAGTTCGATATGAAAGATTTGGGAATGATGCATTATTTCCTAGGTATGGAGGTGTGGCAGAGTGTAGGTGGGATCTTCCTTGGTCAAGGGAAGTACACAATAGATATCCTGAAGAGATTCGGGATGATGGATTGCAAGGCCATAGCCACACCTATGGCATCAAATCTGAAACTTCTATGTGATGCTTCATCTAAGCCGATTGATGTCTCTATGTATCGTCAGATGATTGGGTCCTTGTTGTACCTAACAAACACGAGACCAAATATTTGCTTTGCGGTGAACACATTGATTCAGTTCCTGACAGATCCAAGGGGTGTTCATCTGGTTGTTGTAAAGCATGTTCTGAGGTACCTGAAGGGTACAGTGGATTATGGGCTCAAGTATGAGGTGAATCAAAAGTTTAACCTGCAGGGTTATGTTGATTCAGATTGGGCTGGCAGTGCTGTAGATAGGAAGAGCACACCTGGGTGCTGCTTCAGTATGGGATGAGGTGTGATCTCTTGGTTTAGCCGAAAGCAGTCCTTTGTAGCACTGAGTACAGCTGAGGCAGAGTATGTTGCAGCTTGTTCAACTAGTTGTGAGGCAATATGGCTACGGAAGCTACTGTCTGAATTATTTGATCTCCCGTTGAATGCTACTGGCAGAGTTGTGTGAAGATGTCCGAGAACCCAGTGTTTCATGACAGGTCAAAACACATAGAGATCAAATATCACTATATTAGGGATATGGTGCAGAGAGGAGCTGTGAAGCTCCTGTATGTTGCGATGAACGAGCAGATTGCAGATGTGCTGACGAAGCCACTAGCCAGGGTGAAGTTCGATTACTTCAGGGAGACGCTCGATGTTCTTCAGATTGATGACACTTCGAGGAAGAAGTGATGGACACATTTGCTGAAGCCATTCCAAGCATGTTGGAAGGAGGATCCTTCACATGGCTATGGATGTAAGCGTTGGATGATGAGCATCAGGATAATGTTCTGGTGATTAGTTGGATCATTTATATATGTATGTATGCATCATGTTGGATGTTGGATAGGATTAGTTGGATCATTTATATGTATATGTATGCATCATGTTGGATGCTGGATATGATCAGTTGGATCATTTATATGTATGTACACATCATGTTGGATGCTTGGACCATGTATCTGTATATGTATCAGGTGGATACATTGTATGATCAGGTAGATCATGTATGTTGATATGTATCAGGTATGATAAGGTGGATCATGTATTTGTATTTGTATCAGGTGGATACACTGTGTGATCAGGTGTATCATGTATGATGATATGTATCAGGTAGATACTTGGTATGCATCAGGTAGATGCATTGTATGATCAGGATGATCATGGATGATGAGCTTCAGGATGTTGCTCTAGATGACATGCAATAGGATGTTGAAGTGATGATGATCAGGATGATCATGTGTACATCAGGATGATGTATGGTGAGTATCAGGTTGATACTCTGTGGCCGTGGAACAGGTTGTGCAGATAAGCATGTAGTTTGTGCCCTGGGATATTTGCAGATAGTCTTTCGAGGTTTTTCCTATGGCAAGTAATTTGTACCCTGGGATATCTAGCAAATGCTCTTTCGAGGTTTTGCTTGGGAGGACATATAATTTGTGCCCTGGGATATCTGCAGATAGTCTTTTGAGGTTTTTCCTATGGCATGTAATTTGTGCCCTGGGATATCTGGCAGATGCTCTTTCGAGGTTTTGTCCTATGGCATGTAATTTGTGCCCTAGGAGATCCGATAGGTTGAGCCATGTACTCGTAATCAGTCTTGGGATGCTCTTTCAAGGTTTTTCCATGACCACATGTAATTTGTGCCCGGGGAGATCCGATAGGTTGAGCCTTGTGCTCGTAATCAGTCCTGGGATTCTCTTTCGAGGTTTTGTGGTGACCACATGTAATTTGTGCCTTGAGAGATCCGATAGGTTGAGCCTTGTGCTCGTAATCAATCCTGGGATTCTCTTTCGAGGTTTTGTGGTGGGGTCACATGTAATAAGTCCTGGAGATCTGGACAGGATGAAAAAAGCCTCAGATGCTCTTTAGGGTTCTTGCTAGTCAAGAGACTCTTTTAAGGTTTTGTAATGCACATAATAAGTCCTGATATTTCCACAGTATGGCCAGTGATGATGAAGACCTGCAGGTGGTGGGCCTACATCCAGTATGAAAAAGGACTAGCTCTGTAGAACTTCCTATGACGAGTAGAGTCAAAGATTGGTTGAGATAGCAGCAGCAGTGACGATGATGATGACGATGCATTGATGACGATAATCCCGAGAAGAAGACTTGTCTAGCAGATCTGTGTCGAGAAATACCTTCCTAGTTAAGAGGGAGTGTTGATGTATATGTAACTTCGGAATGTATTTCATCTATGTATTTCATATATATTTATTGTACCCTTATTAGAGATGTGCTATTCCTCTATAAGGAAGTGTCGTCATGTGGATTGACAAGTGTCGCAACTGTGTGTACTTGCCGATGGGTTATTAGACCACCATGTGTGGGGTTCGCCCTGAAATATATATTATATTGTGGATGTACCTAGCTAGACAAGTCAGCCCCATAAGGTCACTGGGAAAACAGGTTAGTATAAATAGAAATCTCCTGATCTCTATTTAGATCATTCGGAAAGTCATCTCTCTCACACTTAGAAAGTGGCGCACTAGTGAGGAGGATGATCATCTACTTCTAGGAGACTATCTCAAGTGTATTTTGGTTGTACTTTGGTTGACTATCACTAGTGAGGAGGATGATCATCTCTGAAGAAGTTGTGGGGTTTTTCACCTTAGGGTTTTCCCCACGGAAACTCTGTGTCTCTTGTCTCTCATGCTTTTGATTCTTGTGATGCTTGTCATGCTTTTTGTGATTGTTATGCATTGATATACTATATATGTTATTCTCTCAGTGAAGATCCTAGAGTATTGTGAATTAATGCTCAAAATTTAACACATGTTCCCTCTATGGTTTGGAGTGATGGGAGGGGGCGTGACAGAGTGGTATCAGATCCCATGTTGCAGCACCGGGGCTGCTTGGGCCAAACTCTGAGTTTGCAAGTAGATATCAGAATGTTTTAATATGGTATTGAGGAAGTCTGGGAGGCATTTGGGAATGGAAAAATGTCAGTATCATAGTTCTCAGGTGTGGTATAAGATCAAACCATTGCATAGATATCTGCAAGAGCTTTAAAATGGTACTATACTCATCTCATTTGGTTAAGGGACGAAGGATATATGAGCCCCACAAGTTGCCGGAGTAGAGGTGTTTCCGCACCCACAATTGCGGAATTGCGGGATTGCGGAAACATTAAAAAATTTGAAGTTACGACCTAGATTTCTGCACCCGCAATTGCGGGATTGTGAAAATTTTAAATTTTCATAATTGTGACTTGGATTTCCACACCCGCAATTGCGGGATTGCAAGATTGCGGAAATTTAAATTTTCATAATTGTGACTTGGCTTTCTGCACCCGCAATTGCGGGATTGCGGATTGCGGGATGCAGGTTGTGGATTACGGGATGGAGTAGTTCCGGGTTGAAAAATTAGCATTCCTGCACCTGCAGTACGAATTTCTAGATTGTGGGTTGCGGAACCTGCAGATTGCAGGATTAAAAAAATGCCATTGTAGGAGCATGCAAAATTAGAATTGGATGAGTTCAGTGGCATTCTGAGGCCATTAACGAATTCCATGAAAGGTCCAGTGAAGCTCCTGAGCCCATTATGCTCCAATTTGACATAAAATTGGAATTAATGGCTTTTATAAATCAGTGTCCCAACGCTTGACAGAAGGTCGGATTGAGCTGAAACTGATATGGAGCGGTCATGGAGTAGGAACGGTGTTAAGTTTGGAATTTTGGAGCCAAACTCCAAAGGATGTGGAGTCGGGGTGAGTAAGAAGGCCAAAAAGTACTATTCCGGGTCACTTTTTGGGAATTTTGGAAAGCTTGCAGTGGATGAAAGTGACCTTAGATGAAGGATTCAAGAAATTTACTGAACTCAACATTTCTTATTCTCATTAAAACAGAAAATTCATGTTAGACATATTTTCCAGAAATGAACCATTTGGGAAATAGCCATTTTTAGCCCAAAATTTGAAATTTTGGAAAATGTTAAAAGTGAAAAGTAGTCAAACCCAGAATTTTATAAAAGATGAATGGTGAATCAGAATGGAGATCCGCAAGTTGCTGAGTGTTCCTTTTTGTATGGACTAACTTCGCCCGGTAGAAAAAAAATTCCTGAGTCTTTCTAGATTTGCTTCTACAGGTGGCTGAAGTTGGCAGTTCATAATATTTTGCAACTGTGTAAATATATGCAGAATTGTGGTGAAAATTGTCATTTTTGGAGTAATGCAATTTCCACACCCGATGTCAGAATGGAGCATGAGGATAGGCATTGGAAATCTTGTCCAATAGGGAATAATGGTGCATGACTAGAATTTGAATGGGGCTATCATACATCATAGATATTTAGAGAAGAAAAGTACCAGTGACTGTTTTGACAAATTGTTGACAATATGGGCAATTTCCAGAATTGCATGAATGGGAAAAAGAAATGAAGACATATTAACTATGTAAATGATTCCATGAGTTTGATTATGTCAAACAGTGATGTTTTATATTTCTATATGCATTGTTAAGATGTCTAATAAAAAATTTCATAATTCACAGTGCTTGCAGCTCATAAGATTTAAGAGTGTAGCAAAGGCAGCCTATAGGAAAAATGGTGACCATAAATGATGCTCAGGATCCTTATGAGCATAATGAATATGTGCTAGGATAAAATGTGCAAGAAGGGAATGCCGAGACTGAATCTAATGGGAGAAGGGAGCAAGTAACTCCTCAGAATTTGGTTGAAACCATGGTGAGTTTCAATGAAAGGTTGATGAAGGCTCAAGAAGAACAAAACCAACTCAATGTTTCTATTTTGCAAAGCCTCACTGATATGCAGTAGAATATAAACCTTGGATCAAACCCAAGCAATGTAGGTGAAGAAGGAATAGATGCAGAGAGTCGCTCTAGAGGTCGTTCAAAGAAGAGAATGTCAATCCCAAGGAAGAGTTATGTGAGCAAGAAGCATATAACACCTTCCTCTAGATCTTCTTCTGGAAAATCACGTGACTCCAAAGGTTCTCAAAGAAGTCCAAGGCATATGCCCAGGAGATTTGATGGAAGATATAAGTTCAAAGGAATTCCACAGGGAGAATTCAGGAAGGCAAGGCCCCCCACATTTAATGGAGAAGACAAGACTAGCCAAGAGGTAGAGGCATGGCTTCTTGTAATGAAGAAATATTTCAGAATTCAAGACTACTCAGGAAATGAAAAGGCCAGAAGTGCCATTTAAAATCTAAATGGTAGAGCTTCAATTTGGTGGGATAACCTCTTTCAAGTGAAAGGGATCAGTGAAAGGAAGATCAACTGGGAGAGATTTAAGAAGTATTTCAAGAAAAAATACCTTTCTGCTAGGTATTATGACAGTAAGATAAAAGAGTTCAATGAACTCAGGTTGGGGAAAAAATCTATGGAAGAGCATGTCCACAAATGTTTTAAATTGTTGAGGTATATGGACTATATCGAAGATGAGAGGATAAATATCCAATGCTTCCTTGGAAGCCTACCTCAAAGTTTCAAAGATATAATTGAGTTTGTTAATCCACCAAGTCTTGATGAAGCCATTAGAATGGCAATGCATTGCTATGAGCAGAATAAAGGAAAATCAGAGGTTAACCCAACATGGAAAGGAAATTCAAGAGGGAGGTTTGATCAAAATAAAAGTGGCTTCAAACCACCATTCAAAAGTCATCCTAGAACCTTTCCACAAGGACAGCAAGCAAGGAGTGGATTCAAGCCAGCAGTAGCAGCATAAAAGACATCAAAAGGACCACTTCAATGTTGGGGATGTGGAGAAAACCACATGCTAAAGGATTGTACACATCGGAAGGAGAATCCCCAAAGGTTGCACAACTTAAAGGGAGCAGCAATAGTGGAGAACATGGCAAGGGAAACGCCTCGAATTTATGCAGCGTTGGATAATCATCAGGAAGATCATCAATAATCAGTGGTGGAAGTTGAAGGTAAGATTGCTAAGCAATCTATTTATGTTTTGATTGATCCAGGATCTACTCATAGTTATGTTTCTCCAAAAGTGGTTGAAGGTTGTTCTCTTAGAAACGTAAAGCACAATAAGTCTTGGCTAGTTCAATTAGTGTCACATACCCAAAATTTCATAAAAATTTTAAATTTTTCTAAGCGTCTAAATCATCATTAAATGCTATACAGAAGGTCAAATGTATGTACAACATCTATAATCATTGTATTAATAAAGCATTATTATATCATCTCATAACTTCTAACATTAATTTGTTTAATTGTAATTATAAATAAAACTTTAATTATCGACACGAAGGTCCTCCACTCTAACTATCAATATACAACTCATAATTTCGATCCACTACCCATTAGAAATATTAAGTAAACATAAAAATTTCCTCCATCTCTACTCTGGTAAACTTTTCTTACAACAATAAAGTCTTCGACCAAACACCTATACGTACATAATAATTTGAATCTGTGAAACCATCATAGTTAATAACAACTAACACATTGGTATTATATATATATATATATATATTTTATCTCTTCATGAAGTTCTTAATATATGAGAAGTACAATTCATGATCAATATAAAATTCATTAACTATTTTCTCATGAAATCAAATATGCCTAAACAATGAAGACATCAAACCATCATAATTTCAAGGGAAGTTAAACAGATACAACACATAAGGACTATCCATCAAAACATCACCACAAAGCATCAAGGAAAAATCTGCATACATAAAGGAAGAACATTTTAACTTGGTTCACCCTCCTCTTGGGCTATGTCCACAAAGGGTTGTTTTATATTAAAGATTCAAAGGTGATGATACATTCTGTATGGATGTGGTAATATTTCTTACTCTCCAAATTCTCACAATCCAACTCATAAAGAGTAGGTTTGAGAATATAAAAACATTATGGATCATTGTCCTTCCAAATAAAATATGTTATAAGCTACATAGATGTAATATTAAACATAACATAACTATGAACTAAGTTGTCTCGAAAAACCCCTACATCTTACTAACTTGAGAGAGGACAATAATATTACAAAAAAATGAGTTTATACATATAACCCACTATCACAAGGATTAGAATATATATAATAGAACTCTCCCATAAGCCTGTATCAAATGTCACAAAGCCCCCCTTTTTGGTCATGAGTAAAAGTTTTTCTTTTTCATTTAAATAACTAAAGGAACTCAGCATTAAAGTAAACCATAACTGAGATTTAGAATTCACGGTAGTCCTATAATCCTATTTACTGACCTTAACCAACATAAGCAAAGATGCTATACCGTCCAAAGAGATCAATTATATGATCTAAGTATCACTCAGCACTTGTGTGTTTCCACAGGTAATAATTCACCAACTTGTATATAAAGTTTAAACGTAACCCTATAGCAAATCTAGGCTCCATACTTATGAGTGAGTCGACACACGCAATTTTTTTTTAAAAGAAAACATAGTGTGCATAAGGTCTCACATGGTAGTTTCACTATATCTGGCTATTCCGAGATCTCGCCAGATCAGCACTATTGTCATACGGAAATTAATATTAACCCAACCGAATTATAAAATCCGTTCTCTGTAAACATTTAAATATTCACACTTTCCTGAGATCTAAAATTAATGCAGGCAAGGCTCTTACTACGGCTTTTACTGATAACTTCTTGATAAGAGTAGAATGCTATCAACCAAGGGTCGTAAATCTTGAAAGTTTTAGGTTAATAGGTATACTAGCGCGGGTCTTAATCCTCATCCAATAAAATGTTTAAACAGCAAGCAATGAATAAAAGGTACATGCATCCATGGAAATCGCCATTAACCGCCAAGTAAAAACTGTAAAAGATGGTAGTTTGTTCTGCGTATAAACTCTTAAACTATAATATCGGTTCAGGGTTCGATTCCGCAATTGATTTATATAGATGCACATATCAATTTATAATTTAAGGAACTGCCCAAATTGCACAGGCAAGAGTAATTATAATTGTAACTACTTTGTTTTACTGCAATCGCAATCATAAATTATTATCATAGATGTTTTCCAAAGTATTTATCCATGCAAATCAAACTTCAATACTCACACGCATGTATATGAAAATAAACTAAAACACCAGAGTGAAAATCACTTCCTATGGCAAAACCCTTCTTGTATAAAGCAACGATCAATATATATATATATATATATATATATATATATATAATATTTGCTAAAAAAACATGCATAGAAATAAAGATGGAACCCCCCCCGATCTTTGTCTACCTAGAGATCTCCCAAACCTGGCACAATTCTTGATTCACACAACGATCAAAACTAGTTATCCAAAAACAAAGTACATAATATCACTAACCTACAGGGATTCGTAAAACACACAGGGATTGTGCACATACCTTGCTCACCGAGCATAAACAATATTGAATGGCAGTGTGCAGATGGCCTCCTACTTCTTTCCCTAGATTTCATGCATTCAAAAGTAAAAACCAAATATCGTTCTTTCTCTGCAATAGAACCCATCAGCTCCTCCCTGCGCGGTTTTTCTCCTAGTGTATAAATCCACATTTGAAGAGAAATTCTCCCTCGTGGAGAATCCGCCTTTTACCAAAATGAGGTTGAAAAATATGACAACTCACGTATTGCTTTTTCCAAGTGGTATTTCTGGTAAAATGAGGTTGAAAAATATGACAACTCACGTATTGCTTTTTCCAAGTGGTATTTCTGGTAAATGACTCATGCTATCCCTCTCCAACTATGACTGTGCGCTCAATCCAGCTTGGTTCTTTTTTTTCTCCCACGACCTATACGGGGCACAAATAAAACTCGATGTTTTTGTTTGGAGGAGCTAGACGACTGTCCACTAACAAAACGACGCTCCTCTCATAAAAACGATACTCATGCAAGCAGACAGGTGCCTCACTCGAATAGGAATTCAATGGGAGGTCCGCCTACTAGATCCAATCCCCCCCTAATTTAGGCCGCCAAGAATTAAAGAGAGGCTATATGGAGATCATGGATGCCGATCTCTCTCACGATTTAAGGGAAGGAAAAATTCCTATCAAGTCACTCCCTATCACAAAAGGTGGGATTCAGTTTGTGATATTTTTGTTTTTAAATCGATAGTGTGTTCTCTTTATGGATGAAATCCCAATAAAGTATTTAATGTATATAACTATATTTTATCTACGCCATCAAGGATTATCGATACTCTCTCCCTCGATGCAATCCTAATAAAGTATTATTATAAATACCATGTACTTGCTATGTCATACATATCTATAACATTAGAAGCATTATTATTTTATATAACTATAAAGCTTCGATTTGTGCCATTCTTTGAACCTCATATATGCATTTCCTTTAATGGAGTATTTATTGGTTCATCCCACTAAGATCATAATGATGAGGATACCAGTTTTATTTAGTTATATTGATACTTTCTGAATAATACTATTCAGAATAGTCACTAGATTCTAAGTTAGCATAGTAGTGCTTAAGTTTAAAACCATAGGATTTGATTATAGTAAAGATGTTGGTAGGCAGTTTGGTAAGGAAGAATCCTAGCATCGTCGATGCTGAGACATGTTAGATGAGTTCGCGGAAGGAAGAAGGCTCTATTATTTTATGTATTTTTTGAGTCGTTTGTACCACAATAGGCGGGTTTTTGGGTCATTGGACCATATGGGATGTAATTTTGAGTTAAGCATACCGCAATAGGCGGGTTTTTTTTGGGTCATTTGGACCGCGTCAATTAGATTTTGGGTCATTCATCCAGGAGTCAGTTAGGAAGTTGTTAGTAAGTGGAAAAACATTGTAAAGGCGGAAGCCTATATATAGACAGAAAGTTGTAGGTCGTAAGAAGGGGAGGAGATATAGATCAAGCAAAGATCTTTTGGTATGTTTTGGTGCGGCTGTTCTGAGAACAAGAGATATTGCCAAAGTCTGCGATCTGCAGAGGCATTGTATTGAGTTTTTGCAGTAATAATATGATGTGATGAAACTGTTCCTGTGCAATCCTGATGTGTCTTCTGTATTTTGATGGTAATGCAATGTTTCTTTGATGCAATAGTCGCTTTACTATTATAATCTGCCGTAACAATGAATGTTTCCATTAAATGATGCTATGAGTACAATAATGTCGAAGTGAATGCATAGATTTATCGATTGAATGTTGCAATAAGATTAACTAGCTGATGCCGCAACATCCTCCTTCTTTCGGCGGAAACATGGTTCCGTCCACTCTCCCTTGATCGCCTCAGGTGAGACCTCATCTGCTCTGCAGGTGTTGCCGGGCAGGGTAAAACCTGTCTGGGCCAGTGCTTAGGGAGATCACGGTGGGTTGGTGTCGACAGTGATGGGAACCCCTGTCGACTGGGTTTGAGTCAACAAATGGTTCCGTTGTCGGGACCGTGTGCGAAGTGAAAGGAGGATATGTTGTGGCACCTGACAAAACCAGAGATCGAAGAATGGTTTGATCAGAAGTTGCAGGAATTCGCTGAAGAAGAAAGCCAAAACACTCGACTGACAGTAGGTCAATGGGTAGATAGATATATTCACAACAGTCTGCATGAATGGTTCTTTTGTGAGTTCCCGGTCCTGTTGTTCGAATGGTTGGCGAAGTTGACCTTTCAGAAGAGGAACTACCAAGGTGGCGAATCGACGACCTGGACCCCCGAGTTGATTCAGGAGCTGGAAGAAGTTGATAATAAAGCATCGCGGGCTGTCGAAGTGTGGTTCGATAGAATCCTATAGGGCTATATCACAGAGTTCGCGGTTGATACTCAGAAATCCTATAGTGAATCCGAAAGATATTTTTTCCGCGAACCCTGGGGCAGGTTTCTGTTATCGCTTCAACAGTCGATTAAGATGCTTATTTGCGAAAAGGGTATATTGAAGATGCATCTTGATCAGTAGACAGCATGGTGCACAGAGGCCGTGGGTATCGCGGCAGTTGGGGGTGGTACATGGAATGATAAGGGGTATATGGGTGCAGGTCATGACGAGACTGTGAGTGAAGCCGAGGAAGAAAGTGGTCTTTGTTGAGATATTGTAACTTCAAAGAATATTATATTTGTATTTTATTATTCTGGAGATGTTTCATTCCTCCTTGAAGATCTTATTGTATATCCGGAGATGTTTATTCCTCCGTTGGAATGTGGTAACTTGGGTTATTAGACTTCCCTAGTGGGGGTCGGCCCTGTATGTGTTATGTGGGTCAAAGGGTTATTAGACCACCCTAGAGGGGTCGGCCCAGTCAGTTGTAGTGGGGTATTTAACCCAATGGTTAAATACGAGCCTACATGATTTGTGTAAAAGATAAGTCGGAGTAGTGTATAAATAGAGGAGGTGTATTCCTCATTACACACACACTCACTCACTTGAGAGTGGCGCACTTGTGGAGGAGAGGTCTGCTATGGAGAAGGAGGAGCTTATGCTCAGGGTTACATATTTGTATATTGCTGGTCATCTATATTGAGGAAGCTTTGCTGGGTTTTCTACCCCATGAGGGTTTCCCAAGATAAATTTGTGTCTCTTGTGTTTATGTTGTGCTTGTTGTTTCTTCAGTGATCCTGTATATGCTATTATTGTGAAATGGAATGTAATTCTACTATTTTCTGTCTTAGCATATTAAATATTAACAGTCTTACGAGGGGAGGAGCGAGATTCCGACAGGAAAAGAGGCAGAGGATGGGAGAAGGTCCTACTGCGGTCGAACCACAAGGCCATGAAGGAAGACCACAAGGGATGAAGCGACCTCACAGCCCTGACAAGGAAAACCAGGCTACGCCTAGGATAGAGGCAGGACCAAACCACATCACCAATGTACCCACACCTCCGCTCATTATCTCTCAGATAGAAAGAAATACCACTTCGATACTGCCAAGTTTGTCAATACCACAAAAGTTAATCGGTAGTAGTACAACGAAAGGTGGAAGGAAGCCCAGAATGGAGAGCGATGATGCGAAGTTACCATTATTCCATGGGAGTGGGACAGACAACCCAGAACAGTATTGATTTTTGTGTGAAGCAGTCTAGACCATAAAACAGATCACCGATGATGCCGCTAAGAAAGGACAGTTAGCAACAAACCTGCGAGGTCATGCATTAGATTGGTTTATGAAGTTTGTTCTAGTTCCCAAAGGAGCCCCAAAGAAGTCATTGGATAAGATTTGGGATGGGTTGATTGCAAAATTCAGAAAACCCAAGTCTGAGGCTCAATATATTATGGAATTGAAATAAATTAAGCAGTATCCCAATGAGACGGTGTGGGATTTCGACCAACGATTCAAGACACTAATGGCAAGGGTTAGTTTCGATATGAGCACCGTCCAACATAAAGAGTGGTTCATCGTGGCACTGCTACCACATATTCGGCCACCATTGATGCAAAAAAAATCTCGACTCCCAGTGAAGCTCTGGAAATTGCAATGTGATTGGAGGCATCGCCAATTGGAGAAAATGCAGCCGGGATGTCGCAGATAAAAACACAGCTCGCTAACTTGACTATACAACTGCAAGATTTGAAGAAGGGGAAGGAGCAACGTGAAGAAGTATGGTGTACGCGATGTCGAGGAGAAAGGCATACGAAGGACAATTGCCAATATTTCTACAATTATTTGGTTTCAAGAGCACCAAATCCATTGAATGGTGGTAGCATGCCGTGGTGTCACGTCTGCCATGTATACGGGCACAACCATGACAATTGCCCATATATGGAGAAAATGGTCACAACCCCGAGGAATATTTATTATACGTTTTGCAAATCGGTGGGTCACGATGACAAGGATTTCCGTGCATATGGGTTGCTACAAGAGAGAATGTATGATGCGTTCTACGTAAAGGACAACCATCGTTCCATACAATAGTCGCAACCACAGCCACAAGTAGCCCAGCCGCTACCTCAACTGCAGATGTAGTTTGTACCACAGCAGCAGCAACCGCTGCAGTTCATGCCGCAATATGCTCCAATGCCAATGGCTCCACAGCAGCCACAGTATGTACAGCAACCGCAGTATGCACAGCAAGGGCAAGGAATGCAACCAGCACCAATGCAGCAAAAGTTCAACCAACCACAGTGCCAACAGCAGGGAGGATTCCGGGGAGGACGTGGAGGAGGATTTGGTTGTGAAGGAGGACGAGGTGGTCGCAGACCTGTTCAATGTTATCACTGTGCGGTATGGGGACACTGCCAGCGAGACTATCCACTGCTGCAGAACCAATGTACGTTCTATTTTGTTAATGATCACACGGTTGAGAATCGCCCATAATTGATTTCATGATGGAAAGCAGGGAATACTCCCCAGTTGTAGAACCATCCGTAGGCACAGCAACCTACCCAGAACCAAGTGCAGCAACCAGTGCAGAACCAGAATATGCGGCCTAATCAGAATCAAAACGTGAACCCACCCAGGAATCCGTCGCTGAACCAGACCCAGGGTGCGAATATTGCTACAATTTCTGTAGAGCCAAGACCGCAAGATGCCTCCGTTGCTGTGGTCACTCGCAGAGGAAAGACAATTGGAGAAGACAACTCACTGGTCCGGTTAGCTAGACAAAAGAAGGTATCATTTGACATTAATGCAAAGTAGGAAGCATTTCTTCAAGCGCGTCTTGCACTAGAAAATGACCGAGGTAAAGCTGTTGTGTACGACATGCCTTCTACTTTTGATACTACTTCGGAGGCTGGCCCATCGTGGCGATCCAACACACTTCAATTATTTTTGGAACATTGTTTATCCCTGGAAAGAGACCCCGACGCTCTTGCTTCGATTGAAGCTTTGTTGTGACGACCGGCCCAGGATCGACAAGAGCTCGCAGTTAATTCCCTACAATGACGGAAGATGAGTAAGGAGATGCGGATGAATATTCAAATTGGAGACTACGATGTTGATTCGGTTATTCTGGATCTTGGTTTGGATGTCAACATATTGACCAAGCAGGCTTGGAAGAAGATGGGGAGTCCCCCATTGAGCTGGTCTCCTGTACAGCTCTGGTTAGCTAATCACGCTAAGGTGACACCAATTGGGAGAGTTCCACGAATGGTGGATGACATTGAGGGAATGAAAAAATATGCCGACTTTGATGTAATAGAATTAGTCAAGGGAGGAAGCTCTTATCCAATACTACTGGGGATTGGATGGGCTAGTGATAGTGGAGCGGTAATCAACTTCAAGCGACGGATGATGACTGTTGAAAATCGTGATCTCAGAGTTATTTCCCCGTTGGATCCGGTTGAAGGATGCCACTACATAGATATAGTGAAGGACGACGATCCCAGTGGATGGGACCATGCATTCAACACCTCTAAAGATTATATCCATCCGATTTCCCATGGTGAGCTGGGATGGCACAGTGACAGCTCTACGTCTTTCGACTCTGATGATGTGCTAGAATATTGACAGAACCGCTTGCATGAGGTGTCGCTCCGTAAGTGTGGGTTGATCACATAGTCATTATGTCATGTCGCAACTGAAACAATTACGCTACCAATATATGAAGGACTTCCTGGCTTATCTGACTTTCTGACAGAGTTCGAGGAATGAGTTTCCGAACCACAGTGGTTGCTGGCATTGAATGAAGTACTGAAGGCTGCTCCAGCATGCTGGTGGGCGACACACAAGGCATCAATTGATCGATGGTTGAAATGAAAAAGATTGATGATGGTACGCTTCAGTGATACCGAGGCTTACCACACTGGGAAGTACGATGTTCGGAACAATGCTGGTGGTCACTTGATGGAGTGCCAACGGTTATGGGTATCGTGACCAAGAGAGGAATGGGTACATGCTTTTATCCATACGTTGGATGAGATGCCTTGATCATGGTATACTGCAGCTGAGTTGCGAGGATAAATTTCTACTTGGCTCGAGCTCACTGTGTGTTTTACCCATACATTCAGTTTTGCGGACGCCGATCCAGAGGTCAATAATGCATTACAGCTCATCCGTGATGTAATTATGCAGCTTGTCCCGGTGGCATATCCTACGGATCCGCATACACATTGCCAGATGCAGTCTCTCATGGAATACTTCAATATCAGTGGTGGTCCAGAAGATGGTGATGATCCGCGGAATGTGAATATCCCGGAATCAGAAGGAAGTCATGCTGTGGTACCACCTGATGTGCCAAGCGATCCGATCAGTCAATCTCTGAAGATCCGCAAGATTAAAATTGGGGGGGAGGACAATTCGAAGTTTGCAAATGTCGGGGATTACTGGGATGATGAGCTAACTCAAGCAAGGTCACTGATTTGCTCCATGAGTTTCAGGATGTATTTCCCACAAAGTTTTCTGACATGAAAGGGATTTTGGGCGACTTAGGGGAGATGAAGATTCCATTAAAACCAGATGCTAAGCCGATCCAGCAGCGACCCTATCGATTGAATCTATGACATAAGGAGAGGGTCAAGGTAGAATTGGATCGCATGTTGGATGCTGGTATCATTGACCCAGTCAAGGAGTCGGAATGGATTAGTCCTATGGTGGTACAGGATAAGAAGATTGGTGAGGTATACATGGACGATTGGATGGTCTATGGTTTGGTCCGCGATCATCTGGTGAATCTGCGGTTGATGTTGGAGCGATGTTGGCAACACCAGATCTCGTTGAACCTAAAGAAGTGTATCTTCTGTGCACCATTTGGAATATTGTTGGGTCATATTGTGTGTAAGAAAGGATTGTTGGTTGACCCAGCAAAGGTTGTGCTTCTTCTGAGGTTGACACCACCGACTACTGTTAAGCAGTTACAAGCGACACTCGGACACACAGGGTATTATCGCAAGTTCATCAGGGGTTATGCTGTGATTACTGCCCCTATGGAGAAGTCGTTAAAGAAGGATGCGCTATTCCAGTGGAGCCCTGAATGTCAGGATAGCTTTGAGACACTAAAAACGAAGATGGCTTCGGCGCTGATATTAGTATTTCCTGATTGGAGTAAGGAGTTTCATGTTCATGTTGATGCCTCATTGATCGCATTGGGAGTAGTGTTGGCCTAGCCCGAAGAGGGGGATCTTGATCACCCCATTGCTTTTTCCAGCCGGAAGTTTTCATCTATAGAAAGAAACTACACTACTACGGAGAGGGAAGGTCTGGAAATGGTTTACGTGTTGTAGAAGTTTCGCCATTACTTACTGGGAGGCCATTTCAAGATGTTCACAGATCATTTTGCATTAAAATACCTAGTCAATAAGCCTGTGTTGGGGGGGAAGATCTATCGATGGCTACTTCTGTTTCAGGAGTTTGATTTTGAAGTAATTGTGAATCCAGGGCTGTTAAATGTTGGCCTGGATCATCTCTCCCAGATTGAAACAGGGGAGGATCCAACTAACATTGAAGATGGGTTTCCTGATGCGCAATTATTTAAAGTTGGAATCGTTGATGGATATTTTGAAGAAATCATTCAGTTTCTGGCGACAGGTACCACACTAGAAGAATTCACCACTAGTCAGAAGAAGCATTTGGTAGTCAAGGCTACGGACTTCCAGCTAATTACAGGAGCACTATACAAGATGGGTGTTGATGAGATGTTGCGATGGTGTGTTTTGCCACATGAGCAAGAGAAGATCCTTTCCGAAGCACATGCAGGAGTGGCTGGAGGGCACTATAGTTGCCATGTGATAGCAAGGAAGGTGCTTCGAGCAGGGCTCTGGTGGCCTACGCTACACAATGATGCGATAGATTATGCACGGTTCTGTGACATTTTTCAGAGAACCGAGAAGCCATCCAGGCGAGATGAGATGTTGTTGATGCCTCAATTGACATTGCAGCCATTCGACAAATGGGTAGTAGACTTTGTGGGACCTATCCATCCCCTGGGTAAGCGCACTGGTGCTGGGTATATCATCACGGTGAAAGATTAATTAACACGATGGGCAGAAGCTGCACCAGTCATTGATTGTTCCGCGGCCACAGTAGCGCAGTTTCTCTTTGACCACATCATCATTCGCTTTGGCTGCCCCAAGATATTGTTGAGCGATCAAGGTAGCCACTTTCTCAATCACACCATCAGCGCATTGATGGAGGAGTTGCAAATACAACATAAGAGGAGTACACCTTATCATCCACAGGTGAATGGCACAGTGGAAGCTTTCAATAAGATATTGGATCATGTGCTGACAAAGGTGTATAATGTGAACCGCGATGACTGGGATCTAAAAATCCCAGCAGTATTGTGGGCCTATCGCACCACATGTAAATGGCTGACAGGGAAGACACCATTCAAGCTAATGTATGGGCAAGAGGCAGTTATGCCTATGGAGTATATCATTCCGAGTCTATGCAAAGCGGAAGCAAATGGCATGGATGATATAGTAGCATTAGAGGAATGTCTTGCACAGTTAATACAACTGGAGGAAGATCGCTTCATCACCGGTTTCCATCAAGGTGTGGAGAAATATCGCCAGAAGGCTTGGAATGATCGCCACATCAAGAACAAACAGTTTCAACAGGGTGATTTGGTGTTGTTGTATGACAACAAGTTTATGAAACATCCAGGAAATCTGCAGATGCATTGGCTTGGTCCGTATCCCATTAGTAGCATTACTTCAGGAAGAGTGGTATAGTTGCAATAGTTGGATGGGGCGATGCTCCCCAAGTTGATTAATAGTAGCAGATTGAAGCCCTATCGGTCGGGCTTGGAATAGCGCGATGCCTGAGTCGCATCGAAAAAAAAAAAGAGTGTAGATTGATTGGTGGTAGGATGGCGCACCAACAAGGATGGAATGCGTAACCAGGGAGGCTTCTGCCTCAAGTTTGGAGTGGTTTGCGACAAGTGGCAGTGTTTTCGATTGGGTCACATCAGAAATCATTATGCAAATGGGACTTTTTCATTTTGGGAAGATATGATCATTCATCGATTCAGATTGTGCACGTTTGGAATACGAAATCCACCGAGGCAGCACGGATGACGACACCTGGAGGGATGGTTTGCAGGGTTGGCACGAGGCATCCCCCATGGAAACATGGCCAAAGGACTGCTTTGCACATTTTTTCACACAGGGTGATAGGCGGGGGTATGATCGCTCCGCCCACCTCCGACGTCCAAGTAGTGGAATATTATGATTACCCTGGAGAGTGAGCAGGTGGTGCACAAGATTGCCAAGGTATCCGAACGGTTGAATGCGATGTATAAATATAGGACCCAAGGATAGTAGGAGCACAAAGGTTGTTTTAGTTAAGAGGGGTTATGTTACGAGACGTTTGGGCATCTAGCTAAGTTAGGAATTCCAAGGAGGTTGTGGAAATGATCCATTTTATTTCCTGTGGGAGCACACTAGGTGCACTGAGGGCCCGAACCATGAGTGTACATGAGCGGTTAGAGCAAGCTGCGCCTCAGACACTTAGGGGTTACAAGCATGAGGTCTTGTCCGAGATGTCTAGGTAGTCGGTGACGGTTCGAAGTCTCATGGTCCCTGCAACCACACAAAAGGGGGGGGGTCGTCGCCCCCCGGTCCTTGTAATGTATGCTTACTGGTGCGAAGAGATGTTCCAGAACCACTGGCCTGTTTTACACCCTGGCATTGCTTGCAAAATTCCTCTCTGTCTACAATCAGTCTCTCAAGACTGGGGTATGAGTTTGCAAGGTCTGCGACAGTAAGTTGGGAAGAGTCCACTTTTGGGAAAGAAGTACACGACAGCAAGCATATGATTAGTGTAGCAGAAGGAGCAGGACAACACCGCGCGATCCAGACAGCAAGAATAGTTGCAGAACTATATTTTAGCCCTAGTAGAACGAAGACCACAGAATACACCATATCCAGTTGGCATGGCTCGAGGGCGAGCCACAAGATTGTGTTGGGGGCCTGTTGGCAGGCGGTTTGGTAAGGAAGAATTGCAGCATCGTCGATGCTACGACACGTCAGACGAGGTCATGAAAGGAAGAAGGATCTATTATTTTATGTATTTTTTGAGTCGTTTGTACCACAGTAGGCGGGTTTTTGGGTCATTGGACCATATGAGATATAATTTCAAGTTAAGCATACCGCAATAGGCGGGTTGTTTTTTGGTCATTTGGACTGCGTCAGTTAGATTTTGGGTCATTTGTCCAGGAGTCAGTTAGGAAGTTGTTAGTAAGTGGACAAACATTGTAAAGGCGGAATCCTATATATAGACAAAAAGTTGTAGGTCGTAAGAAGGGGAGGAGATATAGATCAAGCAGAGAGCTTTTGGTATGTTTTGGTGTGGGTGTTCTGAGAACAAGATATATTGCCAAAGTCTGTGATCTGCAGAGGCATTGTATTGGGTTTTTGCAATAATAATATGATGTGATGACACTATTCCTATGCAATCCTGATGTGTATTCTGTCTTTTGATGGTAATGCAATGTTTCTTTGATGCAATAGTCGCTTTACTATTATAATCTTCCGTAACAATGAATTTTTCCATTAAATGATGCTATGAGTACAATAATGTCGAAGTGAATGCATAGATTTATCTATTGAATGTTGCAATAAGATTAACTAGTTGATGCCGCAACATCCTTCTTCATTCTGTGGAAACATGGTTTTGTCCACTCTCACTTAATCGCCTCGGGTGAGACCTCCTCTGCTCTGCAGGTGTTGCTAGGCAGGGTAAAACCTGTCTGGGACGGTGCTAAGGGAGATCGCGATGGGTTGGTGTCGATAGTGATGGGAACCCCTGTCGACTAGGTTTGAGTCAACAAAAGATCACTATATATATATATATATATATATATATATATATATATATATATATATATATATATATATATATATATATATGTTTTTCCATCTCCAATTCTTATAGCTCTTGAATACATATACATGTATTTCTTGTATAACTTTTAGTTGTTTACGATCACAACTATATTTATCTATATACGTATATAACATATATAATACATATTTTTAATATATTAAAATAGCTCCCTTCCACTTTATTTTCAAAGTTTTTATGTATATATATATATATATATATATATACATAAACACTTTGTATATATTATAAGAGAACTTTAGCTTCGCAATAATTAGGGGTATTACGGATACTTTTTCTGATACCCTTGTTGAGGTCTAAGTTAAGCTTCTTCTAACATCCTCTTGTAGGGTATGATTACTATAATCCATACGAATGATAGTTAACCTTTAGGAAATAGAATAATAGTCGTGTAACTAAAATAATCACTGTCATCAATCGTCTACTTAGGACGATAATATGAATAACTTAAGGTTATCAAGTAAGTGCTCGAGATACTAAGATGACACCCATCATCTACTCATGCTTTAGTTACCTCATCTTCTTCACTTGCCTGTCACTAAGCTGCGCCCGTCTTCAGTTTACCTCTTAAGAGTAAATCACAACAATACTTTTTAAAGTCCACTGGTGGGGCCTTGGCCTTGAGCTCCTCACCATGGACACTTACATGATTACATTTACAAAATAGTAACAAAAGTAGTTCAATTTGGAGGGATGTTACAATTAGCCACATGGACCAAGAGAAAATATAGTGAAGTAGTGGTGGAGTGCCCCATAGAATTGAATGGACTCCACACACATGCAGATTTAAATGTACTACCATTAGGATCTTATGATGCTCTAATTGGCATGGATTGGTTGGAAAATCATAGGGCCAAGTTGGACTGTTATGAGAAAGCACTTGAATGTATTGATGAAGAGGGAAGACCAAGATTGGTAAGAGGAATTCCCAAGCAAGTTTCAGTAAGACAGATTTCAGCCTTACAATTGAAAAAGTTTTATAAGAAAGGTTTTCAATTATATGCAGTGCATATGTCAGATTCATCAAAGGACAAAGAGCCAAGGATGGAATACTTCCAGACATTGCAAAAGTTTGAAGATGTGTTTCTGATGAAGTGCCGAGACTACCACCAATGAGAGATATTGATTTTACCCTCGATCTTGTCCCAGGGGAAACACCAAATTCCAAAGCTCCTTATAGAATGAGCACACTGTAATTGGTAGAGTTGAAGATGCAGCTACAAGAGTTAATGGACAAGAGGTATATCGGGCCTAGTGTGTCTCCTTGGGGAGCACCAGTGTTATTTGTTAAGAAGAAGGATGGGAATTTAAGGTTGTGTATTGATTACAAGGAGCTCAATAAAGTGACAGTCAAGAACAAGTATCCATTGCCAAGAATTGATGACTTATTTGATCAAATGAAGGAAGCTAAAGTGTTTTCCAAGATTGACTTGAGGTCTGGGTACCATCAAGTGAGGATTAAGGAGGAAGACATCCACAAGACAACTTTTAGAACTAGATATGGTCATTATGAGTTCACTGTGGTGCCATTTGGTCTTACCAATGCACCTGCTACATTCATGTGTCTCATGAATAGTGTATTCAACAAATATTTAGATAAGTTTTTTATTGTGTTCTTGGATGACATTCTTGTCTATTCAAGGAATGAATAAGAACATGAGGAGCATCTAAGTGTTGATATATATGTAACTTCGGAATATATTTCACCCATGCATTTCATATATTTATTTTGTACTCCTATAGAGATGGAATTATTCCTCTATACGGAAGTGTTTGTATTCCTATAGAGATGTTATTATTCCCCTATACGGAAGTGTCATCATTTATATTGTAAGTGTCGTAACATATATTTAATGGGTTATTAGACCACCTTGTTGGGGTCGGCCCTGTATAAGTCATGTGGGTCGAAGGGTTATTAGACCACCCTATTGGGGGTCGGCCATGTGGGTCAAAGGGTTATTAGACCACCAAGTGTGGGGTCGACCCGTATTAAGTTAACCATGGTTTAAGCTAGACATGTAGGCCCCATTAGTTTATTGGGAAGGACAGAACAAGTATAAATAGAGATTAGGAGATCTCTATTTGATCATTAATTCACACACTTCTCTCATTCAAAAAGTGGCGCACTTATGAGGAGGAGGCTCTACTGCTAGGAGAAAACTATCTCTTGTATTATGTTTGTATCATTGCTCTATCTATCTCTGAGGAAGTTATTGGGGTTTTTTACCTTTATGGTTTTCCTCAAGTAAACTCTGTGTCTCTTGTGTGCTTGCATTATTGTGTCCATGATTGATATGCTGTAGATTTGCTGTACATGTTGTTCTCTCAGTTAAGATCCTAGATCAGACTGAAGTAAATTCTGAAAATTTAACACTAAGGATGGTGTTGCAAGTCCTTAGAGAACATCAGTTGTATTCCAAGTTAAGCAAGTGTGGGTTTTACCAAAAGAAGGTGCAATATTTGGGTCATATCATTTCTGAAGAAGGAATTGCAGTTGATCCAGTGAAGATTAATGCCATCATGGATTGGTCTAATCCAATGAATGTTTCTGATGTTAGATCTTTTATGGGTATTGTTGGTTACTACAGAAGGTTTATTGAAGGCTTCTCCAAGATAGCTCATCCAATCACTTCATTGCAAAGGAAGAATATCAAGTTTGTATGGTCTGAAAAATGTGAGAAAAATTTTTAGCAGTTAAAGGAGTTACTTACCAGTGCTCCTGTTTTGAAGATAACAGATCCAAAGAAGGATTTTGTAGTGTGCATAGATGCTTGCATTGAAAGGCTAGGGGTGTTGATGTATATGTAACTTTGGAATGTATTTTATTTATATATTTATTGTACCCCTATAGAGATGTATTATTCCTCTATACGGAAGTGTCGTCATTTGTATTGACAAGTATCGCAAGTATGTTAACTTGCTAATGGGTTATTAGACCACCTTGTAAGGGGTCGGCCCGATATAATGTAATATGAAGGTATTGTACCTATCTAGACAAGTCGGCCCCATAAGGTTATTGGTAAAACAGGACAAGTATAAATAGAGATCAGGAGATCTCTATTTGGAACACTTCAGAACTCACACTTCCTTCACTCAGAAAGTGGCGCACATGTGAGGAGGAGGATCAGTTGCTAAGGGGAGTCTATCTTGTGTACTTTGGTTGTGCTATTGCTCTATCTATCTCTGAGGAAGTTTTGGGGTTTTCACCTTAGGGTTTTCCCCACGGAAACTCTGTGTGTCTATTGTCTCTCATGCTTTTGCTTCTTGTGATGATTGACATGCCTGTTATGATTGATATGCATTGATATACTGTACATGTTATTCTCTCGGTAAATATCTTAGAGTATTGTGAATTAATGCTCAAAATTTAACATGGTACTAGAGCTAACCTGAGAAGAAGACATTGTGCAATGACGGAAACTAGGGTTTCTTGCTTATTGGGTTTCTCTCCATAGATTTTGGAAAAGAAGTATAGTAGATTGACTCTACTCATCAAGGAGAATCTCATTGTCCAATCAGAATTCAATTTTGAGCATTTTTAGATTTGGCCCTAAAAATTAGGGTTTCCATAAAAATAAGAATTTCTGAAATCTGAAGACATAGCTGGAAGCTCCTTGGAAAAATCGAATTTTAGAGCTTTGGATCGAGATTTTTGGCTAGGTAAATCTCTAGGAAACTCAAACCCTAATTTAGGGTCCTCCCTAGTGAACCCGAGAAGACTAAAAGGAATTATGAAGGGTGAAGCTTTGCAGATCTCAAATTCTGAATACACCAAGCTGATCAGATCATCAAGGTGCATCTTTCTAGCCTTTCAGAAAGTTGAAATTCACATTTTGAATTTTTAGGGTTTTTTCGACAAACCCTAATATGAGACCTGATCCAGTTTTCAGAAAAACAAGTGGTAAGACCTAAATATCGTCTATTTCCATTTGAATTACTCTTTAAGATGTCTCACCACACTAATCTTGAGGATAATCTTGAAGGGGCTGATAACTTCTAAGCCTGGAAGTATAGGATTGGGTTAATCCTGGAAGAAAATGAATTGGACTCCTACATCAGCTCTGAGGTGCCTGTCCTAGAGGATGAAGAGGCAAAGGTATTGCATAAGAAGATCTTGGTGAAGGAAAAGAGAATCATTGCTGATTCTATCAAAGACCATCTTATACCACATGTGTCATCTCTAAAGACACCCAAGGAGATGTTTGACTCCCTGACCAAGTTATTTGAATGGAAGAACATAAATCAGAAGATGACTCTGCGGAATCAATTGAAAGGGGTCAATATGTTGAATGGAGAGACCATTCAATCTTACTTCTCCAAGGTCTCTCAGATCAAGGAAAAAATTGAAGCTGTGGATGAAGTAGTGGACAATGGTGAAGTTGTTATGACCACTCTGAATGGCCTACCTAGGTCATGGGACTCCTTTATTCAAGGAATCTGTGCAAGAAAGAAATTGATCTCTTTTAGTAGACTGTGGGAGGAATGGTCTCAAGAAGAAGCTAGGCTTGTGGCACGAGAAGAAAATATGGGGAATGAAGATCAAGCTCTCACAACTCACACCAAGGGAAGCAAGGTTAAGAGGGAGAAATCTCATAACAAGAAACATTCTCACCCTTATCACAAGAAGAAAGATCTATCTCATGTTCGATGTTTCGAATGTAATGAAATGGGACACTTTGCTTCAAATTGTCCCAAGAAGAAGAAAGACAACAACTTCAACAAGAAGAAGAAGAATACCAAAATAAGATATCATGCTCATGCTGCTGAGGATGATGAACCTTCCAGGAAGAAAGCTAGAGCAGAAAGTGATGATGATGACTCATCAAGCGAAGAAGAGTATGTTCTAATCTCTGCTCTCACAGGTACTATCTCTCATGGTTGTAATGATTGGTTAATTAACAGTGGGGCTTCCAAACACATGACTGGGTTTAAAGAATATTTTGTAAGCCTATCTGAACATGAATCACCCCATAAGGTGAAACTTGGGGATGATTATCAATACCCTATCAAAGGAAGTGGGGAAGCCTCCTACAACCTAGAATCTGGAAAATCCTTGAAGATGAAAGATGTGTTATTTGTACCTGGACTCAAGAAGAACTTACTCTCTATCTCTGCATTGGATGTAAAAGGCATGAGGGTTGCATTTGTAGATGGCCAAGTCCTAATGTGGCCAAAGGATAAAACTATTGATGATGCAATGGTGATTGGAGAGCAAGAGGGAGGATTGTACAAATTGAAGGGACAACCTGAACATGTCATGGTACATGAATCCATGGAGCCAAATGAACTTTGGCATAGAAGACTTGCACATATGCACTACAGAGCATTACCAATTGCAAGTAAAGATGTGGAAGGTCTTCCTGAAATTAAGACCAAGCATGAAGGTGTTTGCAAAGGATGTGAAAAAGGAAAGAACATAAAGCAGGCATTTCCAAGCAGTGAAAGCAAGGAAAAAAGTATCTTGGAAATTATCCACTCTGATGTATGCAGCCTGATGTCATCCATCTCTCTGAGTGGGTATGTTTACTATGTCTCTTTCATTGATGACTTCTCTAGGAAGACTTGGGTTTACTTCTTGAAGAACAAAGATGAAGTGTTGGATAAGTTCAAGGAATTCAAAACCTTGATGGAGAACCAAACTGATAAGAAGATCAAAACATTCAGATCCGACAATGGTGGAGAATTCACCTCAGGTGACTTCAAGAAGCTATGCAGTGATTGAGGGATTAAGAGGGAGTTAGCTGCTCCTTACAATCCACAACAGAATGGAGTTGCAGAAAGAAAGAATCAAACAATCATGGAAGCAGCAAGGGCAATGCTGCATGACCAGGATCTACCTATGCATCTATGGGAAGAAGCAGCTAGGACAATTGTATAAGTGCAGAACAGAACACCCCACAAGATATTGGACAACAAGACACCAGAAGAGGTCTTCTCTAGTAAGAAACCTGAAGTCAGCCATCTCAGAATATTTGGTTGTCCAGTATACACTCATGTCCCAAAAGAAAAGAGAACCAAGCTAGATCCTTCAGGAAAGAAGGTTATCTTTGTGGGTTACAGTGAAAGCTCGAAGGTTTACAAAATATACTTTCCAGGGTTCAAGAAGATTGATGTCAGCAGGGACGTAACATTTGATGAAAACTCAGCATTCGTCAAATCAAGGAAGACACCTGTTGAAGTTTATGAATAACCTAAGGAAACTAGATTTCAAGACACTACCATGATTGAAGCAATTCCAGATGTTGATCGTGAAATTGAAGATCTGCAACAACCAGTAGATCCACCCCGTGAGAATAACTCTCACAAGAGAAAACCTGCATGGGCTAGAGAGATCATTCAAGATGCAGAAAGATATGGCATTCCAGAAGAAGAACACAGAGCAAAGAAGAGAACTAGATCTCATACTAGCTATGTTGCTTTACTCTGTGATATCATGAACAAAGAACCTTCCAATTATGAAGAAGCAGCGAAAAAGAAAGAATGGAAGGATGCCATGGTCGAAGAATACCAATCAATAATGAAGAATGATGTTTGGGATGTTGTCCCAAGACCTAAAGGGAAGTCTATTGTGACTTCCAAATAGATCTACAAGATCAAGCATGCTACAGATGGTAGCATAGACAAATACAAGGCAAGGTTCGTAGCTCGTGGCTTCTCTCAAAAAGAGGGAATAGATTATGAAGAAACTTTTGCTCCTATAGCCAGGTACACTTCCATCAAAATAGTATTTGCTCTGGATGCAACGATGAAATGGAAAATACACCAGATGGATGTCAAGACTGCCTTCTTGAATGGTGTAGTTGAAGAGGAAGTGTATGTGGAGCAGCCACTTGGTTTTGAGACACATGACAGGGAATCATATGTGTGCAGATTGAAGAAAGCCTTGTATGGCTTGAAGCAAGATCCCAGGACTTGGTATGGTAGGATGGACAGTTTCCTATCCAGTTTGGGATTTACCAAGAGTAAAGCAGATTCCAACCTTTATTACAAGGTGTAGGAAGGAAATCCAGTGATACTACTTCTGTATGTGGATGATCTGTTTGTAACAGGCAATGATAGTTTGATTGCCGATACCAAGAGGAATATTGTAGTCGAGTTCGAGATTAAGGACTTGGGGATGATGCACTATTTTCTAGGAATGGAGGTGTGGCAGAGTGTAGCTGGTATCTTCCTTGGACAAGGGAAGTATATAGTAGATATCCTGAAGAGGTTCGGGATGATGGATTGCAAGGCCATGGCCACACCTATGGCATCGAACCTGAAGCTTCTATGTGATGCTTCATCTAAGCCGGTTGATGTCTCTATGTATCGTCATATGATTGGGTCCTTGATGTACCTGACGAACATGAGACTAGATATTTGCTTTGTGGTGAACACATTGAGCCAGTTCCTAACGGGTCCAAGGAGTGTTCACCTGGTTGCTATAAAGCATATTATGAGGTACCTGAATGGTACAGTTGATTATGGGCTCAAGTATGAAGCAAATCAAAAGTTTAACCTGCAGGGTTATGTTGATTCAGATTGGGCAGGCAGTGCTACAGATAGAAAGAGCACATCTGGGTGCTGCTTCAGTATGGGATCAGGTGTGATCTCTTGGTTTAGCAGGAAGCAGTCCTGCGTAGCACTGAGTACAGCCGAGGCAGAGTATGTTGCAGCCTGTTCGGCTAGTTGTGAGGCAGTATGGCTTCGGAAGCTTCTGTCAGAGTTATTTGATCTCCCGCTGGAGACTACTGGTATCTTTTGTGACAACCAGAGTTTTGTGAAGCTGTCTGAGAACCCGGTGTTCCACGACAGGTCGAAGCACATTGAGATCAAATATCACTATATCAGGGATATGGTGCAGAGAGGAGCAATGAAGCTCCTGTACGTTACGACAGATGAGCAGATTGCAGATATGCTGACGAAGCCACTAGCCAAAGTGAAGTTTGAGTACTTCAGAGAGAGGCTTGGCGTTCTTCAGATCGACGACACTTTGAGGAAGAAGTGATGGACACATTTGCTGAAGCCATTCCAAGCATGGTGGAAGGAGGACCCTTCACATGGATATGGATGTAAGCGCTGGATGATGAGCATTAGGATGATGCTCTAGTTTCTGATCTATATGATCAGTTGGATCATTTATATGTATGTATGTACGCATCATGTTGGATGCTGTATATGATCAGTTGGATCATTTATATGTATGTATGTACGCATCATGTTGGATGCTGGATATGATTAGGTAGATCATGTATTTGTATATGTATCAGGTGGATACTTGTATGATCAAGTAGATCATGTATTTGTATATGTATCAGGTGGATACTTGTATGATCAGGTAGATCATGTATGTGTATATGTATCAGGTGGATACTTGTATGATCAGGTAGATCATGTACTTATGTATGTATCAGGTGGATGCATTATGTATATCAGATGGATGCATTTGTATGATCAGGTAGATCATGTATGATGATATCTATCAGGTAGATACTTTGTATGCATCAGATGGATATACTATTTGATCAGGATGATCACAGATGACGAGCTTCAAGATGTTGCTCCAGATGATATGCATCAGGTTGATGATGATGATCAGGATGATCACAGATGATGAGGTTCAGGGTTTTGCTCCAGATGATACGCACCAAGTTTATTGTATGATGATGATCAAGTTGATCATGTGATGATGTACATCAGGATGATGTATGGTGAGTATCGGTTTGATACTCTATGGAAAAGACCCTTTAAAAATCATACAGGTAGAGCGGTGTGCTCAAAACATCCTGGGTTGCTCTATCAAGATCCAGAAAGGTAGAGCGGTGTGCTCGTAACATCCTAGGATTTTCTGAGTAGGTTTTGCTACGGTTTCGCATAGAAAAGATCCTTTAAAATTCGGACAAGTAGAGCGGTGTGCTCGTAACATCCTAGGATGCTCTATCGAGATCCATACAGGTAGAGAGGTGTGCTCGTAACATACTGGGATGCTCTGAGTAGGTTTTACGAAAGTTCACATAGAAAAGATCCATTAAAATCCAGATAGGTAGAGCGGTGTGCTCATAACAGCTTAGGATGCTCTATCGAGATCCACACAGGTAGAGCGGTTTGCTCGTAACATCATGGGTGCTCTGAGTAGGTTTTGTGAAGGTCAACATGTAAAAGATATTGGGAGATCCGATAGGTTGAGCAATGTGCTCGTAATCAGTCCTAGGATGCTCTTATGAGGTTTTGTTGAGGTACGTAATCAGTCCTGAGGATTCCACAGTATGGCCAGTGATGATGAAGACCTGCAGGTGGTGGGCCTAAATCCAGTATGAAAAAGGACTGGCTTTGTAGAACTTCCTATGACGAGTAGATTCAGAGATTGATTGAGATAGCAGCAGCAGTGACGATGATGATGATTCGAGGATGATGATTTGCTGATGATGATCCAGAGAAGCAGACTTGTGCTAGATGATTTGTGTCAAGAAATACCTTCCTAGTTAAGAGGGAGTGTTGATGTATATGTAACTTTAGAATGTATTTCATTTATATATTTATTGTACTCCTATAGAGATGTATTATTCCTCTATACGAAAGTGTCGTCATTTGTATTGACAAGTGTCGCAAGTATGTTAACTTGCTGATGGGTGATTAGACCACCTTGTAAGGGGTCGGCCCAATATAATGTAATATGAAGTTATTGTACCTAGCTAGACAAGTCGGCCCCATAAGGTTATTGGGAAAACAGGACAAGTATAAATAGAGATGGGGAGATCTCTATTTGGATCACTTCAAAACTCACACTTCCTTCACTCAGAAAGTGGTGCACATGTGAGGAGGAGGATCAACTGCTAAGAGGAGTCTATCTCTTGTACTTTGGTTGTACTTTGGTTGTGCTATTGCTCTATCTATCTCTGAGGAAGTTGTGGGGTTTTTCACCTTAGGGTTTTCCCCACGGAAACTCCGTGTGTCTATTGTCTCTCATGCTTTTGCTTCTTGTGATGATTGACATGATTATTATGATTGATATGCATTGATATACTGTACATGTTATTCTCTCAGTAAAGATCCTAGAGTATTGTGAATTAATGCTCAAAATTTAACAAGGGGGAGTGCTCGTGCAATAAGGATTTGTGATTTGCTATGATTCAAGGAAATTAAAAGAGCATGAAAATAATTATGCCACACATGATTTAGAATTAGCATCCATTGTACATGCTCTCAAGATGTGGAGACATTATTTGTTGGGAAGGAGATTCAAGCTTAGAACGGACCACATGAGCTTGAAGTATTTGTTTGACCAACCGAACTTGAATGCTAGGCAAGCTAGATGGATGGAGTTTCTTTGTGAATTTGATTTTGACATTAAGCATGTAAAAGAGAAGGAGAATAAGGTTACAAATTCTCTTAGCAGAAAATTTCATGTTGTAGCATTAAGTATGTGCAAATCAAATTTGAAGACAAGAGTCCTGGAGGCTCAAACTAGTGATGAAACTTACCTTCAAATTAGAGAAAAGTTGCAGCAAAAAATTATAGATGAAAAGTGTGCGGGATATCACCTTGGTGAAGACGATATACTCATCTACAAAGATAGGCTGCACATTCGAAATAGTGCATATTTGAAGAAGCTAGTGATGGATGAAATACATCAAATGCCATACTCCAGACATCCAGGATATCAAAAGACTATAACAGCAACAAGAAAGCAATATGTTTGGCATAGTATGAAGAAGGACATAGCTGAGTACATTGCTAGGTGTCAAAAGTGCCAACAAGTCAAGGCAAAGCACCAACATCTGGCAAGATTGTTGCAACCCTTACCCATTCTGGAATGGAAGTGGGAAGTGATCTCTATGGATTTTATAACAAGTATGCCCATGACAATGAAGAAGCATGATTCAATCATGGTTGTGGTGGACAAACTATCAAAGGTAGCTCACTTTATTCCAGTCAAGTCCACTCACAAGGCTAATGACATTGCAAATATCTTCATGAGAGAGATATTCAGATTGCATGGATTTACTAAGGCAATAATTTCTGATCATGATACAAAGTTCACTTCCAATTTCTGGAAAGGATTGTTTCAAGAATTGAGAACTAGATTGAATTTCAGTACAACATATCATCCTCAAACAGATGGCCAAACTGAGAGGGTGAATCAAGTTCTTGAAGACATACTAAGAATGTATGTGATGGATAAACCATCCAAGTGGGAGGATTACCTACACTTGGTAGAATTTGCATACAATAATGGACATCATGCATCATTAGGGATGAGTCCCTTTGAGGCATTGTATGTCAAGGGATGCAGGACTCCAGTAAATTGGGATAGCCCGGTGAATAGTGTAGTGATTGGACTAGAGATGATCAAGGAAATGGAACATGAAGTTTCTAAGATCAGGCAGAATTTAAAGGAAGCTTAGGACAAGGAAAATAGTTATGTAGATTTGAAAAGAGTGCATAAGGAATTTCAGATTGGGGATCATGTTTATTTGAGAGTGAAACCAAGGAAAAGTTCCATCAAGTTGGGGAGTTGTGCCAAGTTGGCACCAAGATATTGTGGGCCATTTGAATTCCTTGATAGGATAGGACCACTTGCATATAGAGTTGCATTGCATGCTAACCTAAGAGCTCATAATGTTTTCCATGTATCTTTGCTTAAGAAGTATGTACATGATCATAATCATATGATTGATTGGAATGTGATACAGGTGGAACCCGAGGGAGAGTTCCAAGTAGAACCTATGCGCATCCTCGACAAGAATGTCACTTTGCTCCGAAATAGAGCCATCGGGCAGGTAAACGTCCAATGGGAGCACCTTAGTCCCAATGACGCTACATGGGAGCTGGAGGATGCCATGAGAGAGGCATTTCCATTTTTGTTTAGTTTTAAGAACACCGAGGACGGTGTTGTTCTAAGGGGGAGGGGAATGTAATACCCCAATTTTGACCCTTATGATATATTGGCTTTTAATGTAAATATTATGTACATGCGATGCATGTTTTCCTAGCATGGAGCTCAAGGCCTAGGCCCCGCTAGTGTATGCTCATATTTTATTTAGAAAGGCAAGTAGTTGAAAGTTTACTACCCATGTCCTATTAAGCCATGAAATATTGTAATTTGATGTAAATATTAATATTTCAATAAAATACCAAAACTGGCTATGGAAGTAACTAATAAGAAGGGGCCATGTGTATTACACTAGAGAGTGGTGAGGGGGTTGTGGGATTGAACCATAGGATACCAAATGTTAGCTTGAGAACCCATTTGACTTTCCTTGCTTTAAGAAAGTTGTTGAGAAATCAGTCCATGGCTTCAATGGAGCATGGGAAACCTAGAAATTCGTATTGCAGAGTATGGGCTATTTTTCATTGACCCACAAGTCACTCTACCTGATGGTAATTCATTTTTCCTCATTCCCATTCCATTGTTGAACATCCCAGCATCAACTTTCATCCATTACACGTGCCCAACAGGGAGAAAAACCAGAAATCACAACTTTGCAAGAACCCACGTTTTGAAGTGCCATAAACGCCCAGAATTTGGAATTGACAGTAAAATACAATGGGGGATCCATAGATATGAACCTTGGGGCGATATTGAGAGTATTAGATACCCCGAAATCCATTGGAAAACCCAGTTTTTATAGCCCAAAAATCCAGTGATGGGATTGAGTTATTTGAGTACAGAATTGTGAGAAATCCAAGTGTGAACGATTGAACAGAGGTTGGGTTTGCTTATAAACCCAGTGAAGACTAGAATCTCAAGAAGTTAGCAGTTGGACCTTTCTATTCCCACCCTGAATAGAACTGGAGGGAAGGGACTCCTGAGGGACTGTGCAACAGAGAAGGGGACCTTCCTTGTGTTGGGTGAGGTAGGTATTGTGGATGCCATGACTGTTGAGTTCATTTGAGATGCTTGTAGCTCTATGGTTAAGCTCACTGGCTTAACATCCTCCTGCTTTTATTATTGCATGCTTGATAAACCCAACTATGTGTTGGATTAGCATGATTGTTTGAGTGAAACCATGGCTGTGAGTGAGCCTGTTTAGTTCCTTCTTAGTGGATACACAACCCAGCTCGGGGGTGATCTCTTAGATGAAAGAATATAGGCTGGACATATATCTATGGTTGGGGATGGACATATATCTATGGTTGGGTGGAACATTGCTCTCACATAGTCAGTTGTTTAGATAGCTTCATCTCAAAGATAAGTGTTCTCTGTGGTTTAAATCATATGCATTCCGTGTTCTGCAATGTGTTAATTCTGAATGATAATTATTCATGCTAATGGATCGAAATAATTATCTTAATATGGTTGATATGAAATCTGTGCATAGCATTGGAATGGGATTGATTCTATGCATGTGAAATCATCCTCTACTTGTGATAGATATGTTGATGCATTACCGTTTGTGTGTGTGAAAATATGTTTTAATTACACCGTATAAATTAATTATGCATTTTATTTTGATTGTACATTTCTTTGTATGGTTGTGGGGAGAGTTATACACCCCCATGTTACAGTTATGTTCCCTCTATCGTTTGGAGTGATGGGAGGGGGCGTGACATGTAGTGACAATGGATTTCATCACTAGGTTTCCTAAGGCAAGCTTGCAAAATGATGCCATCATGGTTGTGGTAGATAAGTTGACTAAGGAAGCACACTTCATTCTAGTAAAGACAACTCATAAAGCAGCTAACATTGTAGATATTTACATGATAGAAGTAGCCATATTGCATGGTATTCCCAAGGCTATAGTATCAGACATAGATTCAAAATTTACTTCTAACTTTTGGAAAGGTTTGTTTGAGGGCTTTGGCACAAGTCTAAACATGAGTACAACATACCACCCTCAGACAGATGGACAGATAGAAAGAGTTAACCAAGTGATTGAAGATATGTTGAAGACTTATGTGATAGATCATCCATCTAAGTAGGAAGATTATTTACACTTGGTGGAATTTTCTTATAATAATTGATATCATTTCTCTTTGAAGATGAGTCCTTTCGAGGCCATGTATGGAAGGGAGTGCAATACTCCCATCAGTTGGGATAACCCAATAGACAGAGTCATTATTGGACCAGAATTATTAAAGGATATGGAGGATCATATGGTTAAGATAAAGCAGAATCTAAAGGCATCTCAAGTTAGGAAGAAAAGCTATGCAGATCAGAATAGGACTACTAGACAGTTTCAAGTTGGAGATCATGTGTTCTTGAAAGTTAGACCCAAGAAAAGTTTCTTAAAATTGGGGAATTGCTCCAAGCTAGATTCTAGATATTGTGGACCTTTTGAGGTCTTATCTTAAATAGGACATGTTTCTTATGACTTGGATCTACCCTCTTGCATTAGAGTACATAATGTATTTCATGTCTCTTTATTGAAAAAGTATATACCTTATGCTAACCATGTAATTGATTGGAATGTGATCCAGGAAATTAAGAGTGATTTTATTTTCTTTATCGGTATATATACATGTATTTACATGGTACTAATTGTGTGATCGAATGGCTTATGATCTAGGTGGAAGGGGAAGGGGATTTTTCGATACAACCTATTTCCATTTTAGGCAGCAAGGTCAAGCTACTTTGGAATCGAGATATCGGATAGGTAAAGGTCCAATGGACCCATTTCAACCCTGAGGATGCGACTTGGGAGTTGGAAGATGCTACGAGGGAATCATACCCTCATATATTTTGAAAGTTTGGTTTTTAAGGAATTTATGTAATAAATATGCATTGAGGACGATGCACTGTTTAAGGGGGAGGGGGATGTAATACCCCAGTTATTAAGCCCTAGAATTATGGCCTTTTATCTAACTATGGACTTATGTTTCATTTGTTAATATGACTATGGAATTGTGCTCATTTGTTTGATGATGTGATTATGTACTTTGGAATTACTATTATTTGTTAATGTTTTTGTTGTTATTATTATCATTATTGTTCTCTTTGAATGATTGTTGCTATTAAATTAAATAAATAACTGGCTGAGCAAAGGAAACTAAAAGAGTATGGGAGACCATGGATCTCACGAAGTGAGGGGGAATGGGGGACATCTCTAGCACCTTATAGCTTGTTGTTGGATGTTAGTTGTCCATCCTATCTCATTATGTGCCTTGGTGAATTTAACAATGTTGGTCACCCAAACATTGTACAACGGAACCCATTTTCGATTTTTATGAACTATGGAGTTATTATTACACCTTATACATAATTTAATGGGCCCCCTCTTTCCTAGTGCGCCCTCCTTGGGAGAAATTCCCTCATATTTATGTGTTTTTGTCATTTATGAGCCCTCTCCCTAGATTCTAGGAGCTGTAAGCTAGAATTTAGATTCCCCCTCCTCGATTTGTGCCTCCACCTCCATAAGTACACCCCACTCCTCCATTCATCCCTAATTTTGTGCTTACATGATATTTATGACCCTATTGGATCCCCTCTCTCACCAAATTCTCCCTACTTCATGTTTTGTAACCCCTCGTATGTATTTAGTTTGCCTCCTTGTGTTCTTCATGGCTCCACTCCTTGGTTTTTGGTAACTCCTCCTCATGGTGCTAATATCAGAAAGGGAGTATCCTAACTAGGCAACCACTCCACTAATTTGAGTTATGTTTCCATGATGAATCGTGTAGCTATTTTTTTCACACCAGCTAGTGCAAAATGGCATCTGCTAAGGATTATGGAACCCTTAGTAGCAGTTTGTAAATAAAAGTAAACAACTAACTTAAATATGTATTGCATTAACATACCAAACAAACAGGAACCAATCAATCAGATCAAAAATTTGTATTATGCTATAAAAAATGGTTTACAATGGATATTTACCTCAAAACGTGAGTAAGTGATGGCCCTCGCAGTCGTATGAAGAGTAGTGCTCTGGGTATCCAAGGTTCCTTGATCTTCTCCAAATGATCAAATGATGGTTGAAGCTCAGCCAAAATGGGGAAACAGAAGCTCAACGTGAAGCAGGGGTTTCAATGGGAATTTCTGTAGCATAAGGGTAGGAAGAGTGAATGTTGGATCTTGAATGGGGGGCCTCCACCACCTTTTTATAGTAATTTTGGGTGGTGGTGTATTGTACTCCCATGGTATTAGGAAGCCACTAGTATTGGCCAGTGGTATTTGACGGTTTCCCTCTTTTTTAATTTTATTTTGACTATTTCTCCTTTCTCTTTTTCTTTTTTTGGGATTTGACCCTTTTTTGTGGGATTCTAACCTTTTTTGAAGGATTTTCATTAATTGATGAGGGAAATAATGATTTTTTCCCATTTGGTTACCAAATTAGGGATTTTTGGGTTTTTGGAGGCAAAAAATGTAGCAAAAGGGGATAAATGGGTTATGTGACTAGTGGGGTGAGCTAGGTGAACAATTTTTGGGTGTTAATAGATTGCCCCCTGATGTGTGAGGGAAGGAGCTCATCGTATGGACGATAGACATCATAGGTTCTAAATGTTTCCAGGGGTGTGAGCATTGTGATGGCAGAGAGCGGAAATTGGTTGGAGACCGGAACACGTACTTCATACAAATTGCAAGGGCCAGAACTAGAAATACATCACTTCAATAATGGATGAGGAACATGATCTCAAATATATGGATGAGGCGGGCATACCCATGCTCGTATCAAGGTATACAAATAATGGTGAATCCCAAAGGGGACCTAAAAAATACATAGAGAACTGTTGTGTACATCATGATGGTCCAGAGGGGACACAAATATGGGACATACTCATGGTCCAACCATGACTGATATGAAGAAATGATACATGGAAATAATGGCATCTATCTTGAATGCGGTACCATACCAACTGATGCTTTTCGAGATATGAAGATGTCCAAAAACTATATGGACTCAATGACGGAGAGTCAAAATATCAATGGTACACTGAACTGCATCTAAACTGGATAATTATAGGAAGCATATAGCTGAAAGGCATCCAAACACTATCGCCAATGTAGCCTGAATATCCGCGGGAAGAAACAGATGAGGGGTTCCAAATAGACTCACCAATATGCTAGAGTCAGGGGATATCCGGGGTCTTTGACCAATAACTGAAGGAACCAATACCATTTACGAATCTCAATGGTGCGATGATGGATCTAAAGTCGAGCACGTGAGAAACAACCATTCTAAGAGGCACTAAGGAATCCTCTCGCATGGTCTGTAGGAACTTACCACTGATGGAGATGAGTCCAATATATAGGGATATCTAGGTCTATCCTCTGGAATAGATGTGTTGGCGTCGATAGAGGAAGAGCTACAATTACCATGCCAATGATGTTTCCTTGATAGGAGCGCGAGATGTACAACCAAGATGTGATAGTATTGGACATGAGACTGACATATTATGGGGGGATACGGGGGTTGGAGAGTGATAGGACTCAAAATTCCTTTGTTCAGAGTATGACAGAAGGGTTAACTAGGAAGCATATGAAATTGAACTCGAGGAAGGGATCATAGCTTAAGGGATCAAGGAGGGTGGCTGCAATGGGGGAGACTCAGGGGGGAGGGGGGGGAACTGATGATTGAGATCAGGAGAATCCAAGGGTGACACATTACAAAATACTCTGAACAAGTGTGACCATATTGGGGATGCTTCCATAATGGGGGGACTAGATGTGATATGTTGTGGCACCGAGAAGCACCATTTGGGCCTTATTCATGGTTTAAGGAGCTCGAAGAAGAGATAAAGTGTGCTTGAGATTATACCTTCATGTGGATTTGTATTAGCCCGGGATGGTGGATGCTCGTGGGTGCTTTCAATTTTAAGGAGTTTGAAAGTGAGAAGAAGACTCTGAGATGTTGAGAAGATATCGTCCTTTGGATTTATACGAGCCCAAAATGGTGAATGCTCGTGGTCACTTTCAATTTTTGAGAGTCTGGAAGCAATAAGAAGACTCTGAGGGGGTTCTTTTTCATGTGTTAGTCCCCAAGGCCTAAAAAATCATAAAAGTATGCAATGGAGATCTCTTCTAGCCAATGTGACTAGAGTATTCATTTTTCATAATTACTCTAGCATGTCCGGAAAAGGGTTAAACTTATACCAAATTGACACCATTTCAGATACTTTAACAGGAATGAAAGGAAGCAAGATTGCTCGGGGATCTTTTCATTCTTTAAGGAGTTGAAAAAGATCTTAACATAAACTCCATGAGTGCCTTTTCATAAAGGAGTTTCTCAGCCCGGAAAAGGGATAAAAGGATACCGAGCAGATGTAAAATACAAGCAAGTGTTAAGTTTTAATCAAATTCACAACAATAGCATAAACAAGATCACTGAAAGAAACACAATCACAATATAGACACAAATTTATCTTGGGAAACCCTCATGGGGTAGAAAACCCAACAAAACTTCCTCAATATAGATGATCAAAAGTACAAAGAAAAAATCCCAAAACAAGAGCTCCTTCTCCTTTGCAGATATCTCTCTCTCTCTCTCCTATGCGCAATCCACAAGTGAGTGTGTGTCCAAATGAGGAGCACAACACTTCTATTTATACTTTATCTTCCACTTGACATTTTCCTTAAATAGGTCAGCCCCTAACAAATTAACCTAATGTTGATTAGGCCGACTTCACTAGGGGACTTAAACACCCCATTACAATTGACTCAAAGGGGATCTTTTTCCTCGACTTACAAGGGAGGATTTACCTCATTGAATTTACATAATCAAATACAATAATGACATCCTAACAGAGGAATAAAACATATCTGAATAAATAATAATAAAATACAATAGAATATTCTTTGAAGTTACAATATTTCAACACTCCCCGTTAACGAGAAGGGTATTCTACTGACTACAACAACATCAATTGAAGGAGAAAGGAGAGAGAGCATCATCAACAACATCAAGGTGATACATCTATAAATCATTGGAATTTTTTTTCAACAACATCAGCAACTAGAACAGTTACTGGAACATCTTCAATATCTTCAAACATCTTCAGTACTGGAGAATCATCTTCTACAACATCGAGTCTTCATCTTTGTTCTTCATCTTCTGTAACACTCAATCGCTTGATCGTCTACAACAACACTTGATCTCTCGATCAACAACATCATTTGCAACAATATAACCTACAACACACATGATCCAATTATGGGATGATCAATCCCTCTCACTTTAGTACATAAGTCCAAGGATGATGCAATCCAACCATAGTGTCAGTCCTTTTTCATATTGGATGTGACCTAGATTAAATATAGGGTTTACCACCACAGTTCTAGTCCTTTTTCATACTGGATGTGACCTAGATCAAATATAGGGTTTACAATCACAATGCCAGTCCTTTTTCATACTGGATGTGACTTAGATCAAATCTAGGGTTTACAACCCGAGTGCCAGTCCTTTTTTCATACTGGATGTGACCTAGATCAAATCTAGGGTCTACAACAACAGTTCCAGTCCTTTTTCATATTGGATGTGACCTAGATCAAATCTAGGTTTTACAACCACAATGCCAATCTTTTTGCATACTGGATGTGACCTAGATCAAATATAGGGTTTAAAACCACAGTGCCATCCCTTTTTCATGCTGGATGTGACCTAGATCAAATCTAGGGTTTACAACCACAGTGCCAATCCTTTTTCATACTGGATGTGACCTAGATCAAATCTAGGGTTTATAACAACATCATCATCACATTCTCAGAGACAAGATTCTATGCATCCCTTTAGGCCATGGTTCCAGGCATGATACAATCCCAATGCAACATCATCATCATCACATTCTCGGAGACACGAGTCTACGGATCCCTTTAGGCCATGTGTCCAGGGATACAATCCCACTGCAACATCATCACTGCTCCCCCTTTCAAGGAATGTCCTTTCAAACCACACCAAACTTGTCACGGAAGTACTCAAACTTAACTCGAGACAGATGCTTGGTCAACACATCAACAACTTGCTCATCAGTGCTCACATACTGGATCTTTATAGCTCCCTTCTGTACCATATCCCGTATATAAAAATACTGGATTTCTATGTGCTTTGACTTGTCATGGAACAATGGGTTCTCCTTCATCTTTATACAACTCTAGTTGTCACATAGAATCACTGTGGTATCCAACTCCAGGTCAAATAGACCTGACATCAACTTCCAAAGCCATATGGATTCACAACTATCAGAACAAGCTGCTATATACTCTGCTTCAGTTGTGTTGAGAGCAATATTGGACTGCTTTCTGCTAAACCATGAGATAATGGCGGATCCCAGACAATAACATCCACCTGAGGTGCTCTTCCCATATTAGACACTTCCATCCCAATATGCATCTATATATAGTCATGATATCCAACAGAGTATAGACCAAATTCCATCGTACCTTTCAAGTACCTCATCACATGCTTTGTAGCTATTAGGTGAACATGTCTAGGCTCAACTAGATACTGACTCAGGGTGTTCACAGCAAAGCATATATTTGGCCTGGTATTCATCAGGTACATCAACGATCCAAGAATATGTCTGTATTGAGTCACATCCACTAAATCTAACGAACCATGAGCTAACAAATTCAAGTTGGTATCCATGGGTGTGGCCATGGCTTTACAATCCAACATATCAAATATTTTTAGTATTTGCATAGCATACTTTCCCTGGTTGAGAAATATTCCTTCTGGGTTCTGCCACACTTCTAGACCTAGAAAATAATGCATCAATCTAAGGTATTTCATCTCTAATTCTTCAGAGAGCTTCTTCTTACACTATACAATATGTTTCTCATTTCCTATCAGAAATAAATCATACACATACAGCAACAGTATGATAGGTTCATCATACATAACCTTAAGGTAAAGGTTAGGGTTAGGGTCAACTATATTTTTGGTAAATCCCAAGCTCGTCAGAAATCTATCTATCCTTCCGTACCAAGCTCTAGGATCTTGTTTCAATCCATACAGAGCCTTCTTCAACTTGCATACGTGATTCCGGCTATCCTCAAATTCAAATCCCTGTGGTTGTTCTATGTACACTTCTTCCTCAATCACACCATTCAGGAAGGTTGCCTTCACATCCATCTGGTGTAAACTCCACTTCATCATGGATGCAATTGCGATGATGGTTCTAATGAAAGTGTACCTTGCTACTAGTGCAAATGTCTCTTTATAATCAATTCCCTCTTTCCGAGAGAATCCTCTAGCCACAAACCTTGCTTTGTATTTCTCAATACTTCCATTAGCTGCATGCTTTATCGTGTACATCCATTTGGAAAATAACACACTTTTTCCTTCTTGTTTGGGAACTATATCCCAAACATAATTTTTAATTATTGATTGGTATTCTTCCGTCATTGCTTCTACCCATTCTTTCTTTTGTATGGCTTCTCTATAACTAGTAGGTTCTTGATCTACAAGATCACACATCAAAGCCACATAACTGGAGAATGGATTTGGTTTCTTGATTGCTCTTGTGGATCCTTCTGGAGCTCCATACTTTTATGCTTCTTGCATGATTTCTCTTTCCCAAGCAGGATTTCTCTTTCTTGATATATTCATAGTGGGAAGTTCTTGAGTTTCTAGTATATCACGGTCTTCTGGTGTTTCATCTTCAAGGGAGGGTGCAGCTTCTGCATTTCTGGGAGGTACATCTTCTTCATATACTTCTTCACACTGGCATTTTCTAGATCTCTTGAGAGCTGCTTCTTCATCAAATGTTGTATCTCTACTGATCTCCATGTGATGGAATCCTGGAATATATATTCTGAAGGATTTGGAAACCTCACAGTATCCAACATATATTCCCTTCTTCCCAGAAGGGTCCAATTTGGTTCTCTTTTCTTTTGGTATGTGAACATATACTGTACAACCAAATATTTTTTGGTGGCTTACTTCAGGCTTCTCTCCTGTGAACATTTATTCTGGAGTCTTGAATCCAAGGGCACTATGGGATAGTCTATTCTGTACATAAACTGTTGTCCTTGTTGCTTCAGCCCATAGATGCATTGGAAGATCTTGATCATGTATCATTGTCTTCACTGCTTCCATAATGGTCCTATTCTTTCTTTCCGCAACACCATTTTGTTGAGGATTGTAGGGAGTAGTTAGTTCCCTCTTGATTCCAGTTTCTTTACAAAAGGCTTCAAAATATTTTGAAGTATATTCTCCGCCATTGTCTGTTCTGAGTGTCTTGATTCATCTTTCTGAATAATTCTCTATCAAGGCTTTGAATTCCTTGAATTTTCCAAGTAATTCATCTTTTGCTTTCAAGAAAATATATCCATGTCTTTCTTGAATAGTCATAAATAAATGTAACATAATATTCATAACCACTTAAAGATGTGGAGGGATTTGGACCACATACATCAGAATTAATTAATTCTAATGTACCTTTAGTATTTGCCTCACTCTTTGGAAATGTATTCTTGATATTCTTTCCTTTTTCAAATCCTTTGCAAATGCCTTCATGATCAATCTTCAATTCTGGTAATCCTGTCACTACTTTGCTCACATAGGGTAGTGCTTTGTAGTTGATGTGGGAAAGCCTCCTATTCCATAGTTCAATTGGGATATTAGTTTCATGAACAAGGGCTTCTTCTGAATGTCTCTTGAGTTTATATAAGCCTCCTTCTTCTTCACCAATGACAACTACATCTTCAATTAATTTTCCTTTGGGCCACATAAGTAATTGTCCATCTATGAATGCAACCCTATATCCTTTCTTATCTAATGCTGAGATAGAAAGTAAATTCTTCTTTAAATCTGGTACATATAATACTTCCTTCATCTTCATGGGGGTTCCAGAATCAATCTTGTAGATTGCTTCACCAATTCCTTTATTAGGATATTGATAGTCATCTCCTAATGATACCTTATGAGGAGAGTTCTTCTCTTCAAGTTTTGACAAATTTTTATTTTTCCCTGTCATGTGATTTGAAGCACCACTATCAATAATCCATGTATCTTCTCCAGGTGTCACAGACCCGAAGAGTGCAGAGAATAATACATACTCTTCCACATCTTCTTCTTTTTCCTATTTTCTTCGAGGTCCTTCTTCCTCTTCTTCTTCATCATCATCTTCAGCTAGATGTGCATGATGTATTTTGTGTTTGAACCTCTTCTTGTATTATTGTCTCTTCAATGGAAAATATCTAGAAATATGTCCCATCTTATCACAATGGTAACATTGAAAGTTGGAGTAGTCTCTTCTTGGAATGTTTCCTCTTGTCGTATGGAACTTCTTGGGAGGTTGAGACCCCTTGTGGCATTCCTTCTTCAAGTTATATTGACTTCTTCTTCTCCTTGTATGGGTGGATAGGGATCGATAATCTTCTTTAAGTAGAGCTTCTCTATTGGCTACCATGGCCTCCTCTTGGATGCAATCTTCCCATACAATATCAAATTTCATGTTTTCCTTTCTGGCACACATAGTCTGGATGAATGAATCCCAAGGTCTATTGAGACCATTGAGAGAAGTTATTACTAGCTCATCTTCATCAAGGGAGTCTCCAATGGATTCTAGTTGCTCCTTGAACTGGGAAACCCTTGTAAAGTAGTCTTGGATGGATTCTCCTTTTCTCATATTGATAATCTTCAATTGAGCTCTCAAATTCATCTTCTTATTGATGTTCTTACCTTCATACAAGCTGGATAGGGCATCATACATCTCCTTCGGGGTCTTCTTGGATGACACTTGAGGAGTTAAGTGGTCTTTGATAGAATCAAGAATGATTCTCTTTTCCCTAATCAGGTCCTTCTTGTGCTTCTCCTTAGCTTCATCTTCTTCAGGTTTTGCAACTTCATCCTTGATGTATTTGGCAAGATCATTCTCTTGAAGAATGAGGCCAATCCTATATTTCCATGCTCAAAAATTCTCTATGCCTTCTAGCTTGTCCTCAAGCTTAGTGCTTGGGGCCATCTTATCCAGGAGGTCACCAAAAAATAAAAATTCTCAAAATGAAAAATTGACCTTACCAGGAGATGTGCTTGACTGAGGCGAGTTGACTGATAGACTTGCTTTCTAGAGATTCCAAATTTTTACCATTCAAATTTGACTTGCGAATTTTGGACCTGCAGTAGATTTTTGGTTCACTAGTTTTTCTAGTCTAAAAGTCAAACTAGAGTTTGACTTTCCTGGAGATCTACCCACTCAAAAAATTTGATCCAAGGCTCTAAATTTCGATTTTGGAGAGGTGCATATTTCTATGCAATCAGATTCCAAAAATTCCAACTTTGATAGAAACCCTAATTTCTTACCAGAGGAAGAATAGAGAGAGTTTCACCTTGTGAAAGATGTCCTATTCAGGTTAGCTCTGATACCATGTTAAGTTTTAATCAAATTCACAACAATAGCATAAACAGGATCACTTAAAGAAACACAATCACAATATAGACACAAATTTATCCTAGGAAACCCTCATGGGGTAGAAAACCCAACAAAACTTCCTCAATATAGATGATCAAAAGTACAAAGACAAAATACCAAAACAAGAGCTCCTTCTCCTTTACAGATATCTCTCTCACTCTCCTATGCGCAATCCACAAGTGAGTGTGTGTCCAAATGAGGAGCACGACACTTCTATTTATACTTTATCTTTCACTTGACATTTTTCTTAACTAGGTCGGCCCCTAACAAATTAGCCTAATGCTGACTAGGCCGACTTCACTAGGGGACTTAAACACCCTATTACAATTGACTCAAAGGGGATCTATTGCGCCGACTTACAAGGGAGGATTTACCTATATGACATTACATAATCAAATACAATAATGACATCCCGATGGAGGAATAAAACATCTCCGAATAAATAATAATAAAATACAATAGAATATTCTTCGAAGTTACAATATTTCAAGAGCAAGGAAGAAGTGTTCAATCAAGGGACAAATATGAATGGACCAAGAAAGAAGGTAAGGGGGAACACTGATGGAGCCTCCTTGCGGGTAGATGAATGGCGAAAAAATAATGGAATAACTACAGTACGTACATAGCGAATGTCTTGTGAGTAGGTCGTGATAGACAAAATGGTCAAAGTAGATAAAAAACGTTGATGTCCTTGATGGCATGCAAAGCGAGGTGGGGGGGTCGTGAGAAAAACGCCCAGAAAAAGGAGTGAGTGAGAGTGAGAAATGATCTCAAGCATCATCAAAGGCACGGAATTCTACATCCGGCAGTGCAAACAATGTGAAAAAATGGAGTTCAGAGGACTCTAGAATGGTCAAAGAGAGAAAAGGGGCCATAAATAAAGGTGAGTCCACCAAGCTAAGGATGCGGTGGTGGGGAAAAATGATGACCCACGAGGGTGGAATACTAGGTGTTTAGAAATAAAACCAAATATACAAGTGACATGTGACCTCTAAAATGGTCGAGATCAGGCTAGTGAAAAAGTGAGCACGGTTAAGGTCCTGCCCCCATGCTATGGGCCTAAGGTTTTTTATTGTGGATCACATATGTGTTGGTTTGAGTGATGGGATCATTACAATACCGAGATAGATGTGATGGGGTAGGGTCAAAATGATTGAGTAAGCCTCCTATCCCAGGTTTGAGGTAATATAGTATGCCCCTATCCTAGAGGGGTCAATGTGTTGCAGGTGATGTCTCAGATAGGGATCAACAGGGCATCGACCAACTACTGGAAGGGGGGTGTACCATGAGGATAACGGACATAGTGGCACACTAAATTGATGATATGATGATGGGGGATTCCTCTTCTTGGGTAGATGCTCCCATTATTGCCGACAAGAATGACGACGATGATGAGTAGGCAATTTTTTGGGCCTGACCCCATGTTGTGGACATGTGATTTCCTCGTCGATTTGAAAGGTTGAATAGATGGTTTGGAGAGATCATATGAAGGGGCCGACAGGACATAGGGGTCGCCAGTGGAAACCATGTGAATGGTGTTAACCTCAGCCAAGGAGGAGGATTCTAAAGAAGGCTGGTGCATTTCGTGAACCACCAACTGATACTCTAGTAAGCCAGGACAATGATGAGAGTAATGGCCGTAGACGCTACATATGGCACAGGAGTGGTTGGTGCACAACAATTTGTTATGATGTGGGGGGGTGGTTGGAAGTTCAATGACCGGTATATTTGGGTCATCGTCCAATGTCTTCATGTGTGTTTGAAGGTGTTAAGTTTAAACCAAATAGACTAGCAAGATCACTGAAAGAAACATAATCACAAGATAGACACAGAATTTACCCTGGGAAACCCTCATGGGGTAGAAAACCCAGCAAATCTTTCCTCAATAAGATGATCAACCAAAATACAAGATGTGCTCCAAGATTTGATCTCCTTCTCTACCTCCTTAGCAAACCTCCCAGACAAGTGCGCTACTTTTCTGAGTTGTACAAGTGTGTCTAATGAGGAGCTCACCTCCTATATTTATACTAGTTCCCGACTGACCAAAATACCTAATGGGGCCGACCTCTCCTGGAGAAGTCTAATAACCCCTAAAATATAAGATCGGGGCCGACCCCCACATGGTGGGTCTAATAACCCTAGTTACCACAAACCATTGGAGGAATAATCATCTTCGAATACATAATAGGGTTACCTCGGAGGGATGAAACATCTCTGGAATAATAATGTACAAATATAATATTCTTAGAAGTTACAATATTCAACACTCCCCCTTAACGAGAAGGATATTATAACAATGTCTGCAGGAGCAAGGAGTCATCGACTACATCATACATGATACATCTATAAATCATCGGAAGCTTTCTTCAATTCATCATCATCAGTAACTCAACCAGTTACTGGAACATCAACATCATCAGCATCGTCATCACACGATCATCAGCATCGTCATCATACGATCATCATCATCGTCATCACATGATCATCAGCATCATCATCATACGATCATCAGCATCGGCATCATCATCACATGATCATCAGCATCGTCATCATACGATCATCAGCATCGTCATCACATGATCATCGGCATCGTCATCATACGATCATCAGCATCGTCATCACACATGATCCAATTACTGGATGATCAATCCCTCTCACTTTAGGACATAGGTCCAAGGATGATACAATCCTAATCCACTTACGGGATGATCAATCCCTCTCACTTTAAGACACCTCACCATGTCTAGGGACGATGCAATCCCAATCAATTAACAGGATGATTAGTCCTTATCACTTTAAGACACCTCACCATGTCTAGAGACGATGCAATCCCAATCGATTAACAGGATGATTATTCCTTATCAATTTAAGACACCTCACCATGTCTAGGGATGATGCAATCCCAATCGATTAACAGGATGATTAGTCCTTATCACTTTAAGACACCTCACCATGTCTAGGGACGATGCAATCCCAATCGATTAATAGGATGATTAGTCCTTATCACTTTAAGACACCTCACCATGTCTAGGGACGATGCAATCCCAATCGATTAACAGGATGATTAGTCCTTATCACTTTAGGACATAAGTCCAAGGATGATGCAATCCTATAATGTACATTTTGAACCAAATGCTCAGGGGCGATGCAGTCCTATATATGTCCACTAAGGACCATATTCTCGAAGACATCTGTCTATGGATCACTTTAGGACTAAATTCCAGGGATGATACAATCCTCATCGTTCGTGAGGAACCGTATTCTTGAAGACATCTATCTACAGATCACTTTAGGACTGAAGTCCAAGGATGATACAATCCTCCATCAACCTCATCGTCGGAACAGACAACCTCATCTTTAACCTTATTGTTGAAACAGGTAGGCACATCATCGATACAGTATCCTCATCAATACAGGTATCATTAGTACGTATCATCAATACTAATATCCTCATCAATACAAGTATATATATCATCAATACAAGTATCCTCATCAATACAAGTATGCACATCATCAATACAAGTATCCTCATCAATACAAGTATACATATCATCAATACAAGTATCAATACAAGTACATATGCAAGTATTCTCATCAATATAAGCAAACATAACATAGATGCAAGTATCCTCATCAATACAAGCAAACATATAATCTAGATAAGCAATCTCATCATCAATATAGGTATCCACATTGATACCAGTACTCAAAGATATCTTCATCTATCATATCACTCCCCCTTTCGAGGAGAGTCCTTTTGAACTACACCAAGCTTGTCTCGGAAATGCTCAAACTTTACATGAGACGGAGGTTTGGTTAGTATATCAACAACTTGCTCATCCGTGCTCACATATTCGAGCTTGATAGCTCCTTTTTGCACCATATACCGTATATAGAAATAACGGATCTCTATGTGTTTTGACATATCATGAAATACTGGATTCTCAGTCATCTTGATACAACTCTTGTTATCACACAGAATCATAGTGGGTTCCATCTCTAAGTCAAACAGTCCTGATAATAACTTACAAAGCCATACTGCTTCACAACTGGCAGAGCAAGCAGCTATGTATTCTGCTTCAGCTGTGCTGAGAGCCACACTAGACTGCTTCCTGTTGTACCACAAGATCATAGCAGATCCCAAACAATAACATCCTCCCGATGTACTCTTCCTGTCTGATACACTTCCTGCCCAATCAGCATCAGTGTAGCCATGCAAATTTAAATCATGATCTCCACTATAGTAAAGACAAAAATCTATCGTACCTTTTAAGTACCTCATCACATCTTTTGCAGCTATCATGTGAACTCTTCTAGGTTCCACCAGATACTGACTCAAGGTATTCACAGCAAAACATATGTCTGGTCTAGTGTTAGTCAAATACATTAATGATCCAATAATCTGTCTATACAAAGTTATGTCCACTAACTCTAATGAGTTATCTACTAATAACTTCAAGTTGGAGTCCATGGGAGTGGCCATGGCTTTACAGTCCAACATATCGAATATTTTCAAAATCTCCACAGCATACTTACCCTGATTTAGAAAGATTCCTTTTGTGTCTTGCCATACTTCCAAGCCTAAGAAGTAGTGCATCAATCCGATATCTTTCATCTCAAATTCTGAAGAGAGCTTCTTCTTGCATTTGATAATTTGTCTCTCATTTCCAGTCAGAAATAGATCATCTACATACAATAATAATATAACAAGTTCATCATTCATAACTTTGAGATAAAGGTTAGGATCAGCTTTACTCTTGGTAAAGCCCATGCTTTTCAAGAAACTGTCAATCCTTCCATACCAAGCTCTAGGGGCTTGCTTCAATCCATACAAAGCCTTCTTTAATTTGCATACATGAGATTTTCCATCTTCTACCTCAAATCCAAGTGGTTGTTCTATGTACACTTCTTCTTCAATTACACCATTCAGGAAGGTTATCTTAACATCCATCTGGTGTAGTTTCCATTTCATCATTGATGCAAGTGCCATGATAGCTCTAATGGAAGTGTACCTAGCAACTGGTGCAAATGTTTCTTCATAGTCAATTCCCTCCTTTTGAGAGAATCCTCTGGCTACAAACCTTGCCTTATATTTTTCAATACTACCATCCACAGCATGTTTTATCTTGAATATCCATTTGGAGGACACTACACTTTTATCTTTTGGTTTGGGAACTATATCCCAAACATCATTTTTCATTATTGACTGGTATTCCTCTGTCATTGCTTCTACCCATTCTTTATTCTGAACTGCTTCTTCATAGCTCGTAGGTTCTTGATCTACTAGATTACACATCAAGGCCATATAGTTGGATACTAGCTTTGGTTTCTTCCTTTCTCTAGTGGAGCCTTCAAGAGCTCCATACTTTTCAGCTCCTTGAATAATGTCTCTGGCCCATGCTGGCCTTCTTTTTCTTGATAAGTTTGTAATGGGGGGTTCTTGTGGTTCTAGCAAGTCATGGTCTTCAGGTGTAGTATCTTCAGGAATGGGTGCAGCCTTTGTGATCCTGGAAGGTGAGTCTTCTTCATAGATATCTTCATGTTGGCACTTCCTAGATCTCTTGAGAGCTGTTTCTTCATCAAATGCCACAACCCTACTAATTTCCATATGATGAAAACCTGGGATGTAAATTTTGAATGCTTTGGATAATTCACAATATCCAACAAATATTCCCTTCTTTCCAGAAGGATCCAACTTGGTTCTCTTTTCTTTTGGAATGTGAATGTATACAGGACATCCAAATATTTTAAGATGACTTACCTCAGGATTCTTTCCTGTGAATACTTCTTCTAGAGTTTTGAAATCAAGAGCACTATGGGATAGTCTATTTTGAACATAGACTGTTGTTCTAGCTGCTTCAGCCCATAAATACATAGGTAGGTCTTCATCATGTATCATTTTCTTTACTGCTTCCATGATGGTTCTATTCTTTCTTTCCGCATCACCATTTTGTTGGGGATTGTAGGGAGTAGTTAGCTCCCTCCATATTCCAGCTTCTTTACAGAAATCTTCAAAATCTTTTGAAGTATATTCTCCGCCATTATCTGTTCTGAGTATTTTAATTTTCTTTTCTAAATGATTTTCTATCAATGCTTTGAACTCTTTGAATTTTCCAAAAACTTCATTCTTCCCTTTTAAGAAGTATATCCAAGTTTTCCTTGAATAGTCATCGATAAATGTGAGATAATATTCATATCCACTTAAAGATGTGGAGGGCATTGGTCCACATACATCTGAATGGATTAATTCCAAAATGCTTTCGGTCTTTGTTTCACTCTTTGGAAATGGGTTCTTGATGTTCTTCCCTTTTGCACATCCTTTGCATGTGCCATCATGGTCAACCTTTAAGTCTGGTAGACCTATAACTACCTTGCTTACATGAGGTAGTGCCTTGTAGTTAATGTGAGCAAGTCTCCTATGCCATAGCTCATTTGGGCTAGTGACTTCATGTACAAGGGCAGCTTCTAGATGACCCTTGAGCTTGTACAAACCTCCTTCCTCTTCACCAATAACAATTGCATCCTTCATAGTTTTACCTTTGGACCACATTAATAATTGTCCATCAATGAATGCAACTCTATAGCCTTTCTTGTCCAATGCTGAGATGGAAAGCAAGTTCTTCTTCAATCCTGGAACATACAAAACTTCCTTCATCTTCATGGGGGTTCCAGAATCAAGTTTGTAGTTTGCTTCACCAATTCCCTTGATGGGATATTGATAGTTATCTCCTAGAGATACCTTTTGTGGGGAGGTATTTTCTTCAAGTTTTGATAGAGTCTTCTTTTGTCCTGTCATGTGCTTTGAAGCACCACTATCGATAACCCATGTACCTTCTCCAGGTGTTATAGATCCAGAGAGTGCGGAGAATAGAACATACTCTTCTGCATCTTCTTCTTCACTTATTCTAGATCTTTTCTTGAAGAAGGTCCTTTCTTCATCTTCTTCTTCTCTTCTAGGTCTTTTCTTGTGAGGCCTTTCTTCCTCTTCAACTTCTTCTTCACTATCATCTTCTGCAAGATGTGCTTCATGTATTTTGTGGTGAGTACCCTTTTTCTTCTTCAGAGGACAGTCCTTAGCAATGTGTCCTATTTTGTGACAAACAAAACATTGGAATGAGGAGTAATCTCTTCTTTGACTAGATCCTCTTTTCTTTTGAAATCTTTGTGGAGGATGAACCTCCTTGTGACTATCCTTCTTAAAGTAGGATTGATTCCTTCTTCTCTTGGTGTGGGTGGCCAAGGCTTGGTCATCTTCCTTGAGCAATGCTTCTCTGTTGGCAACCCTGGCTTCCTCTTGAATGCAATCCTCCCAAACCACATCAAACTTCATACTTTCTTTTTTGGCACACATGGTTTGGATGAATGACTCCCAAGGTCTAGTGAGACCATTTGGAGCAGTCATGACTAGTTCATCTTCATCAAGGGTATCTCCAATAGCATCTAGTTGTTCTATGAGCTGAGAAACCCTTGAGAAATAGTCTTGAATGGATTCTCCTTTATTCATCTTGGTATTCTTCAGTTGAGCTCTCAGGCTCATCTTCCTGTTGATGTTCTTTCCCTCATACATTCTGGAGAGAGCATCATACATTTCCTTTGGGGTCTTCTTGGATTCCACTTGGGGAATCAAGTGGTCCTTAATAGAATCAGCAATGATTCTCTTTTCCCTAATCAAATCTTTCCTGTACTTCTCTTTAGCTTCATCTTCTGTAGGTTATGCAATCTCATCTTTGACATAATGGGCAAGATCATTCTCTTCAAGAATGATACCAATTCTATATTTCCATGCTCGAAAATTTTCTATACCTTCTAGCTTGTCTTCAAGCTTAGTGTTTGGAGCCATATTTTCTTGGGGGAGTCCAAGAGATAAGAGATAGAGTAGTACTTACCCGGAAATTTTAACCCTTTTAATTTTCCGGATCCTGGGACAGAATTTCTGGTTTATCGCACTTTTGGTAAAACTAGGGTTTGACTTTCCCGGAGTTCTACCCAACCAAAAAGTTCGATCTAAGGCTCAAAAGATTGGTTTTGAGAAGGTCTATCCAGCCATGTAATCAGAATTGAACAATACCAACTTTTTGCGGAAACCAATTTCTGGTTTATCGCACTTTTGGTAAAACTAGGGTTTGACTTTCCCGGAGTTCTACCCAACCAAAAAGTTCGATCTAGGGCTCAAAATATTGGTTTTTAGAAGGGCTATCCAGCCATGTAATCAGAATTCAACAATACCAACTTTTTGCAGAAACGCTAATTTTCACGAGAGAGAGAGAGAGAGAGATATTCTTACCTTGTGAAAGATGTCTTATTCAGGCTAGCTCTGATACCATGTTAAGTTTAAACCAAATAGACTAGCAAGATCACTGAAAGAAACATAATCACAAGATAGACACAGAATTTACCCTGGGAAACCCTCATGGGGTAGAAAACCCAGCAAAGCTTTCCTCAATAAGATGATCAACCAAAATACAAGATGTGCTCCAAGATTTGATCTCCTTCTCTACCTACTTAGCAGACCTCCCAGACAAGTGCGCTACTTTTCTGAGTTGTACAAGTGTGTCTAATGAGGAGCTCACCTCCTCTATTTATACTAGTTCTCGACTGACCAAAATCCCTAATGGGGCCGACCTCTCCTGGAGAAGTCTAATAACCCCTAAAATATAAGATCAGGGCCGACCCCCACATGGTGGGTCTAATAACCCTAGTTACCACAAACCATCGGAGGAATAATCATCTCCGAATACATAATAGGGTTACCTCGGAGGGATGAAACATCTCCGGAATAATAATGTACAAATATAATATTCTTAGAATTCAACAGAAGGTTGGGAAAGTGCTGATAGTTGTGGGTTGTGTGGCCCAAATCATCGCATAAGGCACAATTAGGAGGTGTGTGTGTTGTAGGAGGGGGTTGCACAGATTTAGTCTCCTTTGGTGCAGTATCAGTTTGTGTGGATTTTCCCCGAGCATGCTTGGAAGATTGAGGGATGGTGTTGGAGAAATACATTGCCTATACACCATGGGGTGGATAATTGGTGGTGGTGATGGGTTGGACCAATTGAAGAATGACTTGTGGAGTCGGAGTGGGATTAGGTGCATGTAAATACCATATAGGGATTCCTAATGTCAATCCCAGGAAATTTAGTGTGGCCATGATGAGCATACTTACTACCCCTGATGATGGAAACAAAAAAGGGATTGTGTGGATCGGTTTGGCTCCCACATGGCTAGGTACCATTGGTAGTTGAGACTGAGGTGGCAGTTGAGGTTCCGATGAAGTGGTGAGATGTGAGTCAGGGTCTGGTTTACTTGATGAAATGGTGCACAAGTCAGAGATCTCAACGACTGTAGGAGGAGGGGGTACGGAATGAAATGTGGAGACCATTGGATCCTCGGAATAAAGTCCAGGTCCCATAGGGGAAATCAAAGGGGCAGACGCACCAAATATAGGTCTGTTGACCATGAGGAGGACATTCTCAGGTGTAGTGGTAACATTAGGGTCATAGTAAGTGACATAGTCGATTTTGAAAATCCATCCCTCATGGGGGAGCATCATAATCAAGAACACAGATGAAGCAACAACCTTCATGGAGTACATGTAGCTTCGTCCTAGGATCATGTTGTAGTCGAGTTGTGCATTGACAACTTCAATGTCAATCAGGACAGTTTTTCTAGCTAGTTGGACTGGAACATTGGCTAGAAGGCCTTGCGGCTGAAATGAGCGGCCATCATAGGCTCATAGGGTAGTCGTGGATGGCTGTAGGGGAGGGGACCTGAGCTTCTGCCACACAAATGTTTACATGACGCATGTAGATGCACCATCGTCTATAATGCATCAATGGATAACGAGGCTCCAGATCGAAAATGAGATCTGAAACGCTAGGGATGAAGGAATGCAGGTTTCATATTGGTTTAATTCGAATGCCATCATCTGTGAGTTAGTAGGGTCGATCGCACATAAGGCAAACAGCAGGGTTTTGCACTATGCTAGACAATTCTCTAAAATTTCTAAGGCTGACATAGAAATGAGGGATTGAGCTAAGTCATCCACGATATTGAAGTTGGGGGCAACACAAGCATTGGTGTTGTTATTGATGCGATGCATAGGAAATCGAGGAGCTTTGGGGGCCCCCTCGAGTAGTGGTGGGGGTAGACGTAACAAATGATCCATGGGAAGAGTGGTACTGGCTGTGTCCACCGGAATGGTCTCGGTGTTTGAACCATACTCACTATGGCGTGTTTGAAGGTTGATATCAGATGAAGACATCATTAAAAGGTGATGAGTACCTGAGTCAATGTGTTGACTATCAGGAGTAGCGTAAGTAACTGGCTATTGTGGTGCGGCAGCCCCTTGAGGGGAAGACAAAGGTTGGGTGGCTAATACTCCTTGTGTGGGTAGTGGGTTCTGCAACACTATAGGTTATGTGTGGGGTTTGGGGGGTTTGGTGGTGCTAGAGGTGCAACATGTCTTTAACGTTGGGAATCCTCACTCTAGAGTTGGAGAGCTTGCGTCAAATGGGGAAATTGTGCATGTAATGTCCATAGACCCTGAAAATAAAAAATGGGTGGTTCGTATGTAAGTTGAGGTTTTTACCTTGCCGAGGTGGTCGATCAGGATCAGGTAGTGGACATGGACAGGAAACTAGTAGTGGGAAGCATCGTGGTTCTCGAAAGAGGTAGTTCCAAGAGTTTCTAGACTAAGTGATTGTTGGTTGTGGATCTTGATCTTCCAATCTCATAGATGATGTTGTTCCAGCTGTGTTGTACTCCAGGTTTGGTTATGATCCTGGCACATGCCCCAAGGAGTGGTTGCACTCCCCCTTCTGGGGGGCACAGGGGGCAGCAAACCCGCGTTGGGGGTCCCCCGAAGGAAATTTTTGGGTTGTTTCACCAACAGATTATGGGCCCATGGTTTTTGGTAACCTGTGGTATTTTCCCTTTGTATTTTCCCCTTTATAAGAAAAACATTGTAATATGGCTAGGGTTGATGTATTATGTATTATGCATTGTAAATATCTCTGATATTGTGAAGAGAGACTGTGAGATAGTGAAGAGGAAGTGCAACAGATGTGCTGCAGGTTGTATCCCTTCATTTGTTGGATGGTATAATAATAAGGATTGGCAATTTCAGTGTGGACGTAGCCCATCTTGGATGAACCACAATAGATTGGTGTCTCTCTTGTAATGTGTCTGTGTGATTATATTTGCATTTTTTTTTATTGTTATTGCTCTGTGATCCTGTTTTTCTAATAGGCCTCTACCCATGGATCCATGGTCTCATCTTGGGCTGACCTGTTCAAGCGAGGAAGGCCTGACTGTGACTACGACTGGGAGGAAATTTGTCCTGTTGCAAGCAGTTTCCCTTATTTTGAGATAATTATATCTCTTATGTTTCGTTTCTATTACATTAGTTTATTTGGGGGCTTTAGATGTGCCATTAGATAATCACATAAGGCTAAGAGGCTCCTTTTGTCCAAAAACAAGACAAGAATAAAAAACCAACAATGATATTCAACAACAACCTTATCTCATGGAGGATTACTTGGGTCAAAAGGTCCCTACTAATGATGAAATATATGTGGGGCCTTCTTGCAACAAGCCTATAAAAGAATTTGATCCAAGAAAATATGTGAATAAAGGTCATATGCTCATTGTATGACCAACTAATAATAAGAAAATATGGTTAGTAAGGGCATTAGGTGGTGTCTACAAAGGCATTAGGTGGTGTCTACAAAGACATGGCTGATATGGAGAGACATTAGGTTTTAGTTCAATCCTAGAAACCCAATTGAGGATATGCACAATGGGATTAAAAAACTAAAGTGTGGATAGTTGGACGAGTTAAACATGATATAATTGATGTGGATAATATAATATGGGTTTGGAAATTACGAGCAAATGCAAAGGAATAAAAGGTAAAAATAAATTAAAAGGGACATATGGCCATTAAGATATATCAACAACAAGTGGGAATCAAATGTATGTGATGATAAATGAGGCATTCTTGCTATGTTTGAAGAAATATAACAAGCCTATTTCTCTCAATATGAGATGTAATTTCATTCCAAATTATTGTATTACCATACCAGGAAGTTTTTTTTTAATATGCTTTAATTATCAACGGAAAATTAGATATGAGTTTCTATTTCATCATCTATATAATTTTGGTCATAATAAAGAAAAAAATATTGAGGATGGGTATTCCTGTATATAAATTCCTAATGAATGTTTTTAATTCTTGTGAGATGTTCCAAGGAACAATTTGGACTATGCCGAGGCAAGGTGAACGTGAACTTAGTTTAAACAAAATGCAAATCATTCTTGGTTAATGCTTGAAAATGGCATTAGATATATTCATATAATAAAATAGCAACATAAACCATTAATTTCTATTATACCGTGAACATAGACGAAGGAACAAAGGTCATATTAACATGAAATCTCTATTCCAATCACAATACCCAACATGCATGTATATCAATGTTATAAACATGGTGCAAAGCTTGTTTCTCAACACTTTCACTATATCAAGAGAATTTTCATTGAGAGAAAATAGATGTGGAACTTATAGTAGAAGAACATAATCAGTTGTTTATACCTGCTCGTCTATTTTGATAATATAATTTATTTAATTGTTTTTATCTAAGTGAGAAAATGGAATTACTGCCTTTATAAACACATATGGAATATCTCAATTTTTATTTCAAACCATCCTATGACGTTAACTCTTACCATTTAGACATGTTCATAGATCAACAAGCCTGGTGTCAGAGTTATCATGAACGAAAATAATTCAAAAATGTACTATATAATCCAAAATTCAAAATTCCAAGAAAGGTCTTATGCTCCTTCTCCTACTCTTTCGAATGGAGTGACTGAGGAAGCGCTAGTGGTCCAATTAATTTCCAATTGTTCTCTTCTTCTATCTCTTTAATTCTATTAACGTTATTGTTTCTAACTTCCCGACTACATTCTTTGGTACTATCTCTTCTTAGACGAACCCTTTCTAGTGGACTTCTACTAAGGTCTGTGTCTAGTGTATTATCCAACTATTTGCACTATTGGCTTCTCTACTAGTATGGATTGTTGCACTTGTGGTAAGGAAATATTATTATATTTGAAAATTTGATGCCACTCGTTTCCCATGGGATATTTATGAGTCCTAATGGAGTAAAATACCAAGTCAACATTTGGTGTTTGAATATATTTGTGAGATTCATACATAATTCAAACTCCTCTCAATTCGTCAACTACCGCATTCCCATTTAAAGGCCCACTTAAATATTCAAAATCAGTCTTTTCATTCCTCTTTTGTTTTATTTTTTCTAGATTTTCTACTTTACTATATAGGTCTCGATTTCCATCCCATATATGGGGCAATCCTCCATAAATATAATCTTTAAATAGGCCTATGAAAAATAAAATCTCTAACGTTAAACTCTTCATTTCATTTTTTAGAACTAATCATCAATGCTCTCTTTGTAAGAATTTTTTTAGCCTCCTTGATTATGTGTGTTCTATTTATAACGCCTATTTATTCCAACTTTGTGCTATTTCTTCTATTCAAATATTTGATTACATATTTTGCAATCTTTGTAATAGATCCAAGCTTTGCTTCGGTCCTTTTTATTTTAGCAGTAGCAATGGTCGCCATCTCTAGTTCATCTTGTTTCAACTCAAACTGTTCCCAACACTCGATAAGTTCTTCTGCAATATTTCCCCAAAATATTTATTTAGCTCCTGTTAGGGGGGACTTTCCCAATAATCCTTGATTTAATTGATAAACCTTGTCTTCTATCTCATCTTTCTCATTTTCCAGGTGGGAAATGAGTTCCTCCTTTTCTCTTACATCATTTTCTTGATCTTATATCTTCAGATCCTTTTCTTTTATGAAATATGATGGAGTACCCTCTTCCATGTTCGTAGCATGTTGATCTGCATCAGTATTCTATGTCTAATCTATCTGGATTTTTTCTACCTCCCCTATTAATTGACGGATTTCTTGCCTTGAATTAGATTATGGTTGAGTAGATATGGATGTATATTTTGGATTTATTGTTTAAATTTGCAATTCAATACCATCCACCCTTTCCATGTACTCCTCCAATTCTCTCTTATAGTATAACATTTCTTTTTATTTCGTCTCTCTACTCCTGTAATTTTACTAGCTCCAGATTTTGTACATGCTCTATGTCAGGGACATGCAATTTCGTTTTTCAGCACAACAATTTCATTGTCCTTTTGTTGTAGTAGGGACTGTGCATCGGTAGTATCAACAATATTAACTCTCAAGGGTAGTATACAATTTTACTTTCCAATTCATTGATAGTTATTCGTTTAGCCTTAGTTGCTAACTTTTTTTCCTTTAGTCACCTATCCATTTTCTCTAATGCCATCCTTAATTTATTTTCACTAGTTGAAGACTACACTACATATTTACATAGAAAATCACTTGAATTCCTTTGAAAGTCAGCTCTATCCAAGGGAGTGAATTTTCAAAAATCAACTTTATACTCGTTTTCTTTCCAATCTTCAAGTGTTTTGGTGATTGGGACTTTTGGTTCCAAAACTATCATTCTGAGAGTACTTTCCTTATGATCAACAACTATAATTAGTTTCTTTGTTGCATAAACCATTTCCGTACTTTTCTTCCTTATTATTTGTTATTGTGTATATATTGTTTGGTGCTCTTTAGATAAAATTATAGAAGTTGGGCTCTCTTGTGTTTGTGTTGATCTAGAAACTAGCAATGGATAATGAGTTATACTGAAAGGAGGAAGATTAATGCTAGCTTGAGGCAATATTTATGTTGTGTCTACTTCAATGGATAATTCCTCACCATGTGTGTATTCTACCATGGAAATCTCACCTCTTGATTCTACTCATGTTCTAGATTTTTTTGTAGGGGCCCTGCCTCTGGCTGGTCAATTTCCATATCTTCTTGTGCCTCTTCAAATAATCTCTTGACCCATTATTTTGTCTTTTAATTTTATGGAGCCATCTCAAAACCTCCTATAGATAGTTGAACATGTTCCAAAGTCATTAGGTTGGCTATTCTATCCGATTTGGGGTAGGGAATGCATATATATTTGGATTTCTTATTTTCCATTATTTTCTTGGAAATTACGCAATGTGGGTCATCACGTGGATCATAGACCCATTTTTTAGCCTTCTCTAAATTCAATTGATTCAGAATTTCTTCCACATGCATCAAATAACCTCTACCCTTTTCCAAGAATGGGCCCATGTCCTTAGGAAATTTGAAAGTGATAGGGTACCTAGCCTTGACAAAATGTCACTAATACAATATAAATAGTTTTCTACTATATTATAGGGAAAACACCTAGGGTTCAAGAATACTAGCAATTTGTAAGGTTCTTCTTCAAATCCATACATATTATGATAGTATGGTTTTCATATAGGAACCAGGTACCCATCCTAGCATATGGGCTTAGTTGCAACATATATTGATACTGAGGAAAAATCCTTGGTGTAGCTCAACCTTTCAGGAGTTAGTATGCCACAACCATCACCGTATCTAGAAAAGATTGAAAATTGAGGTTGTTGGGTTGTGTGAGGAAAAAATATTTTCACTTAGAAGTTGATAATTGCTTCCCTACTTGTCCACTGGCATTTAACCCTAGTCTTTGAAATGTGCAAAATGTTGATACAAAAATATGAAAAATAGGTAGGAGTGATACCTAAACTACTCTAAAGTTAGAAATTTTACAAGATGGGAATGAATTTTAACGGCTAGGTATTGGCATAGGTCAAATTTGGGTGAAAACCATTGTTGTTGGGGTTAGAAAGTCCATGAAACCTAGGGTGGCTTCATCTATTGCTTAATCATGGTCATATCCTAACAATATACTTATTAAGGTGATAGATTTCATCGAATTTTATGAGAATTAGGAGGAATAATATGGTGGGAGGGGAGATGGGATTTATGTACCTTCTTTCAAGTGCTAAGAAAGGAAATGATTTTTCTCTATAAGATTTAGTGGTTGATATGGTATAGGTATATTTTCTTCATCGAAGACCATCAGGGATGGAAAGTTTGGGAAACACAACATTTTCGTTAGTGTATCCTTTGATATTGTGCATAGAGGGGTATAATTTTCAAGGGCAAGTATAACTCTCCTATCCACTAAATACTGGGAAGCACACTAGGTAACAAACTCAGGGAAAGGGACAACTCATAGATAGACTATGTGGGATATATTTGTTTCGCATAGGTGACTGGGGTCTTAGCAAGCCAAGTGGATTTCCTCTGCTATAACGGTTATAAGATGATGATCAAAGGATGACATAGAAGTGCCAAAAATATCAACCCTGTGGTCATACAAATGTTTGTCAGAAGAGCTTCTAGGTTTGGTAGGTTTTTCTTTTGTGCAAGAGGATTCCATGGGTAATAAATTTGTCTTGTATTAAACTTAAAAGAAATAGGGAGGTTAGGAAAACAGATTTACTTGGTGGGTAGACTAGTGGTAGGAGGATGGACCTCTGTAGATAATATTGGTGCTTGGGATGCAAAGATGTGTACAAGTGTTTTCTCCTAATTACAAAATAGAATGGGGCTTCTTATTTTGAAAATTTTCACTTGGCATGAAATAAATTGAAATTTGAATTAGATGGCATGAATTTTTTGGGTGATTTATTCGGATGACATGTCCATTCCAGTTAATCCATATAGACATAATTTCACATTCCTTTGTCTACCATGGAAACTTTCATGTTGGATTGCGTAGGAATACATGGAAATCCACCTTTTTTCAGGATGGGTAGTAATGCCTCTGCCCGCAATTTATTTCAAAACTCTAATTTGGGAGTCATTTTCAATTTGAATCTACCACATGACCTAGTGGGTTCGAGCTAATGGCTTATCATGCCTTATTTATCTTCTGCTCTATTTTATGATGCATTATTCATCCTGTCCATTGATTTTTCTTTCTATGGGATGATATGCATGTTTAGGCTCGAGCCTTTACACCTAAGCACTTGATCATCGCACTTGTTCCCTTGGTTATTTTTCCATAATGAAAAATATCTTGCTCAAAGAACCTGCCATATAGATTCCCCGATAGTCAACCAATGAATATCAACCTCAAACTCCAATAGATTCCCCAATGGTTGACCCCTATAAGAGGAGGCATGGAACCTACCATATGTCAAAATGTGGGCATTGGGATGATGAAGAGAAAGAGAACAAGCTATTTCTCACAATTTAGTAATTCATGTGATTGGGAATAAAATTTAGTAAGAAAGAGCACATTTGATTTCTCACTATACAAGCTACTTCGTCATTGTAAAGGAATTAATTATATGGATATTAAAAAAAATACATGTTCAACTCATGAAATACGATAATTACAATAATATTAGAAATGATAATGATTTTTTTGGAAATTGATAATCACAACATTCAAAACCAATATTCACACTACTAGAAACCGGTAATGACAATTTCAAAAACCATTAATCATATTTTTGGAAACCGATGAGCACACTTTCGGTAATCATATTTTTGGAAACTGATGAGAACACTTCCAGAAATGGATGATCACACTTCTAGAATCCGATAATCACACTTATGAAAACTGATAATCACACTATGGAAAACCAATAGTCACAATTTCAAAACATGTTGTAAGTCCATATTCTCACTAGGTAGTCTAAATTTAATGAAATTGAGGTTTATATGGTTTAGTAGGGTCTATTTATCACATATAGTTTTTGATGAGATATTATAATGCTTCTTGTATGTTTCACTCACACTTTTTTCTCATAAATACAATCTTGTATTTTAGCATACACGATTAATTCATATTGTCATGTTGCATGCAAGTATTCTTATATTGCAGTCATTTGGAAACCTAGGTGTTGTTAGGGAAAGTGTTCCTATAGTAGGGGTGAGACTACCAACGTACTGGGGTAAAAGATAGACATACAAGGTTCTGCAAGTACAATTATTAAGAAACGATATTAGAACTTAGGAGAATGTGTACCTTATTCAGAAGGTTGATCCAAGCTTCTCCTCTTGTTCTCCAATGCAACAACCTGCAAAAACATTCAACAAAACCTTCCTCAAACCAATTTGACTACAAATAAAAGATTGATATATATAAGGAAATAAAACAGCAAATTGTAATCGGATCTGAAACATCCATGAACAAATCTATTTGGAAAGGGAAGAATGTCCAATATTTTTTAATGAGTGAATAAAGTACATCAAATTATACCTTCCTTCAAGCATGGAACTTCATGAAACCAAGATTCAAGGTCTCCTGCTCCTCTTCTCCAAGGATCCCAACCTTTGATAAGATGTTGTAGTGTTTACAAGAAACTAGGGCACAAGTGAGGGGGATTTGAATCTCAATTCCTACAACATAACATTATAATGGACTTGATATCTATTCATGGTCCCTCTCCCTCTCTTATATAGAAAGTGAAGAATATATGGTCGAATAGGAAGTAGTTACAACCAAAGAGGAGGTTCCAAAACCACCCAAACCAACCATTTTTCGCGATTATATATATATATATATATTTAGTGTTTCTGAGGTACCCGCAACTTTGCAATGGACAAAACCGTGGGTACTCGTGACTTTACCATGTGAAACCTGCGTTTTTGGGGAAAACCTGCGGGTTAAGAAGCCTTCAACATGCGTTTTTTGTGGAAAATGGTCAAAAAAAACCCTTTTTTAGGGGTTCTCTAGAGAAGTTTTGGTATCCAAAATTGTTCTTAAGGTTCCTATCTATCAAATGGGCCCTGAATTAGGTAATTCCATCCATCTAAAGTCCCAAATATGGCTCTTCTCTCCACAAATATCCTTTTGTGTTACTCACAGTAATCTCATTAAGTGTCATCAAGCGACCAAAAGATGTAAGTGTCATCACGAGCGGAGAAGTTCCAATTTTGGCTATAACATATGCCCCCTAATGTATGAGTTCATAGGTTAAGATGATGGAAGAAATACATTATAAATAATAAATGGTTGAGTCTCGGAGTCGGAGAAACTGGAGAAACCAAGAATCGTAGGCTCAAATAAAGTACCTGAAAGAAAGGAAATGTCAGACAAACACATCCATGAGATAAATTTCCCTGTTCAAATAGTGGAACATGACCTCTAGGATGATACAATAATGATCCAATACTGATGCATATATCATGGCCACAAGAACACAAGTGTGGATCCATGAGAAAAGTATAAATATGAACATAGCCACAAAAATACAAGGTGGATCTATGTCAAAATTGGAGATCATAGCCATAGAGAAAAAACTGGATCTATGTCTCATCAAGAGCCAAAAATGGGTGTGGCTCAGTATAGCACAACTTGGGCTATAACAGAATATGAAAACTATTTCCATCAACCCAAGGTCTTCAATCCAAACCATCTCAAGCTACGAATCCTAACCATGCAAATAAATGAGTTGATGTCGAACATGGAGGACACAGTTTGATTACCAGTCGCTGATGTGAACCGTTAACAAATGCGAGGGAATCCCAACAATAATGAAAATGGGCCCCAAGGTACCTAGCACATTCTAACAGGTGTGAATAGATGGTCTTGAAGTTGAACACCTAAAGAATCCATCGATTAAGGGACATTAATGTATTCCAATAAATCAATGAAGAGGGAAATTTCCACTGATGACTGCAATCCCCAAGGTACTACCGAAAACTATATACTTCATTCCCAAAAAAAAGATGAGTTGAAGTAAATGGGAAAAATTGTTACACCTAAAATCTCACCATCATGAGACATTTATCAACTCAGTGCCTAAATCCATGAAGTCCCATGATCAAGTTAGTCAGTTAGAGCAAGTTGATGTCCTTTATCCACATTCCTAATTAGACTGGCACATGTTGTCTTTGGAAAAGAAGCACCGGTGCAGGTTTTCCTCATGCATCCAGTGCTGGAGTCAGTTTAATGAGATAAAGGTAGCTTTGGACCGAATTCTAGAAGTTGGATGAGGTGGATCTCTATCCCTAACTCCTAGGTGAGCTGGCCTTCGGTTCCCTAACCTAATGGGAGGATCCCTTAGCCCTCTCCCAATGATCCTCAACCTACTCTATCTACTTGGTCCTATAAATACAAGAGCCCTCTCCATTCCAAGGGGAGGAAGGCTATAAAATCCATATGTTATAGCCTTGGAGGTGCCCATTTCTCCTTAGATGCATTTGCTTGGCTTGTTGGAGGAAGATTGCAACATTAGGGTTTGGTTGTAATCCTCACTCTTCTATGTATTTCCACTTTTATAGAGTAATATAAAACTCGTTCCATAAATGTCTTGTTGTTAATTGATATTTATATTTCACTTCCTTAACTGTTTACTTAGATTAATTATTGTGTAGATGTGTTATTACCGCTTGTTTGTCTCTTGCATGTTCTGACAGGTCTTGCAGCTTTGGATATGACGACCGTGGAGCTTGGAGCAACGAAGGATAAAGAGATATACAGATCTAAAAGGTAATATGTCCATGTCTCTTAATCTCTAATTAGATCTAGGAAGGTAGATTTGTATTCTTTCCTATTTGTTCAAGATTCACATTGAACTAGGGAGATCACGCCTTAAGTCCGCTTTCGGTAGATTGTCCGGTAGCAAATTTGGAGACCATACTGGGGAAGACGTACATTGTTTTAAGTTTTCATTTGAATATCATCTTCTTTGATTTCTTAGTAAGCCATTTAATTTGCATCCTAATCCTTTTTTACCATCAGATCTTCTTGTTGAAGAGCCTGTTAGCTTTCCCTTGGTCTGTATGTAATTATCAAACCTTTTTCATTGCTCATCTTTGGAGATATTTTTATTTTTTGCATTGGCATTTCGCCTGGTGCACCTGGGTAGTATATCCTGAGTGCCATACTCTCACAGGTGTTTTTTACCTATCTGCAACCTGCGTCGGCGACGCTAAACCCAGATATGCATCTTGCTCCGTCGATGCAGATCATCTGCACTTAACCTGCATCGGGTGCTAGGTGCCTGACCACAAGCTGCGTCGAGCACTCAAGCCTATGGCTTGGCTCATACCCTCTCCATTTTTTGAGTTTGGTTTGATTTGCAGACCTCTCTGTACTGTACTTTCTAGTCAAGGATCTTGTGTTTTTGCATTGGTAGTGTTTCAATTTGTTTGGATTGGTTTTGGGTCCAATTTTGGACAATCTCGAGACTTGGTAGTGGTGGAAACTTTATGTGAAAATCCTCACAGCAGATCTAAGAGATGATGTATACCTGACAAGAAAGAATTTAGGAATAAGATTAAGAGTTGTCAATGCAGTAAGATGAGCAACAGAATAATAATACAGTACAACTCGGATAGAAGCAAAAATACTTCACACACACTAATTCATTAATCACAAATGGACAAATAAATAATAAAATGCATGAGGAATTCGAATGCCAAGGTGGCACTTCGAATTGGCCTTCATTGAGTGATCAAAATATCACTGGAGTGTCATCGGAGCACAACTAGTAGTCTATCTCATCATCAGTGGAGTCATCAATGCTCAAGTAACTGTCAACCGTTAGTCAAACTAAGTCTAACTTAGTGTGTTAGGTGTAACTGAGTGTAATTGACACATGGAGACACTAACTGAATGAAGGAGTCTCAGTGGAGGACGCATGAGGAGCTAACTGAAGTATGAGCAGTCTAGTCACACTAGAGGTCCATCGGAGTGGTAAGGTCAGTTAAGAGTGAGTCAAGCCTAAAATCAAGGAGAGAACTCAGTTAACTGAAGACAACTGGACTGGTAGGTGAAGAAGGGCGCCTTTGTCAAGTGGATGGTGAGATGTGGGTGCATCACTGGATAGGAGGGCTCATTCTAAGTGGAAATAAGCTCCCGAGTGCTAGAAGACTAGGGACTAGGTGCTGGAGGTATCAACCTGATGACTGGGTAGCATGCAGATGCATGTAATGAATGCAGAATGCATGCTACATGCAGGAATACATGCAAGACTGAAAATGAAAAGGATGAAAATGATGGTAGGACTAGGATGGAGTATAGGAATATCCTAACACCCCCCCTTAATCCATCCTAGCGGTAGAGGTGGAGGCCCTCTCCCTTTCGGTGGAGGCGGAGAACCACCCCCCTAGTGGTGGAGGACCACCCCATCCTGGTGGCGGTGGTGGAGGACCACCCTATTTCAGTGGAGGTGGTGTAGGAGGGCCACACCCTTCCTGTGGCAGTGGTGGCAGAGGCCCCCACCCTTCCGGCGGAGGCGGTTCACCACCACCCCCTCCTGGCAGAGGCGGTGGAGGACCACCTTATCCTGGTGGCGGCGGCGGACCCCCACCATTTGGAGGAGGCCCACCCCCTCCCGGCGGTGGCGGAGGAACCCCACCTTATGGTAACGAACCACCCTATTATGGCGATGGACCTACATATGGTCCGGGAGACACAACCCCTTACGGCCAGTTTCCTCCAAGAACACCCTACAATCAGTACTATCAGTACCCGCAACCAAATCAACATCTGCCTTTCTTGGCCACTTTGGACCTACCCGACCTGTCTTGTCTGACCAATGACCCCATCTTCCACGAACATAATTGGCCACCAATTCCAGTGAAACTACCATCAGATATTCCCAAATTTGATGGCAAGCCTGGTGAGGATCCAAAAAATCATGTGATGGCATACCATTTATGGTGTTCATCCAACTCCTTGATGGACGACTCGATCCATCTTAGGTTATTCCAATGGACTCTCACCGGCCCCGCTGCCAAGTGGTATATTGAATTACCACCCAACTCTTTTCCAGATTTCTGATCTCTTCCTATGCCATTTTTGACCCATTCGCTATGAGACTAGTATGGACTTATTGACCTCGCTCCGTCAAAACACCGCCACTCATATCTGAGATCATATCCATGAGTGATGGAGGAGACGACGTCGTATTAAGGCTCATATTCCAGACCAACTCTTAGCTGACTGGTTCACAAAGTCTCTTTTACCTGTCGTAGCTCGATACATGCCAATGGGAGGGGTCATCACTGAGGAACAACATATTTCTCATGCCCATTACCTAGACATGGTCTATGCTAAGTCTGGAACATTGTATGAAATTGTTCCTGACGCACCCCTCCTTACGTATGAACCTACGAAACCACCTAAGGGACCTCAGGATGATGGCATCATTGGTTCCCTTACCTCCCAGCCTTCTACTCAAACTAGTGGATCATCGAACCCCCATGGTTCTTCCCCATCCTTACCACAGTCTGGAAACAACACCACCAAGTCACCCAATCCTACCTCCACCGAAGAGGTGAATTCTGTTAAGTCAGCTTCATCTCAGAAATCTAGTGGTAAGAAGAAAAACAAAGGTAAACCTAAAAAATATTCTACTCAACAGGAGCCCAAGAGAACCCCTGAATACACCAAACAGAAGAGGAAGTTGAAGTATCCTTGTTTGCTGTGCGGTGGTGACCATTTCTCCAAAGAATGTCCCCATCGAGATGAAGTGCAGAAGTTTCCCAAGGGAAACCCTACTCCCATAGTTCTCAATGATCCCTTCCCTACTCAGAATCAACAACTGATTGCTCAAGCCTCCCCTGCACACGGCGAGGCATCCTCCACTGCGCATGTTCTCATGAGGCATAGTGAGATGATGAATTTGAACACACGGTCGCGTTCCCATGACTCAGTCCCTCTGAAGGAACCCGTTGGAAGTAACTCTGAAAAATATTCCACTTTCATGCCCAATGTTACCATACCACAGGCCTCTCTCACCATTGAGAAGCCTTCTTTAGATTCAGTTTTGCGTCCGCCCAAGAGCACTATTTGGAAAGCAGTTTTCAATCCCAATGCTCGGGCAGCTCAGAATTACAATATTGTAGAGGACTTGGCGCAATCTCCTTGTGCCATGTCAACGCTAGAGGTCTTGTAGAATTGTCCTAATCAACGCAAGACTCTTCTTGCTTCGATCGGTGAAGTAGACCCGGATTCCTCGAATACAATCATGTTTCGACTTGAGTATTTTAAACCAAGGCTTTCCCACCAACTTGCCTTTCAATTTTCTACAAACATTTCTAGGAAAATATTCCATCGTATTGTACTAGACGAAGTGGCTTCTACCTCGGTCATGTCATTGTCATGTTGGAGAGCCATTGGTTCTCTCGAACTAAACCGTTCTCCCACCGGATTGAAAGCATTCGACGGTTGTGGCTTTCAACCCCATGGGCTATTACAAGCCTTAGTAGTCGAGTTGGGGGGTAAGACCGAAACCATTAATGTGGAAGTAATCACATCCCCTTTGTATTATAATCTCTTACTTGGTCATAATTTGTTTTACGCCATGACTGCGGTCGCATCATCTGTCTTCCGCATAGTGTGATTCCCACACCAAGGTCGAATTATCATTTTCGACCAACTGGACTTCTGCACACCGAACACCGCTACTCATCCCGGCAATAATGTCCCATTGCTTGGAAAATCTTTGCAGTTATATGAGAGCATGGGGGCCGGCCTCATAAAAGACTCATCTCTTATGGGCGTCTTTCCAACCTCGGATGCCCCTAACCATGTTGCCACAGTGAACATGATCTCCTCTGGGATTTCATCTTCCCCCAACTCTAACGATCAATGGCTTGTACCTGATGAAGCCACTATGCACCCAATTGGAGACTCCATGCCTCTTTCACCCACTGAACTCACTTACGAGTCTATCCAGTCAGCACCCGAGGACAACTTGGATGAACCCTCTACATCCTATTCTCTGTAGCGGACGTCATCCTTACCCGATCCTTTGCTCCAAAATTTTCCATCTGATGAGTCTATCATGGAGATTATGAGAACGGATGACCCTCCGTGGGAAGACCTCCACCATCGTTCATCTTTCCTTCCCCCATTGGATTCTATAGAGAACAGCATCACCACCATTTTTACGCCAGATGTCTACCCTTACCCTTAGTCCCTGATACTCAAATGTCATACAAACATTGAGGGAAACTTGGCCAACATCAAAACCACCACCCTAATTAACATCTCGGTTACCCCTGGTGTAGTGGAACATATTCGTTTAGGCCAAAAATGTTCCCCTGAAGAGATTACTACTTTTACAACCTTATTCAAGCAATTCCGAGATGTGTTTGATTGGACCTACGAGAAAATGCCCGGGATAGACCCTGCTATTGTTTCACATGAAATCAAAACTTATCTCGATGCCAAACCAGTCCGCCAAAAGTTACGACCAGTACACCTTCGAAAAACTGCGGCAATCAAGGTAGAAATTGAGAAGCTCTTGAAGGATGGCTTTATCTACCCTGTTCCATTAACAGAATGGGTCTCAAATGTCATCCCTGTAGCTAAGAAGCAGGGCACCATTCGTGTCTATGTCGATTATCGAGATTTGAACAAGGCTTGTCCTAAGGACAACTACCCCACTCCCTTTATCGATCAGATCATAGACAATTATACTGGAAGTGTTATCTTTTCATTCATGGATGGCTTTTTCGGTTACAACTAGATTGAAATCCACTAAACCGACCAACATAAGACATCTTTAATCTACCCTTGGGTCATGTTTGCTTATCACAAGCTCCATTTTGGTCTCAAAAATGTTGGTGCCACATTCCAGCGGGTCGTGTCATATGCTTTTCATGATGTGAAGGACTTCGTGGAACCTTACCTTGATGACCTACCTACCCATTCACGGTAGCGTGAGTTCCACATTGACCATCTGACAGTCGTATTCCTCAGATGCAAGTGGTATAACATCCGCCTGAATCCTCACAAGTGTATCTTTTGCGTCGAGTCCGGACACCTCCTAGGTTTTATCGTTTCGAAGGACGAGATCCGCATTGATCCCTTGAAGGTGTAAGCCATTGTTTCTCTCCCACCTCCCACTGTCGTTATGGAACTACAAAGTTTGCAAGGGAAGAAAAATTACCTACGGCATTTTGTCTGTAATTTCTCTTAGAAGATGCAAGGTTATATGAGACTACTCAAGAAGAATGTCCTGTTTATTTGGGACGATCAAGCGCAACAATCCTTTGATAGTCTGAAACATGCCATTACACATGCCCATATTCTCCAACCGCCCAATTACTACAAAGATTACATTCTTTATCTTGTCTCTTATGCCACCACGATCGCCATGGTCTTGGTGCAGGAGGACAACAATTCCCAGGAACATGTGATATATTACCTAAGTAAGGGTATTATTGACTCTGAAACTCGTTACTCACATGTCAAGAAACTCGCTCTCGCAGCAGTCATTGATGTCCAAAAGTTCCATCATTACATACTGCTTCGCACCACCACCATTATCGTCGACTCGAACCCTATGTACCATGTTTTGACAAGCCAAGTACTTGGGGGAAAGTATTCACGCGGGATCATGATACTTCATGAGTTTGACCTCCTCTTCGAGAAAACCAAGTCCAATCATTCTTTGGTGTTTTTCGAGCTCATTTGCGATCTTCCACGTGTCGATTTAGGATCTGAGCCCAATGATTCTCTTCCAGACGAATCGTTGTTCCTTATCAGCATGTATGACCCGTGGTATGGATATATTACCTTATATCTTCAAACCCAACGTTTTAACCCCCAACTGTCTTGTGATGGCCGATGTCGAATACACCACCACGCAAAGTATTACCTGATCATCAGTGATACCTTGTACCGTCGGGGTATTGATTCTATTCTTCGACGTTGTCTGACACATGAGGAGGATGAACATGTCTTGAATGCATGTCACTCTGGGGCTTGTGGCGGTCATCTCTCTGGAATGGCTACAGCTCAGAAGATACTACGCATGGGATATTATTGGCCATCCATCTTTAAAGATTGTATCGAGGCCGTTAAAAAATGTCCCCCATGCCAACATTTTCAAACGAAAAAGCGCACCCATCTAGCCCCGTTACACCCGGTTATTGTCATTGGCCCTTTTACAAAATGGGGCATCGACTTCATGCACTGTAAGCCTACCTCGGCCAAGGGGCATGGTTATGTCATAGTAGCCGTGGATTACTTTACAAAGTGGGCCGAGGCTATTCCTACATACATTGACGACGGCAAAACCGCCGCACTCTTCATGTTTAATCCTGTTATCTCATGGTTCAGATTTCGACAAGCCATAGTTACTGACCATGGATCTCATTTTCATAACCATATGGTAGATTAATTGAGCTCCAGATTGGGTTTTCATCATGAAAACTCAACCCCTTACTACCCACAGTCCAACGGACAAGTAGAGGCCATCAACAAGGTCTTGAAAACCATGATTCAATGCATGGTGGCTACGCACAAGTCTAATTGGCACAACATGCTCTTTTCTGTACTATGGGCATATCGGACCTCCATTAAGAATGTCACTGGATTTACACCATTCCAGTTAGTTTATGGATTGGAGGCATTCCTACCAATAGAGTGCGAGATCCCATCACTCAAACTCGCAGTCGAACTTCTTCCGAACACCATTACCGAGGAAGAGCGATTGCTTTACCTAGCAAAAATTGACGAGACCCGCTGCGATGCTCCTCTTTCCAACGAGGCACACAAGAAGCGCATTAAGGAACAATACGACAGGTTGGTCAAACCCCATGTCTATAACAAGGGTGATTTGGTCCTCACATACGACCAAAGGCACGACAAGCTGGGGGCAGGTAAGTTCAAGTCCATGTGGCAAGGACCATACATAGTGAAACGTGTTCTCAAGAAGGCAGCCTACGAACTAGAGAATTATGATGGGATATCTTTAGGTTGGCCCCGCAACGGGATTTACCTTAAGAGGTACTATGCCTGATATTTTCACGCATAAGTATGTTGTATATACTGTACATGGCGTGTTTGTTTTGTGTGGTGTGACCCTTTTGTTTTAGTGTGTCTAGGTCTTGTTTTGTTTCTTATACCATGTTTTGTCTACATGTGTAGATGGAAACTTGTTATGGATTCACGGACGACGCCAGCCGGCATAACCGTAACCTCGCTTTGGCAGCTTGGGTACTTTATTCCCCAACCGACGACCTCATTCGCTCAGGAGGAATTTTCCTAGGATTCACAACCAACAATGCTGCAAAGTATCAGGAGGTGATTGGAACCCTAACCGACACTCTTTCCTTGGGTATGAACCATGTTGTTATCCATCTGGATTCGCAACTAGTGGTTTCTTATCTTAACCGGGTCTACGCTATCCGCGACCCCACTCTACTCCATCTCTTCTGACATGTCCGTCTTCTAGAAAGGTCCTTTGAATTTATTCAATACCTACACATTCCACGAGACATGAATATAGTTGCTGACTCGATGGCCAACTTCATTTTAGATTGGTACATTGCACACACATAACATATTCATAAAAATATAAAAAAATACACATAACATGCAAATCATTCATTGTATAAGAAAACATGTAAGACAAGATCTCATAATTCACCATTATAACACAAAATGTATAAAACCACCGGTAATGTCTATATATATATAACAATCGATACAAAATGGTAGTGCTTATACAAAAGTATGAAGCATGCTAGCTTTAATTAAGAGTCATCTCTGCAAAAATATGAAGCCTGTAAGCTTTCAGTATATACATATATAATCCATGTGCCTAAACTCTAGGCCAAACGGCCCTAGGCCGCTCAGCTGTAGGCTCAACATGGTAACAGGCTACGGCCCTCGCCACCTTCCGGAGCGATGTGCCGAAATGAGGTGATACTCCAATAGTCAACTCCTGATAACGGAGGGGTAGGTCATGCACAGTAGGCTCTGGGATATCTGAGGTCATACTCAGGAGTTTCTCCCCAATCACCTCTTGCTCCTCAAGAGAATCACAGATGGCGTGCTCCATCTCTAGCACTCCTCCTCTCTTCACAAGGCGAGAGACTCCAAGTGGTCGCTTTGGACCCACGTCTACAAGAAACATGTAAACGTCATCAACACTACTACAAAAAAATCATAAAATGCATAAAATATAAAAAAACACAAGCAATTGTTCTTACCAGTGTCGCCCCACTTCTCCCCCTTAGGAAGCACCAAGTCTAGGTCTCCTCGGAAGTCTATACCAATGTATGGGTAATCCTCCACCATGAGGATCTGTCCCTACAGCCACGAGAAGAACTCTGTACCAAAGCTGATGATGGGACCCCCACCACCATGGCAAGCCATCACCTTAGTCCATCTTATCATGTGAGGATCACGTACATCCTGATCCTCAAAGTCCACTTGTGGGCACAAGTGAGGCACCCGCTCCAGCATAAAGGACACCAATACCGAACCATACCTAAACTGCTTCAGTTCCCCATGCTGGAATTTGGTCAACTGATCTCGGAGGCCGGTGAGAATCCCCTCACACCAGTTAAACACAGTAGGATTCATGCACTCCTCGGCATACATCATTTGCAATTTTCTCGCTAAGTGAACAGATCGGCTGCCAACAAATCACACAATGGTAAAGAGTACCACCCGAAGAGCTCAATCCTTGACATCCTTGATGGGAATTTTCCCACCAACCATCGCAGTACCCAGAGTACACCACTGGTCTATCATGTCCTTGACTGAGTGACCACCACCTCGTGATCCAGTCAAGGACACAGGGCTCCCTCATCCGGATAACCCTATCAAAAATTAGATGTCCTCGACATCCATGATAAGCATGTGCTCACCTATGTGGAAGTGCTGCTAAATAGGGTCCCAACATTTGACCAGGTATGTCAATAGTGATACTTGGGATCTTATCCCTGACACTAGAAAATACTTGAGTAGCCCACAGTTCCTCAATGCGGCAACACATTATGGATTATTTTCCACTTGCATATCTTCGAGCTCATGCTCGCATTCCCGCCACTCAAGAACCATTGTGCTCACCCCAAACCTATCAAGAAAGACATTTGAACACCTTTAGAACTTTTCCCAACCTTTAAGAAGTTTTTTTTTGGCTAGGTTTTGAGTTTCAGTTGGAGTTTTTCACCGGCGCAGATCCCGAAAGGGGAACCTATGCTGGCCCATGAATGCAAACCCCCCAACTTAACATGCTCAAAACCTACTTAAAAGAAAGAAAAAACAAATTCTAAACCGCTAGAAAGTTGAAGAGCCAAGTTTAGGGTTACCTATCACTGACAGCAGCTGAAATGACGGATCACAACTTCCAGAATCAGCAGAAGAAGAAGGGCTCCAAAGGGCACTTTCACCTCTCCAACTTGGTAAAAAACAAATAGTAATTATTTTTCCTATTTATCCCTATTTATATTGAAAAAGAGCATATTCCCTTTTTAATTTATTCTAGAATGGGTTATTTTGCTATAGTTGGGCTTGTTTATATTCGGTTAATCAATTTTGACCTAGTTTCAAGCTTGCAGGTGAAGGTTAGCACCACTTTGATCCAATTTTTCGCGGTTATGATCTTTTCACGCATATCCTCAAGTATGAACACTCATAGAGCATCTTTTTGTCATTATTCAACTCATTAAATACAAATTATTAATGACAACTGAGCTAACTCTTTGTTCTTTCTCGTGTTTGATAAACAATGAGAATAAGTCACCGAGTTATAGTTTATCACTTTTTCGGGCTCGTTAAACTCCTACGAAAAAGGAACCCCCTGGAGTTTTCTTTAAGCTATTTTTAGGCTCTCTAAATACGAAAAGATGGCCAAGCGAACTTGATGCGTTCACGCTTGTAGAAGTATTTGAATGATCAAATCCCTGGTGATAGTTTAACCCTTTTTCGGACCAGGGGGCACTATTTATGAAAAAGGAATACTCCAGCCAATCATGATTGGAAGAGTCCTCTCTCGCGTTGTTTTAACCTTTTCTGTGCGAAGAGGCCAGCCTTACGAAAAAGGACCTTTGGAGTCTTCTTTAGTTCTTTTTAGACTCTCTAAACATGAAATGACACTAAGTTTACCTTTTATGGACTCGTTAAAAATCAACATTGAAGGGCCCGTCATGAGATGAACCCCTCCTTTCCCAAGTTCGAAAAATATTTTGGATTGGACTCATCTATGAGATGAGCTATACCGAATATCTAGTTACCCTCATCAAGATCGTTAAAAACACATGAGGCACTCATCAGTCATGATGGGGAAAAGGGAAATTTTTTGTGTTACACCTTTACCTGTGGCAGTACTTAGTCGTTCTTGAACATGGCACTCATTTGCATTCACATACAGTACTTGGATAATCCATTTGTCCTCGAGTCTTGTTAAATTCATGAATCTTGTTACTCCTTTGGGTCATCCAAAGAATGATTCCACTATTATTTGCATTAGGACTTGGCGTCATTCTCGTCATGTCAATACTGCCAAGTAATTCCATGCCCATGTTCAAGATACATTCACCGCTCATCATTTTGCAGTCAATACACCTTCCATCATGTCGGTCTACTCTGAGTCAGTTTTTCATGTTATTGTACCATCCGATCTAATCCAAACATCGGTTATTGAGTTTCACATCGATGATGGGGGATTCATCATGGCCATCCTTCGACGGATTCATCCTTGTCGACTTCAACACATCATCTGAGGACTGAATCTAGAAACCAATAAAGTAACTTGGACCTGCATGCCTCAATGGAAGATTACCTTGCTTTCTACATGAGTTTGCATCATTGACTCTTGATTGAAAGATTTCTTCAAAGCGTTCAACTTCAACTCATTCGTTCGTGCTTGATTATATGTACTATGATACCTTTGGGATCATTGACATTAATGGTGATTTCCCTCACGCTTGTTAATAGTATACATCAATGACCGGTAATCAAGTGGTTTCTACCATGTTCAATGCCAAGACATTTGTAATCACTTGGATAGATTCATATCATTGCGGGTTTGGCTTGAAGACCCTGGGGACTCATGTTTTACCCAGGTTACGATGGATATTGTTTGAGTTATATCACACGGATCCACTTTGTATTGGTCGTGGCTGTGTTATCATCTCATCATGGATCTACACGTGCATTTAGTAGCCATGATTGTGTTCAGTCAATCTTTACTACCATTGATATGCATTGTATTGGTCGGCAGCCATGTTATGAGTCATACGAGACTGTGTTCTCTGAAGTCAATTGTACTACAGTAGCATCTTCCATCTGACAAGTCCTTGCCATCATTCTATCAAATCATTTCACCTGTCTAGTTCTATCAGCTTCATGCTTTGGGGGCCATTCTGTTACACCTAAAATATCACCATCATGAGACATTTATCAACTCAGTGCCTAAATCCTTGAAGTCCCATGATCGAGTTAGTCAGTTAGAGCAAGTTGATGTCCTTTATCCACATTCCTAATTAGACCAACGCATGTTGTCTTTGGACAAGAAGCGTCGGTGCAAGTTGTCCTCATGCATCCTGCGTCGAAGTCAATTTAATGAGATAAAGGTAGATTTCGAGCAAATTCTAGAAGTTGAATGAGTTGTATCTCTATCCCTAACTTCTAGGTGAGCTGGCCTTCGGTTCCCTAACCTAATGGGAGGATCCCTTATCCCTCTCCCCATTATCCTCAACCTACTCAATCCACTTAGTCCTATAAATACAAGAGCCCTCTCCATTCCAAGGGGAGGAAGGCTATAGCATCCATATGCCGGTGAAACTATATTAGGAGATCATCATTCACCCATTGGAGGCGCCCATTTCTCCTTAGAGGCATTGTCTTGGGCTTGGCTTGTTGGACGAATATTGCAACGTTAGGGCTTGGTTGTAATCCTCACTCTTCTATGTATTTCCACTTTTATACAGTAATACAAAACTCTTTCCATAAATGTCTTGTTGTTAATTGATATTTATAGTTCATTTCCTTAACTGTTTACTTAGATCAATTATTTTGCAGATGTGTTATTACCGCTTGTTTGTCTCTTGCATGTTCTGATAGGTCTTGCAGCTTTGGATCTGATGACCATGGAGCTTGGAGCGATGAGGGAGAAAGAGATCTACAGATCTAAAAGGTAAGATGTCCATGTCTCTTAATATCTAATTAGATCTAGGAAGGTATATTTGTATTCTGTCCTATTTGTTCTAGATTCACATTGAACTATGGATATCACGCCTTAAGTCCGCTTTCGGTAGATTGTCTGGTAACAAAAATTCCGCTGGAAGGGAGGCCTTAAGGAATCCTCCATCATCCAACATGAAGAATAATCAAAGGTTGATCTGATATAGATTAGGAATCAATACATGATGAAACATACTGACACCAAGGAATGGTCGACACGTGAGGTCAAGACAACTGCAGAATGGCCGACACAGGTTGTATCCTTGAGAAATGAGCATGACACAAGAGTGACTTATTCAAATTATAACACAAAGGGACCATGATATAAATATGCAATGTAGGAGACATTAATTGATTCTCCATATGATTGGAAGAGTAACCAATTGGAGGAGTAAATAATTCCGAGATCAGGTTTATCCTACAGCCAAAACTAGAACCCAACTTGTTTGATAGACTCAAAACAAGTGCTTTGTTCAAGGACATAGTTGACTTGCTGCCATTATATTGAAATACATTTAACACTCTTCCCTTCCCTTTTCTCTTTTTTGGTACTTTTTCATTTTTTAACGAGCTTGACAAAGAACTAAACCGTGCTCAATAAGGATCCAAACATGTATAATTTTACGAGTCCATGGAAGGAAAACTCAATACTTTCTTCTTTGTTTTACGAGTTTGAAGAAAAGATAGACTAATACTCGATAAGATACTAATCCGTGGATTTTAATATCGAGCTCAGATTTGTTCGTGCTCACCAGTGTTTTCATATTTAAAGATTCTAAAAAACTTAAACAATAACTCTATACACCCTCTCGTGGATTTCACATCGAGCCCGAGTTAGTAGATGCTTGCTGGTGTTTTCATATTTTGAGAGTCTAAAAATCCTAAAGAATACTCCAAATGGTCCTTTTTCATAAAGTTAGTCTCCTCACCCGAAAAAAGGTAAAACGATGCAAGAGAGAACTCTTCTAACCAATTATGACTAGAGTTTTCCTTTTTCGTAAATAATCCACAAAGGTATGGAAAAGGGGTAAACTTATACCTAAGTGGATGTCCCTTTGATTCCTTTAGAGAGTCTGAAGTGAACAAGTATACTCAACGATCTTTTCAATTTTTAATGAGTCTAACAAGAGCTTAGAGAAAACTCCATAAAAATATTTTTCATAAAGGTTGAACGAGCCCGAAAAAGTAAACTTGTGACCTCCTTACTGTTTTTAACGATCTCAAAGGAGAGACAAAATAATGCTCATAGCCTCCTTAATTTTTTTAACGAGCTCAAAGAAAGTATGGAAGAATGATCGTAGCCTCCTTACTATTTTTAACGAGCTCGAAGGGAGGGTTGGAATAATGCTCGTAGAGGGAGGAGATGAGTGTCAGGGACATGCGAGACTAGTTCCAAGCACATGGAATGGAGCTATGCACAATGCAAGGAACATGAGCAAGATAAGTACATTCAGGGTGTGTTTCCTCCAGGTAAAAGGTGTCAAATCACGAAGGAAAAATGATACATGGCTTAACAGAAATGAGATTAGAGGTGGAGGCTTATATAATATGATAAAAGAATGGAATTTGGCATCAGTCTCATTAGTGCAAGCAGGATAAAAAGAAATGCATATGCGACTTAAACAAAAAAAAATGGGATCCTTATAAGGAATGGCCAGAACTATATGAGGAAGAAAGACATGAGGCTTCTTCTCAAATTCATGGTAAATCTAGAAAGGCTCCCAAGCCTATGATAAGAACTCAGCATGGGCACCAAAATGGAATAAGGGTGATGACTAGGGTGACCCATGTTAGGTAGGCTCTACTTCCAGACTGGTGCAAAATGAATATAGAGATGGATAACACACCAATATCCAACATGTTCGACCCTATGGAGAATTCTGCTGGCAAAAGGTTCAAATGCATCATAATGGCGGGGAAGCCTAAACCTATATGAAAGGTTCTGAATATACCTGACATGATTGAACAAAGTGTCGAAAAGGACCAGTAAGCAAGCATAAGTCCAGCTAAGAATCATGTCGCCAAGAAACATTTGTACCAAGATCATATCTAAATATATGTAAAGAATCATCTGATACAGGTCATTATGGTGAAAAAAATTTCAACTTCATTATCATCAACAAAAGGCATATTGTAGGTATAGTTAACCAATGAAGAATCTATAGTACCAACACGTGAGGAATTACAATCAACAAGATCGAATTCAAGATGAAGGTCAAAGTTGAAGTATGTGATGGAATCTGCAAGAACAAATTCATCATCATAGCATTTCAAAATTATAGAAGCATAATCAAACTTAGTAGGAACACTGATTTGCAGATCTATAGGAAAGTCCAAAGAATCAACATTAGTAAGATAGGATTCCAAATTGAAATCAAAGCTAGAAATAACTGCAACTGGGTCAACATCCAAATTAATGGCATACTGAATTATAGAATCTAGAAAACCTTCATCAGAAGGAATTATATCATCCCAACTAGAACACATATCCAAACATTCAGATGGAGGTATCACTTGGTCAACTACCGGGACCAAGTCTCGAGAAGGTAAGCATGAATTCATAAGCTTCTTCTCAGTAGCAATTGGACTCAAGGAACAATATGACACATAATTCTCTTGTGACATGCTAGTGCCTAGTGATGAGGGATATACTCGATCTACAGTTGGGTAATAAGAAGGATCAATAAATGCAAGCTGATCAATAGTGACAATGCTTTCGTTGTGAGTAAAATGCATCATACGAATATAGATAATCACTCCCTAGAATCATATCAAAGACCACAGGGTCCTTTAAAACCATAAAATCAACTAAGACTATTTTTCCACCCAAAGTAACAAGTACCTGAGGGAGGAATCCCATCGATTCACTAGGTCTTCTATCGAAGGTCAACGACCAATTAACAACTGGAACAAGTTTAGGGAAACCTAAATCTCTCCAATCATAAGGGGATAAGATACTAACAGAGTCTCCTTCATCTACAATACATCGATGAAACACATGGTTTCCGATATCAACCCTTATCTGGAAAGGTGTAGACAAAGGAAGATGAGGCCCAGCTAGACTATTCCAATCAAAGGAAATGATCCTAGATCTTTGTAGTGTGATAATCTGTAGTAGGATCTGACAGATGTAACAAGCCCCACATAAAACTCACTCAAGAAGTGCAGAGAAGAAGAGAATAATATAGTCAATAATCACTCATGAACACAAAAAATGGAGAATAACAATATAATCATACATCAGCTGTGAGCTGGAACTATGAATAATGAATAGAATATAATAAATTTCAATAGAATTTGAATTAACCAAGAGGTTATGCGAATCATGCTCAAAGTGTGGCTTAGATAACATTGGATACATCATCCAATCAGTAGTATCAGTCATAAATGGTCAATAGTCAGTCAAATGATTCTAACTGAGTCTAACTGAATGATCTAGGCACAAATCAGGGGATGGAGACTCCAAGGAGGGCACATGAGGCTGTCAAAAGGTCAAGTGGCACTCCAGAACTAGCTAACTGAGAGTTAAAGGAAGTTAGGATGAGAAATTAGTGGAAGAACTGCTCAATCAATGCTCTAACTGACTGTTAACTCCTGGTAGGTGAGAAAAGGTGCACATGCCATGCAAGTGAGTAAAACAAGGCACATCTGGTAGGTAGGAGGGCTAATGGGGGCTGAAGACAGGCTCTAGGGAGCTGAAATTAGGCTCTAGGTGCTGGGGAGACCACCAAAATGATGACTGGATGCATGCAAATGCATGCATATGACTGGATGCATGCAGGAATGCAAATATAAAAAATGATGGTGAGAATATTCGAACACACCCCCTCAAGATATACTATGAGGTGATAACTGAAAACTGAAAAAATAGGGCCCTGGTGACTGAGACCAAAGGTCACCCCGTACAACAATCTAAATAATAAATGAGGAAAGAGGGAAAACCCAGTGGGAAGAAATCCCTCCCTCAAAATAGACTGAAGGATGTTAATGTAGCATATCATCACTCACCCCAGAAGGAGGAAAGTGTCCTTCTTTTGTGAAGAAGGATCGCTCGATTTGAAATGGATCAGTAATGTGAGAAGGATGAAAACTTCCATTCTGAAAATATGATCTGGTTCTCCGTCGATCAACTGGATCACCAACCAAATCATTGGAATATATAAGAGTAATGGCTACCCATCGAGGAAGAGTAGGATCATCATGTGAAAGATCATCGGTTTCTTGTGGAACTGGATCTCCCATTCTCTCATATTCATCATCAGTTACTATATCTTCAGGTTCTTGTGGATCTGGATCTAACATTCTCTCTTCATCATCTCCATCTTCGGATTCTGAATCTGAAATCTCATGTGATGATGCTTCTCTCTCTTGATCATCAATCAAAGGAGGAATGGTAGGAAAGCTATCTTTCTCAACAAAAGGAGTATCATGTATAGGCCATTCCTCAAACTATACACTCCTTTCCAGGAATGTGGTCATGGTAGTAGGATCAAGAATCTTGTAGGCCTTTACATCAAATGCATAGCCCACCATAATGCACTCTCTTCTTTATGGATCTATTTCTCTCCTTTTGTCAGTTGGAATCCTTTCCCGTGCTCTGGATCCAAACACTCTAATATGAGATACATCAGGTTTGTATCCCATCCATGCTTCGAAAGGATTAATGTCATTTAGTCCTTTGTGAGGAACTCTATTCTGAATATAGGAGGCACAGTTCATGTGTTAGTTTTTCACATTTAATTCAATATGATCTAGGATCTTAACTGAGAGAACAACATGCACAACATATAAAACACAAGATACAAGAGACACAAAGAATTTCACCAGGGAAACCATAAAGGAGAAAACCACGAACCTCCTCAAAGATAGAATGAGCAATAATACAAAACCCCCAAAAAAGACATGATCTCCAGCAACTTCCTCCTCCTCCACTTGTGCTAACTTCTCTCTCTCTCACTTGTACGAATGAGTGAGTGAGTGAATTTTGAGTGAGTGAATAAATAGAGATCCTAGCTCTCTATTTATACTTTACCTTTACCACTTGACAAGTCGGCCTCAACTAAATTTGACTAGGCCAACTCCTTTAGGGGACTTAAACACCCCAATACAAATGACTCTAGGGGAGCTAATGCTCGACTTACATGGGAGGATTGACCTCAAAAACTTTACATGACCCAAGTACAATAATGACTTCTCTGACCAGAGGAATAAACATCTCTGTCGAAGGTACAATAATAAAATACAAATACAATATAAAATATACAAGTGAATACATTCTGAAGTTACAAATACATCAACACTCCCTCTTAACTAGGAAGGTATTCTCTTGACACAGTTCATTAACACAAGTCTTCATCACTGGATCATCATCAAATCTAGATCATCATCAAAGCTGGATCATCATCATCACTGCTGCTGCTATCTCGACTATCAATCTCCAATCTACTCGTCATAGGAAGTTCTACAGAGCCAACTCTTTTTCATGTTGGATGTAGGCCTACCCTCCATGTAGGTATTCATCATCTCTGTGAGCAAGCCATCAAGTAGGTACATCTCAGGACTTATTATATGCCTCTACAAAACCTGCAAGATCTCCCAGGACTTATTATATGCCTCTACAAAACCTGCAAGATCTCCCAGGACTTATTATATGCTACTGCAAAACCTAAAGGAACATCCCAGGACTGATTATATGCCACTTGCAAAACCTGCAGTATCTACCAGGACTGATTATATGCCACTGCAAAACCTGAAGGAGCATCCGAGGACTGATTATATGCCACTTGCAAAACCTACAAGATCTCCCAGGACTGATTATATGCTACTGCAAAACCTGAAGGAGCATCCCAGGACTGATTATATACCACTTGCAAAACCTGCAAGATCTCCCATGACTTATTATATGCCACTGCAAAACCTGAAGGAGCATCCCAGGACTGATTATATGCTTATGCAAAACCTGTGTACCCTACTGTCACCTCATCATCTTCAGATCATCTCATCGTCAATGGAGCACAGCCCAGATGCACATCACACAACACTTACACCACCCAACATGGGAGAACACATCTTCCACCATTTGGGGAAGGCTCCAGCCCTTATTTTTTCACCATGGGAGAACACATCTACCACCATGTCAGAATGGCTCCAACCCTTACATCTACACCATGGGAGAACAAATCTACCACCATGTGAGAAAGGCTCCAGCAATTACATCAACGACCATGGGAGAACACATCTACCACCATGTCGAAAAAGCTCGACAATTACATCTATGACCATGGGAGAACACATCTACCACCATGTCAGAAAATACCATGTGCATCTGTGTGTTCTGGACTCATCACTTCCCATTGGAAGGAACCTCGATCTAAAGTACACCAAGCTTCTCTCTCAAATATTCAAACTTCACTCTAGCTAGCGGCTCGGTCAATCCATCAGCTATCTGCTCGTCTGTTGCAACATACTGGAGCTTCATTGCTCCTCTCTGCACCATATCCCTGATATACTGGTACTTGATATCAATGTGCTTCGACTTGTCATGGAACATTGGGTTCTCATAAAACTTCACACAACACTACAAGTCCCGTCCAACTAGAGATCAAACAAATCAGACAGTAGCTTCCTCAGCCATACTGCCACACAACTAGCCAAACATGATACAACATACTTTGCTTCATTTGTACTCAGTTCCACGCAGGACTGCTTCCTTCTAAACAAAGAGATCACACCTGATCCCATATTGAAGCAACACCCCGAAGTGCTCTTCCTATCAATGGCACTGCCTGCCCAATCCGAATCAAAATAATCCTCCAGGTTAATCTTCTGATTCGCATCATACTTGAGCCCATAATCAACCATACCCTCCAAGTACCTCATAATATGCTTTGCAGTAATCAAATGAACATGTCTCAGATCCTTCAGGAACTGGCTCAATGTGTTCATGGCAAAGCAAATATCTGGTCTCGTATTCATCAGGTATATCAAGGACCCAATCATCTGACGATACATCGTGGCATCAACCGACTCTGATGAAGCATCACTCAATAGCTTCAAGTTTGATTCCATAGGTGTGGCCATGGCCTTGCAGTCCATCATCCCGAAACTCTACAGGATCTCTACTGCATACTTCCCTTGTCCAAGGAAGATTCCATCCGCACTCTACCACACCTCCATTCCTAGAAAATAGATCATACCGAGATCTCTACTTCACAATTTCCTTGACTAAGGAAAAGCTCATCTGATCTCAGCCACATATCTAATCACAATAATCCTGCCAATATTCTTTAACTCTGAGATCTACTCCTATGAAGTGGATTTTTCTATATCTGAGTATTGTCCTCCCTCTATGACTGAACATCATTCACAGTCTGCATTGAGTGATCTTCTACATATCTATCCGTTCCATCTCCTGTCAGATGGGTCTACTGATATGAGCCTCAATATCACTTGAACTCTATGGTGAGTTCCTTTTTGCATCCATCTATATATAGAAACCATCTTCAACCTTGTAGCAAAGTTTGAAATTCACATCACCCATGGTGATCATCAAGCTCATCAAATGACTATCGATCCTAGGTACCTGTTGAACCTGTACAAATCCTTTTTCAATCATGTGATTCTCTATCAAATCCTGGGAGTTTTCTATATATGCACTTATTCTTCAATTACACCATTCAAGAGAACGGTCTTGTCATCCATGGGTGTAATCTATCTCTGGAAATGTGTCTAGCCACTGGAGCAAACATCTCATCATGATCCTCTCCCTCTTTCTAAGAGAGTCCTCTAGCCATGAGCCTTCCTTTGTACTTCTATAGTATGCTTGATTTGTAGGTCTTCTTGTTGAATAGTCATCACTTATTCTTCGGAACAAGTGTTCATCATCCTTCTTTTGTAGATCATAGCACATGATCTTTCCTACAAATCAAATTCAAGTACATGATTAGTAACACTTCATAATTATCAAGTCATGGTGACATTTCAATGATAACCTTTTATGCATATTGTTATCACTCTAGGAGTCCTTCTAGGCTATAAGTCAAAGGAGCCTAGTAACTTAACCTTTTTTCTCGTATGGTGGGTGGATCAAGATGAATATCTAGGTTACTACATAATCTACTCAAGATAGTCTCGAATAAACTCAAACAATGTAAGGCTCTCAAGGACTATTATCAGATAGGTAAAAAGGATAAAGGAAACTAATCAATTAACCAGAACATATATAAAACAATTACATATGATGGGCCAGTTAACCTACAACAAATGCTAATGATCCTAGCTTGATAATCAATAGTAAGATGACAGTTACTCAGATTACAAACATAGACAAAGAATACCCTTCAACTCAATAGCACATCACAGAAAATAAGAAACAAGGTCTGATAACAATGAGTGAAAGAAGCTTGTAGGCTGATCATATTAAAGAAAGAGGTCTCTTTACAAAATACAGTCAAGTAGCACCCTCCAAAATCCAACCCTTTCTTGCTCTCAATATCTAGGATTTATATCCTTTACAACACCTTCCCCCAACTCCTAATAAGCTGGATTCGAAATCCTAAAGATAGAAGATCAAGACCATTTTTTAACAAACCAGGAAAAATCATTTTTTAACTTGGCCAAACTGCTGCAAAATGGGGCTCATAGATGGATTCTATTCTCCCAATATGTGACACCTGTAGGAAAACTGAGAGAGGTTATTGTTCTCTGACGTGTTAGGAAAAAAAAATTCCGAGCATTTTGCAGAATGATTCTCCAGTCGCTCAGAATCATCACTTGAAAATGATGACTCTGCACAGTAAAACGCCATTAATTACTGAAACTGCTGAAAAATGGGGCTCAGAGATGGGTTCAGCTCTCCAAATATGTGACACCTGTGTATAAACCAAAATATTTTATTATCCATTTACTTGTTGTGAGTAAAAACCTCCCTCAGATTATTGAAATTCGTTTTCATTTACCCGATACCTTCATTTCAAAAACATGTGTTAAACAAGAAGACTCTGGGATCCGAAAATTTGGACTTAGCGACGGATTCAATTCTCTCAATATGCAACCCCTGTAGGAAAACAGAGAAATTTTATTGTTCTATGACATGTCAGGAACAAAACCCTCCGAGCGTTTTTCAAAATGATTCTCCAGTTGCTCAAAATCGTCATTTGAAGATGATTAATTTTCGCAGTAAAAACACCAATTTTGCAGTAAAAACTTCTCACCTCCATCTTAATAGTTTTCAGTATTTCAACAGCTGCAACAAAATTTGAAAAGCTCAACGGCCTTCAAGGTGATGGCAAGGCTCTTAAACTCTTCTTTTGACAACTGGACAATATCTTGACCAAAAATAGAAAATCCATTTGATCTTTTTCCCTTCTCTGTCACCTCAAAGCTTAAACAAAAAGATGATACATATGCCTTTAATTATTATCTTTTAATAAAAACCATCCTCTTTCCATTTGGAAGCAAAAACCGTGATCTGGGAAAAAATAATGCCTCTCTGCCCTGTTTCGCACTTTCGGTGGCTAAAGAGCCAAAATTCAAACCTGTAAGCCATCGAAAGCTCTGCTTTCGGTGGCTAAGAACAGCTGTGAAAGCCTGCCTAATCCACCGAAAGCTCTGTTTTGAAACTAATCTTCAAAATGGCAAAAATGTATTTTGTCTCAGCTTTCTTGATGACAAGTGAAGTTCTTTTGTTCTTTCGGTAGCTGGAATGAATTTGCATTTGAACACGAGCACTGCCGAAAAGTGGTGAAAATGCCTCTCCTTTTGGTAGCTTTGGGTAATTTTTCCTTTACGATGTCAAAATAGTGTTGAGAATGCCTCTGCTTTCGATAGCTTCGAACAATTTTTCTTTTGACTTGTAAGCTGCCAAAACTTACCTTTCGGTAGCTAATGAACACCATCGTATTCTCCCAAGCCACCGAAAACTGCCGCCTGACTCTCGTTGTATGTCCTTTCACTTTCGGTAGCTAGGAGAGCCTCGAAAATTTCGTTTAAGCTGCCAAAAGTAGGGCTTTCGGTAGCTTAGGGACCGTTTTAAATAAGCGCTTAGCTACCGAAACTTGTCTTTTGAAATTTTTTAAATGAAAACCCAATCTAATGTTTTTCAAACTTTATTACATGCATAAACATATCAAAAATGAGGCTTAAAAAATTTAGAAATGAATTTTCAAATAACCTCCCATCATCTAAAATTGATCAACTCGACAAAATTATTTGGAGAGATAACATCTAGCTCCTACTCAAGGATGAAAGCCTCCCTGTGAGGTTTCAAGAACCACAGATCTGATGCCTTTTCTGGATAAACAAAATATAGAACCTAGTCTAGTGTTCCATTGGTCATGGAGTCATTTAAACTACCACCAAATCTCTACAAACTGTCCACAAATGTTCAACTGTAAACCTGCTAGCAACGCCTTGCATCCATTGGGATATGGAGTCTCAAATGCTGCTTTCAAAACCTGGTCCAAATCCTGCAACCATGCTCATCATTTGAAGCCAAACTACCTCTGCCAATAGTGTCTTATACCCATTGGGCATGGAGTCTTTATTTCAAAAATGAAACCTAATACTAAATGCAAGCCTCACGCATATGCAAACTTGAAATGCTCAGCCATGAGCTTATTCATCTATGCTACCCTACTCTAGCTAACTGCACTACTTCTTATCAAGTGACATCATGCTTCCAATGAAGCCATGTAAGAAACTGATTTGTTAAACCTGCTCTTGATTTTGACCCGAAAAATAACGGAATGCATAGCCAACAGAAAAGTGGTTTGGACAGATGATAAAGCCAACTTTCATCTGACAAAATAATTGAACACAAATGCTATTCACAGATTCCAAGTAGCTTGCAATAGTGTCATTAAAATCATAAAGGAATACCTCTTTAAAATGTTGTTCCAACTGACTGGAGTGTAGCTGTTGATGGTCGTCTTTACTGATCTCAATACTGAATGTAGGCTACTTGATCTCTGTCGGAGAAACATACATGATCAACTGTTGGTCTAAAACTTTATGCTCACCATCTTCCTCTTTATGTTTGCTGCATTTCCCCATTGTCTACAAAACTGAAAACTGAGGGCTGCGCTTAGTATTTGCTGTAAGTTCAAAACTGTGACATGCTGTTCTTTCAATCTGCCCATCGTCTTTTAAATTTTCAAAAGGAACAATCTGATCGTGATCTTCATAAAATTCAAAGACAGTAGATGCATTTAGTACAATGTCAAAAGCATCTACATTATGGTTAACATCTCGAATATCATCAATATCTCGATCATAATGACGAGCATCTTCTTCAACCACCGACCTTTCAGCACAATCATACTTTTCATGTCCATTAATTTGATGAAACAAATCATATTCATGACAGCATTCTGGAAAAAGCGCATCATCTAAAAATTTATCTTTACAGAACAAATTGAAAACATCATGAAAACCTTTCAAAGAGTTTATACTGGCGTCTGGGAGAGATCTGCACCAGTCAAGGGATGCTCCCTTCAATGAGTATAGGAAAAGTTTAATTCGAACATCCTCATTTACAATTTCAAGCCGATGAATAAAGTCATGAAAATCCAATAAATGTTCAGCTTGTACTTCCCACTCTTCTCCTCAAAATTTAGGAAGAATATGATCCCATTCATCTCTACTAGGAACTGGATTAGGGAAACCAACAATCTCTGAAAAATCACAAAACGCATACCTCTTTGCCAAGATTTGGTTCATTTCATACCAGTGGAGTCACCAACAGATTTATGAACAATGGAGTTGCCACTGAATTTGTCCTTCATGGAGTCTCCAGATAGATGATTACAACCAAGAAAATGTCCAAGCTTTGTCTATCATCAAAGCTGGATCTATGTCATTCTCCCAGGGAAGCTGAGCTTCAATCTCCTCTCCCTAACAACGGCACCAATTTGTTATCACTCCAGGAGTCCTTCTAGGCTGTAAGTCAAAGGATCCTGGTAACTTAACCTTTTTCTCGTATGGTGGGTTGATCAAGATGACTATCTAGGTTACTGCATAATCTACTCAAGACAGTCTCGAATACACTCAAACAATGCAAGGCTCTCAAGGACTATTATCAGATAGGTAAAAAGGATAAAGGAAACTGATCAATTAACCAGAACATATATAAAACAATTACATATGATGGGCCAATTAACCTACAATGAATGCTAATGATCCTAGCTTGATAATCAATAGTAAGATGATAGTTACTCACATTACAAACATAGACAAAGAATACCCTTCAACTCAATAGCACATCACAGAAAATAAGAAACAAGGTCTGATAACAATGAGTGAAAGAAGCTTGCAGGCTGATCATATTAAAGAAAGAGGTCTCTTTACAAAATACAGTCAAGTAGAACCCTCCAAAATCCAACCCTTTCTTGCTCTCAAGATCAAGGATTTATAGCCTTTACAACACCTTACCCCGGCTCCGAAGAAGGTGGATTCGAAATCCTAAAGATAGAAAATCAAGACCGTTTTTTAACAAACAAGGAAAAATCATTTTGTAACCAAACTGCTGACAAATGGGGCTCAGAGATGGATTCAATTCTCCCAATATGTGACACCTATAGGAAACCTAAGAGAGATTATTGTTCTCTGACGTGTTAGGAAGAAAAACCTCCGAGCATTTTGCAGAATGATTCTCCATTCGCTCAGAATCATCACTTGAAAATGATGACTCTGCACAGTAAAACGCCATTAATTGCTAAAACTGCTAAAAAATGGGGCTCAAAGATGGGTTCATCTCTCCTAATATGTGACACCTGTGTATAAACTAAAATAGGTTATTTTCCATTTACTTGTTGTGAGAAAAAACCTCCCTCATATTATTTAAATTCATTTTCATTTACCCGATACCGTCATTTCAAAAACATGTGTTAAACAGGAAGATTCTGGGATCCGAAAATTTGGGCTCAGTGACGGATTCGATTCTCTCAATATGAAACACCTGTAGAAAAAAGGAGAGAGGTTATTGTTCTATGACATGTCAGTAACCAAAAACCTCTGATCATTTTTCAAAATGATTCTCCAGTTGCTCAGAATCGTCATTTGAAGATGATGACTTTTCAAAGTAAAAATGTCAATTTTGCAGTAAAAACTTCTCGCCTCCATCTTAATAGTTTTCAGGATTTCGATAGCTGTAGCAAACTTTGACAAGCTCAACAGCCTTCAAGGTGATGGAAAGGCTCTTAGACTCTTCTTTTGACAACTGGACAATATCTTGACCAAAAATAGAAAATCCATTGATCTTTTTCCCTTCTCTGTCGCCTCAAAGCTGAAACAGAAAGATGATACATATGCCTTTAATTATTATCTTTTAATAAAAACCATCCTCTTGCCATTTGGAAGAAAAAACCGTGATCTGGGCAAAAATAATGCCTCTCTGCCATGTTTTGCACTTTTGGTGGCTAAAGAGCCAAAATTCGAACTTGTAAGCCACCGAAAGCTCTACTTTCGGTGGCTAAGAACAGCTATGAAAGCCTGCCTAAGCCACCGAAAGCTCTATTTTGAAACTAATCTTCAAAATGGCGAAAATGTATTTTGTCTCAGCTTTCTTGATGACAAGTGAAGTTCTTTTGCTCTTTCGGTAACTAGAATGAATTTGCATTTGAACACGAGCGCTGACGAAAAGTGGTGAAAATGCCTCTCCTTTTGGTAGATTTGGGTATTTTTTCCTTTACGCTGTCAAAATAGTGTTGAGGATGCCTCCGCTTTCAGTAGCTTCGAACAATTTTTCTTTTGACTTGTAAGCTGCCAAAACTTACCTTTCAATGGCTAATGAACACCATCGTACTCGCCCAAGCCACCAAAAACTGCCCCCTGACTCACGTTGTATGTCCTTTCACTTTAGGTAGCTAGGAGAGCCTCGAAAATTCCGTTTAAGTTGCCGAAATCAGGGCTTTCGGTAGCTTAGGGACCGTTTTAAATAAGCGCTTAGCTACCGAAACCTGTCTTTTGAAATTTTTTAAATGAAAACCCAATCTAATGTTTTTCAAACTTTATTACATGCATAAAGATATCAAAAATGAGCCTTAAAAAATTTAGAAATGAATTTTCAAATGACCTCCCATCATCTAAAATTGATCAACTCAACAAAATTATTTGGGGAGATAACATCTGGCTCCTACTCGAGGATGAAAGCCTCCCTGTGAGGTTTCAAGAACCACAGATCTGATGCCTTTTCTGGATAAACAAAATACAGAACCTAGTCTAGTGTTCCATTGGTCATGGAGTCATTTAAACTGCCACCAAATCTCTGCAAATTGTCCACAAATGTTCAACTGAAAACCTGCTAGCAACGCCTTGCATCCATTGGGATATGGAGTCTCAAATGTTGCTTTCAAAACCTGGTCCAAATCCTGCAACCATGCTCATCATTTGAAGCCAAACTACCCCTACCAATAGTGTCTTATACCCATTGGGCATGGATTCTTTATTTCAAAACTGAAACCTAATACTAAATGTAATCCTCACACATATGCAAACTTGAAATGCTCAGCCATGAGCTTATTCATCTATGCTACCCTACTCTAGCTAACTGCACTGCTTCTTATCAAGTGACATCATGCTTCCAATGAAGCCATTTCCGAAACTGATTTGTTAAACCTGCTCTTGATTTTGACCTAAAAAATAATGGAATGCATAGCCAACAGAAAAGTGGTTTGGACAGATGATAAAGCCAATTTTCATCTGACAAAAATACTTGAACACAAATGCTATTCACAGATTCCAAGTAGCTTGCAACAGGGTCATTAAAATCATAAAGGAATACCTCTTTAAAATGTTGTTCCAACTGCCTGTAGTGTAGCTGCTGATGGTTGTCTTTACTGATCTCAATACTGAATGTAGGCTACTTGATCTCTATCAGAGAAACATACATGATCAACTGTTGGTCTAAAAATTTATGCTCACCATCTTCCTCTTTATGTTTGCTGCATTTCCCCATTGTCTGCAAAACTAAAAACTTAGGGCTGTGCTTAGTATTTGCTGTAAATTCAAAACTGTGACATGATGTTCTTTCAATCTTCCCATCGTCTTTTAAATTTTCAAAAGGAACAATCTGATCATGATCTTCATAACATTCAAAGACAGTAGATGCATTTAGTACAATGTCAAAATCATCTACATTATGGTTAACATATCGAAGATCATCAATATCTCAATCATAATGAAGAGCATCTTCTTCAACCACAGACCTTTCAACACAATCATACTTTTCATGTCCATTAATTTGATGAAACAAATCATATTCATGACAGCATTCTGGAAAAGGGCATCATCTAAAAATTTATCTTTACAGAACAAATTGAAAACATCATGAAAACATTTCAAAGATTTTATACTGGCATCTGGGAGAGATCTGCACCATTCAAGGGCTGCTCTTTTCAATGAGTATAGGAAAAGTTTAATTCGAACATCCTCATGTACAATTTCAAGCCGATGAATAAAGTCATGAAAATCCAGTAAATGTTCAGCTTGTACTTCCCACTCTTCTCCTCAAAATTTAGGAATACTATGATCCCATTCATCTCTACTAGGCACTGTATTAGGGAAACCAACAATCTCTGAAAAATCACAGAATGCATACCTCTTTGCCAAGATTTGGTTCATTTCATACCAGTGGAGTCGCCAACAGATTTCTGAACAATGGAGCTGCCACTAAATATATCCTTCATGGAGTCTCCAGATAGATGATTACAACCAAGAAAATGTCCATTCTTTGTCTATCATCAAAGCTAGATCTATGTTGTTCTCCTAGGGAAGCTGAGCTTCAATCTCCTCTCCCCGACAACGTCGCCAATTTTTTATCACTCCAGGAGTCTTTCTAGGCTGTAAGTCAAAGGAGCCTGGTAACTTAACATTTTTCTCGTATGGTGGGTGGATCAAGATGAATATCTAGGTTACTGCATAATCTACTCAAGACAGTCTCGAATACACTCAAACAATGCAAGGATCTCAAGGACTATTATCAGATAGGTAAAAAGGATAAAGGAAACTGATCAATTAACCAGAACATATATAAAACAATTACATATGATGGGCCAATTAACCTACAACGAATGCTAATGATCCTAGCTTGATAATCAATAGTAAGATGACAGTTACTCACATTACAAACATAGACAAAGAATACCCTTCAACTCAATAGCACATCACAGAAAATAAGAAACAAGGTCTGATAACAATGAGTGAAAGAAGCTTGCAGGCTGATCATATTAAAGAAAGAGGTCTCTTTACAAAATACAGTCAAGTAGCACCCTCCAAAATAAAACCCTTTCTTGCTCTCAAGCTCTAGGATTTATAGCCTTTACAACATCTTCCCCCAACTCCTAATAAGCTAGATTCGAAATCCTAAAGATAGAAGATCAAGACCATCTTTTAACAAACCAGGAAAAATCATTTTTTAACTTGGCCAAACTGCTAAAAAATGGGGCTCAGAGATGGATTCGATTCTCCCAATTTGTGACACCTGTAGGAAACCTGACAGATTTTATTGTTATCTAACGTGTTAGGAAGAAAACTTTCGAGCATTTTGCAGAATGATTCTCTAGTCGCTCAGAATCATCACTTGAAAATGATGACTCTGCACAGTAAAATGCCATTAATTGCTGAAACTGCTGAAAAATGGGGGTCAAAGATGGGTTCAGATCTCCAAATTAGTGACATCTATGTATAAACCAAAATAGGTTATTATCCATTTGCTTGTTTTGAGAAAAAAACCTCCCTTGGATTATTGAAATTCATTTTCATTTACCCGATACCTTCATTTCAAAAACATGTGTTAAACAGGCAGATTCTTGGATCCAAAAATTTGGGCTCAGTAACGGATTTGATTCTCTCAATATGAAACACCTGTAGGAAAACGGAGAGAGGTTATTATTCTATGACATGTCAGGAACAAAAACCTCCGAGCGGTTTTCAAAATGATTCTCCGGTTTCTCAGAATCGTCATTTGAAGATGATGACTTTTCAGAGTAAAAACACCAATTTTGCAGTAAAAACTTCTCGCCTCCATCTTAATAGTTTTCAGGATTTCGACAGCTGTAGCAAACTTTGACAAGCTCAATATCCTTCAAGGTGATGGCAAGGCTCTTAAACTCTTCTTTTGACAACTGAACAATATCTTGACCAAAAATAGGAAATCCATTTGATCTTTTTCCCTTCTCTGTCGCCTCAAAGCTGAAACAGAAAGATGATACATATGCCTTTAATTATTATCTCTTAATAAAAACCATCCTCTTTCCATTTGGAAGCAAAAACCGTGATCTGGGCAAAAATAATGCCTCTCTTCCCTGTTTTGCACTTTCGGTGGCTAAAGAGCCAAAATTCGAACCTGTAAGCCACCGAAAGATCTGCTTTCGATGGCTAAGAACAGTTGTGAAAGCCTGCCTAAGCCACCGAAAGCTCTGTTTTGATACTAATCTTCAAAATGGAAAAAATGTATTTTGTCTCAGCTTTCTTGATGACAAGTGAAGTTCTTTTACTCTTTCGATAGCTGGAATGAATTTGCATTTGAACACAAGTGCTGCCGAAAAGTGGTGAAAATGCCTTTCCTTTTGGTAGCTTTGGGTAATTTTGCCTTTACGCTGTCAAAATAGTGTTGAGAATGCCTCCGCTTTCGATAGCTTCGAACAATTTTGCTTTTGACTTGTAATTTGCCAAAACTTACCTTTCGGTGGATAATGAACACCATCGTATTCGCCCAAGCCACCAAAAACTGCCCCCTGACTCACGTTGTATGTCCTTCACTTTCAGTAGCTAGGAGAGCCTCGAAAATTTTGTTTAAGCTGCCGAAAGCCCTGCTTTCGGTAGCTTAGGAACCGTTTTAAATAAGTGCTTAGCTACCGAAACCTATCTTTTGAAATTTTTTAAATGAAAACCCAATCTAATGTTTTTCAAACTTTATTACATGCATAAAGATATCAAAAATGAGCCTTAAAATATTTAGAAATGAATTTTCAAATGACCTCCCATCATCTAAAATTGATCAACTCGACAAAATTATTTGGGGAGATAACACATACGATCTTTCCTACAATTCAATTTCAATTGCATGATTAGAAACATCTCATAGTTTTTAGAACGCATTCTTACGCATAAAAACATAAATCATACAGTCATGCAATTGTCTTAGCCAATGATTCAATACAACATTTATCTATATCCCATGACTTTCTAGATGCCTTCCATCTCTACCAGAACGTTGTTAAGAGTGTGCACTACTCCAACATGTCAACAAAGAGGTTTCAATCTAGATAAGTAGCAATGGAGTGTTGTACAGTACCATAGGCCACTTACCCATTACTTGCATACTAGTAGTATCTTGTTCATTGATGCAACTTTTCTAACATGCATAATATACATCCTAAAGCTAGGAACATAAGTATGTACATGACTGAACAACATCATTTAAGTAATCATATATACAAGAAATGACAATTCAAATACTTATCTTTGTTTGGTTGTTGGGTGGACTCCCTCTCAATATTTTCCTCCTTGCAGGAACTACTAAAGTGTGCTCCCTCTTGATCTCTATTTTCCCTTTGTGATAGCATCATGGTTATATGTCTTTGAAGTTCTATCCATCCTGGACCACTATGCATGCTTAAGTGTGCACTAGTTTCATCATTGTGTCATCCTCAATATCTCATACATAATCATACATTCATTAGTATAAACTCAATACTATCAAAACATTATAATCCTATAAACTTAACATGTATGGTCATGATCATTTCATACACAGGTAATTTATCACAAGCATTAGTATTCAAGGTTTCAAGGAGTGCTTCTTTTACACATGCATATTCTTATTTGACCATAGGACTCTTCTAGTTTGTCATATCATTAATCAAACTAAAAAGCATAATATGCATAAACCCGTGATTACTCAAACTTATAACTTCATGAATAATCATTATCAATCATACAAAATAATACTTCTATAAGATCCTAACACAAGGTAGAATTCTAACTCAATAAAGGAAAACATACCTGGATTATCATGCTTGCTAGTTATGTCTAACATACCCAAACAATTTATTCTTTGTTCTCTTCAATGATTTAGAGACCTTGTGCTAGTAACCTACATATCTCATAAGGTAATCATTATAGAACCAAATTATGCATACCTCGTAATTAGAGCTTCTATGTGATCAATGACTATGGATGAGTCTTTTTCTTCATGTCACCATGGTCATATATTCTTGATCTAGAACTTTATTTGTCTTTCTTGATGACCCTTTCATGTTAGTGGACAACATCATCCTCATACAACACCATAGTGCATTAGTACAATCATAATTGTCATAACTCTAATCAACGAATGTCTTCTATCATTAACATGCATTCATACTTTTACTAAGGTGATCAGACAAGTCTAAAATTAATCATGATTGCACTAACCTCAATAATATGAAGACAAACATATCATGAACTTAATCATCAGATAAATGAAACAAATTTCAAAACATACCTGCATCTCCTCAAGTCATACCTGTCGAGATTGCTTGTACTCTTCTCTATAAGGGTAAAACCCTAATCATCCAAGGTATATGAATTGTAAACATATTATATATTTTCATGGTTCTGGGATTATATAATGTTAGTTCCATTTAAACCTCCTTCATTGCTTCCCTATGAGTCTCCCAACCTTGCTAGGGTTTCTTCTTACTTGGAAACCCTAATTTTCAATCTCCTTCCTCCCACAACATGTTGATGAAAGATTAATATCTATGATGAATGGATTCCAAATCCATTTTAAAAGTTTCCAATGTTGCATCAGGTGTCTCCAACATTGTATCAGGTCATGCCATACCTAAAAACTGAAAACCCTAAGTGAGAGCTTCTTCCTCCTCTTCTTTGATTTCCTCCTTTGATCCACTTCATATGTGTCGTATTGTTTATGGTGTATCTCTGAAATTTTAGATATACAGGGTATGAAAATTAGGCTTGTGGTATCTTGACCTGTCATCTCTCCAACCCCACATGTTTGAGCTTCATTGGATTCTCCATCAGAGATATATGCTCAGTTTCCCAACATAACCTATTTAAGGGATGAAATAGAATAGCAAACTTGTACGGAGTACCATGTGTGACTGTTTCAACTTCGACCTCTGAAACTCGGACCTGTGAAACTAACGTCTGTTCCCTAACTGTCACGTTTTATGGAATTCCATTTGGATCTTCCTAGCTCGAGATATGACATTTTTACCTAGGTCACCTATTTAGGGATTCATTCTAGAAGAGGAAGAAACCCTAACTTGTATGGATCATATCTCAGGAAGCACAACGAATATGAGGCTGAAACACGGACACAAGGTACATGAACATTTCATATTTGTCCTGTCCAAGTTTTAGATCCCGAACCTTTTCCAAAATTGATTTATATCGAAAGTTCCATGGTGACTAGGTTTTGCTATACAAATCCCTAGCTTTCAAATTGTCGCAAGTGAAACAAGTGTCGTAAATGCCATACAATGCCTTCCTTCATGCTAGCTTTGATACCATGTTAGTTTTTCACATTTAATTCAATATGATCTAGGATCTTAACTTAGATAACAACATGCATAGCATATCAAACACAAGATACAAGAGACACAAAGCATTTCACCAGGGAAATTAACCATAAAGGAGAAAACCTCGCAACTTCCTCAAAGATAGAATGAACAATAATACAAAACCCCAAAACAAAGTGATGATCTCTAGCAGATTCATCCTCCTCCACTTGTGTGAACTTCTCTCTCTCTCACTTGTACGAATGAGTGAATGAGTGAATGTTGAGTGAGTGAATAAATAGAGAGCCTAGCTCTCTATTTATACTTTACCTTTCACTTTACCTTTATCACTTGACAAGTCGGCCTCAACTAAAGTTGACTGGGCTGACTCCTTTCGGGGACTTAAACACCCCAATACAAATGACTCCAGTGGAACTAATGCCCCGACTTACATGGGAGGATTGACCTCAAAAACTTTACATGACCCAAGTACAATAATGACTTCTCCGACCGGAGGAATAAACATCTCCGTCGGAGGCACAATAATAAAATACAAATACAAGATAAAATATACAAGTGAATATATTCAAAAGTTACAAATACATCCACATCATGGCTTCTTCCCAAAGACTAGGGTGCATCCCTTTCGAATTTAGCAAGAAGGTGGCCATTTCTTTCAATGTTCTGTTCTTCCTTTCAACAACACCATTTTGTTGTGGTGTATAGGGAATAGTATGTTGCATCTCAGTGCCCTCTTCAGCACAAAAGGATTGAAAATCACCCTTAATGTACTCACCTCCATTATCAGTGCAAATGGATTTTATCCTTCTATCTAAAAAAAATTCTGCAGAAGACTTGAAAAACTTAAAGAATCCATATACTACTGAATTCAATCTAAGAAAATATACCCATGTAAATCTGGAATAATCATCAATAAAAGTGAGTATATACCTTGTTTTGCTTAGAGATAGATCTAGAAATTTCCCAGCAACATCACTATGGATGAGATCTAGAGGATGAGAGGCTCCCCTTTCCTTCCCCTTCTCGAATTTCTTCTCAGGATGCTTTCCCATCAAACAACCATGACAGTTTCCTTTGGAAAAATTGATCTTGGAAATCCCATCAACCATCTCCTTTGTATGCATGTCATGCAAGTATTTTTATTTAAGATGCCCAAATCTTTCATGCCACAATCTGCTTTCTTCATTGGCATGAGTATGGAGAGCTGATTTCTTTGAGAGAGGTAAGAAGTGTGATAAATCATATAGTTTAGAGTTGTGATTTGCAACTCCTTTTGCAATGATTTCACCTGAAACCATGTTTTGTATTTCGACTTCATTTGGAGATAAGATCACTCTCTTGGGATCTCCAATTCGAGTCATTTTGTACACTAAAAGTAGATTTGTCGTGAGAGAAAGAGCATAAAGCACATATGAGAAGTAGCCATGGTAAATATTGATCCTTCCAATCCCCTCAGAGGAGACTTCGGAATCATTGCCCAACATGATGGAAGGGCCAACTGAGCATTCGAAGTTGGAGAAGATATCTTTGGAGGAAGACATATGTCTTGATGCTCTTGAATATATGTTGAATGTGGATTCTTTTGATGCACCTTCCATGAGAGCATGGCATCTTTATTTGTCCTCAGATTTAGAGGGTTCAGTATCTTGCTTCCTTGCACATGCAGGTACAGGGATATTGTTCTTCTCAAGTAAATGAGCCATCAAATCTATAGTTTTCCTCATATAATAACTCTCAGGATGAAATCCTCGATGACAATATGTGCACTTTGATCTCTCTTTTTGAGATTGCTTATTCTTATTTGAATCCGAAGCCCCATCTGACTGATATGGAACATATTTTGTCTTTGCATCATTCGCTCTCTTTTCAGAAACCTTTTGCTTTCCCTTTGCATTCACTCTTTTGGCCTCAATAGCTGTAAGGGCCGAATCCAACTTTTGTTTAATCATTCCCATGGATATTAACTTCTCCTCCTCTTGTGTGAGAGATTGGATGCAGTCATCAAGTGTAGGGAACTTCCATTTTGGAATGGACATCTTAGCTGACTAAAATGTGGAGACAAAAACTGAGAAGTTTGGCCCAAATTATGAGAGAATGGAAAGTATGAGTTGTTTGTCTTCTTTCACTATCTCATATCTCTTCAACTGTCAAATCAAGCTTTTGAACTTGGTTAAGAATGCATTGATGGATTCGAAGCTTTCAGGACTCAATGAGATGAGTTCATTCTCCAATTTATGACCTTTCAAATCATCATTTTGTCCAATGATGGATTCAAGCTTGTCCCAAAATACTTTTGGAGATGTTAGATCGATGAAATGGAAGTGAAGATCTTCAGAATTTGAGAGAAGAAGTAATCCTACTGCTTCATCAATCCTATCCAAGTACTTGGATTTATCTACTGCACTAAGGGGTTCGACCATAGTTCCATTTAGTATCCTAGTGAAGCTCTTGGACCAAATGAAGATGGTCATTGTTAACATCAAAAAATTACTCACCAGCTCATTCCTGTAGACACATACCCCTGTTGACAAAAATTCCTATCAATCTAGCCTCCAAAACCCCAGAAAACCCAAATGGGTACCAAAATATTTAAAATTCCTTCAAAAAAATACCAAAACCCCAAAAGAGGGTCAATTTTTCCCAAAAATAAAAATAATTGGGAATGAACTCAAAACAAAATCAAAAAAGAGAAAAAGAGGGCAAAAACCCTAAAAATCCCTAAAACCCTAACCTAAATCTATAAAAGGGATGGAGGCCCCTCATTTCAAACATGACCCCCTACTCTACCCTTATGCTACTGAAATTTCTATTGAGCCATAAGCCATCCACTTTTGAGCTTAAGCCTCCCATTTGATAGAAGCTTTAGCCACCATTCATGCATTGTGGAAGAGAGTAAGGAACCAAGGAGCTCCGAAGCACACCTATGGTACCACCGCCAGAGCTTTCTCAACCTCGTTTGTGAGGTAAATTCTTTGCAAGCCCTAGCTTTCCCATCAATACAAAAAATCCAAAGATTCCTTATAATATTTCCATGTAAGCTTACTCTTCTTTATTTTAGTTTATATTTGTTTTGTGCACATTCTAGATTAGATCTTTGATTGCTTTTTATATTTCATTAGTTTTTATTGTTTTCCATTAAAGCTACGGCTAAGAGTTCCCTTACCCTTAGTAGGTTCCCTTTTGCACAAGCAGGGGTCTAAACCCCCGCTACAGTCATCTTGGACTTCAATTCGACATAGTTGAAAGAATTTATTTTTAGATCCATTTGGAGCAGTGGAGTTCGAATTGAAGAGGAATTCAAATGGATTAATAAACCTACAAAACAAGAAGAATTTTTTTGATGGATATTTGCTACACTTTGAATGAACATTGCCTTAGGACACTGAGCACATATGACTGAGTCCTTCACACCTAGATAGAACTCACTGGATTGCTCCAGTGAATTCAAGGTAATGGCACCAGGATTTGTTGTGGAAACGCAGAGGCTTCTGGTGCTCAAGTGAAAGACAACTGCTCAATGAAATGTTGCAACTGCTACAATGGATGCAATTCGAACAGCTGCTGCAAGCTATGATACCATGTGATAATATGCAGTAGGATCTGACAGTTGTAACAAGCCTCACCCAAAACTCACTCAAAAAGTGCAGAGAAGAAGAGAAGAATGTAGTCCATAATCACTCGTGAACACAGAAAATGGAGAATAGCAGTATAATCATACATCAACTGTGAGCTCGCACTGTAAATAATGGATACAAGACAATAACTATCAATAGAATTCGAATTAACCAATAGGTCATTCGAATAATGCTCAAAGTATGGCTTGGATAACATTGGATACATCATCCAATCAGTAGTATCAGACATAAATGGTCAATAGTCAGTCAAATGAGTCTAACTGAGTCTAACAAAACCATCTAGGCACAAATCAGGGGATGGAGACTCCAAGGAGGGCACATGAGGTTGTCAGAAGGTCAAGTGGCACTCCAAAACTAGCTAACTGAGAGCTACATGTAGTTAGGATGAGCAATTAGTGGAAGAACTGCTCAATCAATGCGCTAACTGACTGTTAACTCCTGCTAGGTGAGAAAAGGAGCACATGTCACCCAGTTGAGTAAAACAAGGTGCATCTGGTAGGTAGGAGGGATACTGGGGGCTGAAGACAGGCTCTAGGGAGCTGAAATTAGGCTCTAGTTGCTCGGGAGACCACCAAAATGATGATTGGATGCATGCATTTGCATACAAATGCATGCACATGACTGGATGCATGCAAAATGCGTGCAGGCATGCAAATATAAAAAATGATGGTGAGAATATTCCAATGGGTAGGGGTTCACTCAGCATAGATGAAGTGCCCCATTTCTCAGAAACATCCAAACTGGTAATGCAGAAGACTTCAGGGGTAGGTGCATCAATGTCCGAAGGACTGATGGGATCCATCGAAGATTTCATCGATCCGTTCACTTCAGTCTCTGAAGGAATATTGAGGTTGACCACGGACTGTGTTGGTTCAACAACTTTATCAACCAGAGGATCCTTCAGACATGGACCACACTCTCTGCACCTCTGGAATAACAGGGCACAGGTGAGTAAGGTGATCTCCCTTACAAAGTTTACAAGGGAATTATGGCTTGCATCATGTAAGCTTAGACTCCTTCACAACATCAGTACTCTCATCATGACTAGCATTAGCTGACAGATTTCTCCCAGCATGAATTGTAATGGCTGGTTGCTCAGAAGCATAAGAATTTTGAACTACGGACCACACGTTTTTCACTTCTGGAAGTACCGGGCACAAATAGGTCATGTGGTCTCCCTCAAAAAACTTACTAGGGAACTTAAGCTTCTGTTTACTAGGTTTGTCGACAATGTCAACTTTCTCAATAGGACCTGCAGTGGTTGATTTAGTGTCTCTGGTATGACTCATAGTAACTAGTGACTTGTCATTAATATGACCAGCACTGATCAATGACGCGTCCTCAACATGACCAATAGTGGTTGAAGACATAATTTCAGTATGATTAGCAGTGGCTAAAATTTTTCTCCCAACATGACCTACAAAGGCTGGTTGCATAGGTTCAATATGATTTACAATGACTGAATGAGTTCCCCCAACATGACCTCCAGAGGCTGGGTAGGTTCCCCCAGCATGACTTCCAGAGGCTTGGTGTGTTCCCCTAGCATGAACTCCAGAGGTTGGGTGGCTTCCCCCTTGCTTTGGCATCTTCTTCATATTCTTACTCCGTCTATTCTATTTAGACTGTTGGTTACTAGTATGCTAAGAACATAAAATACGATATTAATTAAATAATTAATAATTAGGTTAACTAAATTTAGGTTATTAAATGAGGCATCTCCTCAACATCAAATGCCCGAGCCATATTTAAGGCAGGGCCATCATTGTAACATATCATCTTTTATCCTATCATCATCATCGAATATATTATTCTTATTATCATTCATCATGGAAGTCGGTTTCGCTTCTTAACTCCTTAATCGGACACGGTTAAGTTGTCAACAGGACATCTTTGCTGCATTTGGTATCATAACACTGATCCCGGCTCCTGGCTAAACTATCAAGTTTCTTGATTTCGTGGTTTTTGACCAAGCATTAGCTTTTAGCCATTCTCACTCACTTACATTTTCCACAATCCAACTCCCTCATAATGCTTCTCTACAGTCCCTCACCCCTGTAACACCTCCTCTCATTCCTTCCGCCATCACTAGATCCCCCACAAGCTATCTGCTCACCCCTCTTCCCCACGACCATGTCCTCCACATCCCGCATCTCCATTCATCTCCTCCCCACCTCTCACCTACTTCATTCTTTGCTATTATTGTCACGTTCCTCCACTTTACCCATTCATCTCCTACCACCCATTTCGCTCCCTTCCACGCACCCTCCACCGTCCTCCCTTCTCCACAGAACACCTGCACACACCACGCTCCATCCACCTTCCGCCTGCCATCGCTCCACTACTCCCCACAAATTCCTCCCTCTCACTCATCCGCTCGCCATTCCTCCTCTCCCCGCCATGTCCCCCCCTGAGTCGGCTCACCACTGACTTCCCCCACCTTCGATTCCTGCATCACTCCTGCCTGCACCATCAGCGGTGCCCTTCCCCCGTGCCCTCCATTCCCATCCACATTACCCTTCGCTCCATTCCACTCCACCCACGCTCACACTCGCACCTCACCATACCTGCTGCGCGCTTTCCATTGCCTACCCCTCTAAGACACCCTCCCCCTGCCTGCAACATTCCACTCCGTCGTCCACCGTCCCGCCCTCCTTCCTGCCACCAGCTCGGCCCTCCTCCCTCTGCATCTCCACGCCCATCACTCCCTTCGCGTCCACCTCCCCCTACATCCTTCGTTTCTTCCTTCCACCGCGCCTCCCTACCACCACCCTCCACACCTGCCTTTTGAGCACTTCCCTCGACACATACTCCGCACCATTCCCCCCCTCCATTCCAGCTCCTCTACGTTCTGTCCTCCCACCTCCACATAAGCCCTACAAAACAAAACAAAATATAATAATAATATTATTATTTATTATTATATTCCTTAGCACCCCCAAATTCAAAACAAAATAATAATATTATTATTGTTTATGTAATAATACATATTATTATTACAATTGTTTCAAAAAAAAGCTAATATTTTGGAAAAAAAATACAATAATAATTATTATTACATTTCCAAAATTTAAATAATAAAAAAAACTATTAAAACTATATAATATTATATAATAATAATATTAATTTTTAATAATACTTATTATCAATAATTTTTAATAATTAAGGAAGAAATTTAAATTATTACAAAAAAAAAGCAAGAAAGACAAGCCAAAGAAGAAATCAAGTCCATAGAAAATGGATGATCATCGAAGAAATTGAACACCAATTAGCACCAAAGTAGTCAAAGGAAGACTCCTTGGTCAAAAGAAGTCGAAGACAAAATCAAAGAAGTCAAAGAAGACTCCCTCATCAAAATAAGTTGAGTTTATCTATCATCAGAGAAGTTAAAGTCAAAGGAAAACTCGTCAGAAAGTCAAAGACCCTCTATCATCAAAAAAGTCGAAGACTATCTATCATTGAAGAAATCAAAGAAAGACCATCTATCACCGAAGAACTCAAGACCATGGAAACCGGTTTGCGACTACAAATAGAAAAATTAGAAACAAAGTTAAAACGTTATCGAAAAGACAATGAAGAATTGCGTGACATAAATAACAATTTAGAAATAAGAATGGAATTACAAGCTAGATGCAATGAAATAAAAATATCTGACTAGGAAAGGTGTATAGAAAAATTGTATGCACAAATTGATGAATTAAAAGCCGAAAATGAATTCAATCAAAGATTAAAAAATCAAGATATAAAGAAATAAATAAACGATTACGAAGAAGAAATAATGCACTTGAACAAAATCGTTAGCAACAAGGATGAAGAACTAACTCAGATACGACATAAATTAGAAAGTCAAGAATCACAGGTCGGCCAATGTCGACAACAGATAAAAGTTCTTCAACAACAAAATGACGACTCTAAAAAGGCACACAAACTGGAGATCGCAAAGAGTAATATAACACTATCCAACAATTCCGAAGAAATTTTCAGATTAAGAAATCATAACAAGACACTAGTCACAAAAATTAAGAAGTTGAAAAATAGTCGGAAGACAGAACAATCTACGGAAGACATTGAAGGAAAACTTCTAGACAAGCAGGAAGAAAATATATGCATCAGAAATCATAATGAAGATCTTAAGGAACAACTTAAGAAGTCTGAAGATGACAGAAAATTGCAAGTCGAATTGATCAAGAAGTTTCAAAATGATAATAAGCAGTTAAGAAACAAGTTGGAAAAGATACAGAATGAAACCTTAAAACCTCAAGAGACGAAAATAAAACTTCCAGCTCAAATCAATGATCAAAAGACAACACTCGTAAAATAAAATGACATTGTGAAAATTCCCTATCGACACCCCAACCATAAAAACCGATATTCTAAAAAGTGGGAAATGTTCGAAAGATAATGGTACTAATGTGATCAAAGCTCCTGGCAACAGATCAGTAGAGAATCCCAACAGTCAGCAACAAATCAATTTGGAATGGATTGACCCATCCACATATCGGAAGTTATGCTCTACACTTAGTAGTTTGTATCAACATGTTTCGTCATCCATGACATCGCAAAGAACAATGCGACAAAATTATAAGGCTTTGAGGACAAAGCCTTTCTAAGAGAGTGGCAATGCTACGAACATAAAATAAGATAATAATTAAATAATTAATAATTAGGTTAACTAAAATTTGGTTATGAAATGAGACGTCTCCTCAACATCAAATGCCTAAGCCATATTTAAGGCAGGGCCATCATTGTAACATATCATCTTTTATCCTATCATCATCATCTAATATATTATTCTTATTATCATTCATCATGGAAGTCGGTTTCGCTTCTTAACTCCTTAACCGGACACAATTAAGTCGGCAATAGGACACCATTGCTGACTGATTCTAACAAAACCATCTAGGCACAAATTAGGGGATGGAGACTCCAAGGAGGGCAGATGAGGTTGTCAAAAGGTCAAGTGGCACTCCAGAACTAGCTAACTGGGAGCTACATGCAGTTAGGATGAGCAATCAATGGAAGAACTGCTCAATCAATGCGCTAACTGACTGTTAACTTCTGGTAGGTGATAAAAGGCACACATGTCATCCAGTTGAGTAAAACAAGGCGCATCTAGTAGGTAGGAGGGATACTAGGGGCTAAAGACAGGATCTAGAGAGATGAAATTAGGCTCTAGTTGCTGGGGAGACCACCAAAATGATGACTGGATGCATGAATTTGCATACAAATGCATGCAGATGACTAGATGCATGCAAAATGCATGCAGGCATGCAAATATAAAAAATGATGGTGAGAATATTCCAATAGGTAGGGGTTCACTCAACATAGATGAAGTGCCCCATTTCTCATAAACATCCAAACTGGTAATGCATAAGACTTTAGGGGTAGGTGCATCAATGTCCGAACTAATGGGATCCATCGAATATTTCATCGATCCGTTCACTTCAGTCTCTGAAGGAAGATTGAGTTTGACTGCGGACTGTGTTGGTTCAACAAATTTATCAACCAAAGGTTGACTAGCCTGTTGGGAATCTATAGACAATTCATGAGCAGAGTATCCTTCAGACATGGACCACATTCTCTGCACCTCTGGAATAATAGGGCACAGGTGAGTAAGGTGATCTCCCTTACAAAGTTTACAAGGTAATTATGGCTTGCATCATGTAAGCTTAGACTCCTTCACAACATCAGTACTCTCAGCATGACTAGCATTAGCTGACAGATTTCCCCCAGCATGAATTGCAATGGCTGGTTGCTCAAAAGCATAAGAATTTTGAACTACGAACCACACTTTTTTCACTTCTGGAAGTACCGGGCACAAATAGGTCATGTGGTCTCCCTTGAAAAACTTACTAGGGAACTTAAGCTTTTGTTTACTAGGTTTTTCGATAATGTCAACTTTCTCAGCAGGACCTACAGTGGGTGATTTAGTGTCTCTAGTATGACTCATAGTAACTAGTGACTTGTCATTAATATGACCAAAACTGATCAACGACGCGTCCTCAACATGACCAACAGTGGTTAAAGACATACTTTCTCTATGATTCGCAGTGACTAAAAAGTTTCTCCCAACATGACCTACAAAGGTTGGTTGCATAGGTTCAATATGATTTATAGTGACTGAATGAGTCCCCCCAACATGACCTCCAGAGGCTGGGTAGGCTCCCCCAGCATGACTTCCAGAGGCTCGGTGTGTTCCCCTAGCATGACCTCCAGAGGTTGGGTGGCTGCCCCCTTGCTTTGGCATCTTCTTCCTATTCTTCCTCCGTCTATTCCATTTAGACTATTGGTTACTAGTATTACTATTTTCACCACATGAGGTAGAGGGAGGAGGATAAGATGTTACTAGTGAAGAAGGAATACGGTTCTGATGCTCTTGATTTGAGGTTCTTACTTCAGAGGCATCAGGAGTATGCAAGGAATTCAGAGTGGAAAACAACCAAATCGGTAGCCCTATAGTGAATCCTAGAAGATTCAAGGTAGCCATTAAGGGAGTACCAATGTTCCCAATGAATGGAAAAGAAAAAGGAGCCCCATGAACATGTGTCCCTTGATTGGTGCTCATCGGAATGCTAGCCATAGTTTATGAATCAATGAGCAAGCAATATCTAAGGCCAACTAAGAAAAAGTAGCACAAAGAGCACACCACTAGAAAGGTCATAGGTGATCCAAACCAGGAAAACAGATGCCTTCCAAAGGGAAGTTTGGGATGATAAGGTCCTAAAACAAACCAGTGGAGAATGAAAAACAGTTACCCGGGGTCCACAATACAGAGTCTTCGGGTGCAAGCATTTCAATCACCAACCACCCTCCCAAATCACTGCAAGGGATTTCCTCCCATGTTTGTTCTAGGTATAGTGGAAATAGACTTCCACCGTCACCTGTGTATGAATCCTAGATTCTGGATACTAAGGCTACCAACCTTGTAGAGAGGGTTCGAGGGGAGAGTTGCAGGTCGAATCGATGCACATGGGCAAGGTAACAAAGCCCAAAAATCAAAAGCACCAAAAAGGTACTAATAAGTCCATGTACGCAAACTAATCCTGGTAGATGCTCAATTGAATATCGGAGGGGTATCTACTCTATTCAATATTGCACTACCTCGTGCTTAACTTCGGTGTGAGTGGAGATTCCTGGTTCACCTTCTAAAAAGATGGATTTTCTCCCTAAAAGAGAGACACCTATGTTTTGAAAAGTTTGAGTGATCTTGGAGGAGTTAACTCACAACTCCCTACCTCCACAATCCTACTTAAGCTATTACATGTGTTTCTAAACTAGAATAAAAACTAATATCCTATCCAAGTTACTGATTGCTTGCCTTAAAAATGTACTTCAAACTTTCATAAGAAGTAAAACAAGTGCAACTAAAGAAATATATTATTTAACTGAAACATGAAGCACTTAATCACCACAAATATGCAATCACCCACTCTCCATTTATTTTCAATGCAAGTCCGAAAGATATAATCTGGAATGCGTATGCAAATTTTTTGTATCTAATTAGTCTTTTCAAATGCAAAATGTAAAAAATTAAAGTCTAATGTACAAAATCAAACTTAAAACCTAAGCATGCAACTACTCAAATAACTAGCTATGCAAAAGAAAATTTCTTGTTTTTTGATGCAAAGCACTCCTAAATCTTTTAAGTCACTTGAAAATTATTCTACCAACACTAACTTACAAAATGAACCAATTTTTTATGCTTTTCAATGTGAGAACATAACTGAAATTCAAAGTAACACACTACCAAAGCAAATGCAAAAAAATTCAGATCTCCTTGTTAAACAGTGAAAGCAACCATAAACCCTCAAATTCTTATCATGTAAGAATGCCAAAATTGGGAAAAGCATACACCAAGGAATTTTATACCCAATCAAAGAAAATGAAATACTAATAAATATGGTTTGGTAAAGATAGGTCTGCACACAAACAATGCAATCAAGATCCTAAACAACAGAAAAGACACTTGAACTTTCACTACAAAAGAGAGATCAAAAGCATAAGGAGCGACAAGAAAGAAATCTAAAGAGAAAATTTCACTCAAATAGATATTAATAGGGTCAAATAGACTCAATAGATTCCAAATCCATTCAAATTGGAGCAAGTAGATTCATTTAGACTCAAATTAGGGTAAAAACACCAAACTTGTTCACAAACCCCCAACTCGGGTCAAGAAACCCCAAATTCTTCCAAACAAGCCTAAATTTCTTCAAAAAGATCCCAAACATCAGATTAATATCAATTAAGACACAAGACACCACTTACAAGGGGTCTTACACAGACCTAGGATCAATAGGGAATCCAAAAAATGCAATCAAAAACCCCCAAAAAGCTCCAAAATTGAAAAACTCATGTACAAGAGGTACTCGTAAGTGTGAAAGGGTAAAAGCGCGAGGAACCCACAGGTGTAAAAGAATTACACTTGCGAATTTGTCTTAGAAACTCGACTGTAAGTACCACAAACTCACGAGTATGCAGAAAAGTCCAAAATTTTACAAAATTCCACTCAAAAACTAAGCAAGGAAGGGTCCAACAAAGCTTAATGACTGGTACTAACATGAAATTAAACTCAGACCTTCAAATATACTAGAAAAAATGGCGTTTGATACCCCAAAGCAGATAGGCTTATCCCCAGCGGATTCGCCATTTCTATTGCTAGGGAAAGTGTTCCTATAGTAGGGGTGAGACTACCAACGTACTGGGGTAAAAGATAGACATACAAGGTTCTGCAAGTACAATTATTAAGCAAAGAGATTAGGGTTTAGGAGAATGTGTACCTTATTCAAAAGGTTGATCCAAGCTTCTCCTCTTGTTCTCCAATGCAACAACCTACAAAAACATTCAACAAAACCTTCCTCAAACCAATTTGACTACAAATAAAAGATTGATATTTATAAGGAAATAAAACATCAAATTGTAATTGGATCTGAAACATACATGAACAAATCTATTTGGAAAGGGAATAATTTCCAATATTTATTAATGAATGAAGCAAGTACATGATATTGTACCTTCCTTCAAGCATGGAAATTCATGAAACCAAGATTCAAGGTCTCATGCTCCTATTCTCCAAGGATCCCAACATCTGATAAGATGTGCTACGGTTTACAAGAAACTAGGGCACAAGTGAGGGGGATGTGAGTCTCAATTCCTCCAGCATAACATTATAATGGACTTGATATCTATTGATGGTCCATCTCCCCCTCTTATATAGCAAGTGAAGAAGATATAGTCGAATAGGAAGTAGTTACAACCGAAGAGGAGGTTCCAAAACCACCCAAACCAACCATTTTTCGCGATTTTATATATATTTTTAGTGTTTTTGAGGTACTCGCGACTTTGAAATGCAAAAAAACATGGGTACCTACAACTTTACCATGTGAAACCTACTTTTGTTTTGGCAAACCCATGGGTTAAGAAGCCTTTAACCTGTGTGTTTGTGGAAAAATAGTCAAAAACATCCTTTTGTGGGGGTTTTTTGTAGAAATTTCGTTCTCGAAATGGGCCATATATATCAAATGGGCCATGACTGAGGTAATGCCATCCATCTAAAGTCCCAAATATGGTTCTTCCATCCACAAATGTCCTTTTGTGCGACTCACAGTAATCTCATGAAGTGTCGTCAAGCAACCAAAAGATGTAAGTGTCGTCATGGAAGGAGAAGTGCCAATTTTGGTTATAACAAATGCCCCCTAATGTATGAGTTCAGAGGGGAATACGATGTCCGAAATACATTATAAATAATAAATGGTTGAGTCCTGGAGTCGAAGAAACCAAAGAAACCAAGAATCGTAGGCTCAAATGAAGAACCTGAAAGAAAGGAAATGTCAAACAAAGTCATCCATGGGATAAATGTACATGTTCAAATAGTGGAACATGACCTCAAGGAGGATACAATAATGATCCAATACTGATGCATATATCATGGCCACAAGAACACAAGCATGGATCAATGAGAAAAGTATAAATATGAACATAGCCACAGAAATACAAAGGTGGATCTATGTCAAAATTGGAGATCATAGCCATAGAGAACAAACTAGATTTATGTCTCATCAAGAGACAAAAATGGGTGTGGCTCAGTCTTGCGCAAATTGGGCAATAATAGAATATGATAAATGTTTCCATCAGACCAAGGTCTTCAATCCAAACCATCTCAAGGTATGAATCCTAACCATGCGAATAAATGAGTTGATGTCGAACATGGAGGACACAGTTTGATTACCGGTCGCTGATGTGAACCGTTAACAAACGCGAGGGAATCCCACCAATAATGAAAATGGGCCGCAAGGTACCTAGTACATTCTAACAGGTGTGAATAGATGGTCTTGAAGTTGAACACCTAAAGAATCCATCAATTAAGGGACATTAATGTATTCCAATAATTCAATGAAGAGGAAAATTGTCGCTGATGACTGCAATCCCCAAGGTACTACCGAAAAATATAGAATTCATTCCCAGAGAAATATGAGTTGAACTTGAAGGGAAAAATTCCGCTGGAAGGGAGGCCTTAACGCATCCTCCATCATCCAACACGAGGAATAATCAAAGGTTGATCTAATCTAGAGTAGGACTGAATACATGATTAAACATACTGACACCAAGGAATGGTCGACACATGAGGTCAAGACAACTACAGAATGGTCGGCACAGGTTGTATCCTTGAACAGTGAGCATGACACAAGAGTGACTTAGGAAACTTTTAACAAAAAGGGACCATGATATAAATCTACAATGTAGGAGACATTAACAGATTATCCATATGATTGGAAGAGTAATCAACTGTAGGAGTAAATAACTCTGAGTTCAGGTTTATCCTAAGGCCAAGACTAGATGATCCACATCATAGTTGGAAAGTCATCGATGTCAATACAACTTCGACAAGTTTTGACTCGACATGACTTCGACAACTTCGACATGTTCCAATTTCGACACAAGTCTCGACTTCGACATACTGAGAGACACTCTGCACCTTCGACATGTTCAACAACCTCACAGTTCGTGACATCGACAAGCAGCGTCGACATGCGACCAACGACTATCGAACTTTGACAGACTGTCTCTCTGCCTTCCAGTCGACTGTAACGGTTGAACTGTTGAAACCGTTCTAACTTCTTCCTTGTAATTGAACATAACGGGCAGGCACCCAAGCGTCTCAGAATTCTATATAAGCATGTATAATATTGTAACATACATCAGTTTTGGATCTATTTGCAAGTAATAGAAGAATAGTTCGCATTCCTGCATATTTTCTGCGCATATTGTGTTTACCTGTGTTGCGTAATCATGCTTTGGCTCATTCTGTTTATTAAGCTTTCGCCATAATAGAGCCGACTCATTCAGTCGAACTGTTGTCCCCCTCGTGCTTCCTGGACACGACCCAAATCGTTGGTATCAGAGTACTCAGTTGTGTTCGTGCTTAAGTTCTGCGTATACACTTCTCTCGAAATTACCTGACTTATGTCGGTTCAAACTCGCTTACAATCTCAGCAATCCAAGCAGACACGATCTCCAGAAATTACAGAAGAAACAGACGATAGACATGTAGCCAACGAGACAGCACAGCTTATTGAGCAAACTCTGGCTTGACAATGAACTGAAATTTTCACCCAATTCAACGAGATTCTCTTGCGATTCGCTTCGACATCCGGACGATCCTCAACGAGAACTCACTCCGATAAAATCAGCCCCTTCAAAGTGCAAATGAATCTGGACATACCGAATCTTGAAGGTAATATTGACGCAAAATCCATCGACAATTGGGTGCAAAAATTGGAATCCTATTACGCTGTAAATCAACTTTCCAAAGCTGAAAAAGTCACCATTGCGTCCTTAAAGATGTCAACCTCTATGCATTGTTGGTGGGAGAACCTCTCGACAAAGATGGAGAAAAGCAAAGAACCCATCGACACATGGGATAAATTCATCGAACATATCCGAAATGAATTTTACCCGTTGAAATACCTCGAGCAGCAGTACAAGAAATGGAAGAAGCTAAGGCAATGGAAAGACCAATCAGTACAGAGTTACACCGATGAGTTCTATCGACTCATGGCAAGACTTGGCATCTAAGAAGAAGAGAAATTGCTTGTTTTGAAGTACGTTAGCGAATTGTCTTAGTACATTCAGCAAGAGATGAAATTTCTAACTATCAATACGCTTGCAGATGCTTTCCACTATGCCAGCAAACTGGAAACCAAGTAGAAAGGGAAAGTACGTTTCGCAACAAAGCCGACATCAGGACGACCACTCCGACATCGACTACAACCAGTGAGAAGTTGATAAAGCAATCAAGTTTCGAGAACATATTTGCAACATCCAGAAGCAAGCACAGGATATGTTGCACAAAGAAAATGAGAAAGCTAAGGCCCGACATGACAAGCATCGTAGTCCTCATACATTCCAAATTGGGTATAAGGTCTAGATACATCTTAAGAATGAGCACTTCACCGGTTCTTTCAAGAAGTTAAAACCTTTGTGATATGGTCTATACAACATCCTTCGACAGGTTGGTGAAAACGCTTTCTAACTTGACATTCCTGCATGCCTGGGTCTGCATCCAGTCTTCAATGTGGATCTGCTTCGACCATACCATGCACCCTTGTTGGAACAGAATGACTTATCAATAGCAAAACCCGAAGACATCCATCCATACGTTCAGGAGCCTCTTCCTTGCAACACTATTGTGGGATGACGAGTATGCCTTACAAGGACGAACACAATTCCCTTGTTTCATGTTGCCAAAGTTGGACAACTCCCATCTCAAGGAAACTAGTACTCTATTACTGAAATAAGCGACGAGTATGCCTTCTTCTTTTTTTTACGAGTTTGAAGAAAAGATAGACTAATCATCGATAAGATACTAATCCGTGGATTTTAATATCGAGCTCGGATCTGTTCATGCTCGCTATTGTTCTCATATTTAAAGAGTCTGGAAAACTTAAACAATAACTCTATACATGCTCTCGTGGATTTCACATCGAGCCCGAGTTGGTAGATGCTCGCTAGTGTTTTCATATTTCGAGTCTAAAAATCCTAAAGAATACTCCAAAATGTCATTTTTCGTAAAGTTAGTCTCCTCACCCGAAAAATGGTAAAACGTTGCGAGAGTATGACTAGAGTTTTCCTTTTTTGTAAATAATACACAAAGGTACGGAAAAGGGGTAAACTTATACCTAAGTGGATGTCCCTTTGATTCCTTTAGCAAGTCTAATGTGAACAAGTATACTCGGTGACCTTGTTAATTGTTAAGGAGTTTAACAAGAGCTTAGAGAAAACTCCATAAAAATATTTTTCGTAAAGGTTGAAAGAGCCCGAAAAAGTACACTCGTGACCTCCTTACTGTTTTTAATGAGCTCAAAGGAGAGATGAAAGAAGTCTCGTAGCCTCCTTATTGTTTTTAACGAACTCAAAGAAAATATGGAAGAATGCTCGTAGCCTCCTTACTATTTTTAACGAGCTCGAAGGGAGGGGTGGAAGAATTGTCGTAGAGGGAGGAGATGAGTGTCAGGGGCATGCAAGACTAGTTCCAAGGTATGGAATAGAGCTATGCACAATGCAAGGAACATGAGCAATATAAGTACATTCAGGGTGTGTGTCCTCCAGGTAAAAGGTGTCAAATCGTGAAGGAAAAATGATACATGGCTTAACAAAAATGAGATTAGAGGTGGAGGCTTATATAATGAGCTAAAAGAATGGAAGCTGACATTAGTCTCATTAGCACAAGCAAGATCAAAATAAATGCATATGCAACTTAAACACAAAAATGGGATCCTTATAAGGAATGGCCAAAAATACATGAGGAAGAAAGACATGAGGCTTCTTCTCAAAGTCATAGTAAATCTAGAAAGGCTCTGGAGCTTATGATAAAAACTCAGCATGGAAACCAAAATGGCATAAGGGTGTTGACTAGGGTGACCCATGTTAGGTAGGCTCTGCTGTCGGACTGGTGCAAAATTCATATAGAGATGGCTAACACACCAATATCCAATATGTTCAACCCTATGGTGAATTCATATGGAAAAAGGTTCAAATGCATCATAATGGTGGGGAAGCCTAAACCTATATGCAAGGTTCTGAATATACATGACATGATTGAACAAAGTGTCTAAAAGGACCAGTAAGCAAGCATAATTCCAGCTAAGAATCTTGCCTGCAAGAAACATTTGTACCAATATCATATCTAAAACATATGTAAATAAAAATCCAATACAAGTCACTGTGGTTAAAATACTTTCAACTTCATTATCATCAACAAAAGGCATATTGTAGGTAGAGTTAACCAATGAAGACTCTATAGTACAAAATCCTGAGGACTTACGATCAACAAGATCGACTTCAGGATGAATATCAAGGTTCAAGGACGTGATGGAATCTATAAGAACAAATTTATCATCATAGGAGTTGTAAATTCTAGAAGCGGAATCAAACTCAGTAGGAACACCGATTTGCAGATCTATATGAAAGTCCAAAGACTCAACATTAGTAAGATCGGATTCCAAATTCAAATCGGGGCTAGAAATAACTGCAACTAGGTCAAAACCCCAATGAATGGAAGACTGCATTATAGAATCTAGAAAAACTTCATCAAGAGGAAGTATATCATCCCAGCTAGAACACATATCCAAACATTCAGATGGAGGTATCACCTAGTCAACTACCGAGACCAAGTCCCGAGAAGGTAAGCATGAATTCATAAGCTTCTTCTCAGTAGCAATTGGACTCAAGGAACAATATGACACATAATTCGCTTGTGACATGGTAGTGCCTACTGACGAGGGATATACTTGGTCTATAGTTGGTTAATAAGAAGGATCAACAAATGAAAGCTAATCAATAGTGACAATGCTTTCATTGTGAGGAAAATGCATCATAAAAGAAAGTGGACACTGTAGCATGTATAGCATATACGTAGTCATGCCCAAGGATCATATCAAAGTCCACAGGGTCCTTTAAAACCATAAAATCAACTAAGATTTCTTTTCCACCCAAAGTAACAGGTACCTGAGGGAGGAATCCCACCGGTTAACTAGGTCTTCTATAGAAGGTCAATGACCAATTAAAAACCGAAACAAGGTTAGGTAAACCTAAATATACCCAAGCATATGGGGGTAATATACTAATAGAGTCTCCTTCTTCTACAATACATCGATGAACCACATGGTTTCCGGTATCAACCCTTATATGGAAAGGTGTAGACGAAAGAAGATGAGGCCCAGCTAGACTATTTCAATCAAAGGAAATGATCCTAGAGCTTGGTAGGGGTTCACTCAGCATAGATGAAGTTCCCCCTTTCTCATAAACATCTAAACTAGTAATGCAGAAGACTTCAAGGGTAGGTGCATCAATGTCCAAAGGACTGATGGGATCGATCGAAGATTGCAATGATTCGTTCACTTCACTCTCCGAAGGAAGAGTAAGTTTGACCGCAGACTGTGTTGGTTCAACCACTTTATCAACCAAAGGTTTACTAGGCTATTGGGAATCTATAGAAAATTTAGGAGCATAGGATCCTTTAGAAATGGACCACACTCTTTGCACCTCTGGAATAGCAGGGCACATGTGAGTAAGGTGATCTCCCTTACAAATTTTACAAGGAAACTTTGGCTTGCATCCTATAAGCTTAGACTCCTTTACAACATCAATACTCTCAGCATGACTAGCATTGGCTGACAGCTTTCCGCCAGCATGACTTGTAGTGGCTGGTTGCTCAAAAGTAGAAGAATTTTGAACTACAGACCACACTTTTTTCACTTCTGGAAGTACAGGGAACAAATAGGTCGGGTGGTATCCCTCGCAAAACTTACTAGGGAACTTAAGCTTCTATTTACAAGGTTTTTCGACAATTTCAACATTCTCAGCATGACCTGCAGTGGCTTATTTCGTGTCTCTAGTATGACTCGTAGTAACTAGTGACTTGTCATTAATATGACCAATAGTGGTTGAAGACATACTTTCATTATGATTCGCAATAACTGAAATTTTTCTCCCAGCATGACCTATAGAGGTTGGTTGCATAGGTTCAGTATGATTTACAGTGACTGAATTAGCTCCCCCAGCATGGCCTCTAGAGGCTGGGTAGGTGCCCCCAGCATGACTTCTAGAGGCTGGGTGGTTTCCCCTAGCATGACCTCCAAAGGTTGGGTGGTTTCCCCCTTGCTTTGGAATCTTCTCCCCATTCTTCCTCTATCTATTCCTTTTAGACTATTGGTTACTAGTATTAGTACTTTCACCATATGAGGTAAAAGGAGGAGGATAATATGTTATTGGAAAAGAAGGAATAGGGTTATGATGCTCTTGATTTGAGGTGCTTACTTGGGAAGCATCAGGAGCATGAAAGGCATTCAGAGTGGAAAACAACCAAATCGGTATCCCTATAGTGAATCCTAGAAGATTCAAGGTAGCCATTAAGGGAGTACCAACGTTCCCAGAGAATGGAAAAGCACAAGGATCCCCCTAAATAGGGGTCCCTTGATTGGTGCTCACCGGATTTCTAGCCATAGTTTCTGAATCAATGAGTAAGAAATCTATAAGGCCAACTAAGAACAAGTAGCACAAAGAGCACACCACTGGAAAGGTCCTAAGTGTTCCAAACCAGGAAAATATATTCCTTCCAAAGGGAAGTCTGGGATGATTTGGGCCTAGAACAAACCAGCGAACACTAGTACAAAATGAGAAATTAATGACTAAAATTCGACTATAAACGACTATTTTTGAGCCGGTGACGAATAGTATCTTATTTCCACTATCTTATCTCTAGTCGTATTTCACTAGCCATTAATTGGTTGACTTATTAGTCATTGATAGTCACTGATTAAGTCATTGATTTAGTCATTGATACTCACTGATTTAGTCATTGATACTCATTGATTTAGTCACGGATTTAGTCATTGATTTAGTCATTGATTGTCACAATTAATGACCAAATATACGACTAAATAAACTACTATATGATAACATATTAATGACTAAGCTAAATACGACTAAACGTTAGTTGCGCTATAAGACACTGGAAATTAGCTACTAATAGTCATATATATGCAAATTTAGTTGTTTTCTTAGTCACTAATTTATGATAGGGTACGGAGGAATCGAACCACCAATCTCCTGCCTATAATTAGGCAGGTGCTCTACCATTGAGCTAGCACCCTTTAAGAAGTTGTTATTGCTTGATAATGATGATATTCAAACAAATTTTGCATGGGAACAAAATGAATGTCAAACATATTCAAGAATAATGCTTCAAGTACTAAAAGAATTCTAAGATATAGCAGTTCAACTGTGACAATGAAGAAAATTCAAAGAATAATGATCTTACAAACTACGCATGAGTACAATAATCCATGGCTGTACAAATTATCAGGAATAAAAGAAAGTTGCTGCCCTTCACAGAAAGAAAAGAATACAAGATCCAACTTGCAATAAATTTGTTTTAATTGTCTATCAATTGTTGATCTCTCGACAACTAGAGACGTTTGCCTATCTGAGATCCAAAATACATACAATTATCTTCAACTTCACTTCTTCAAAACCAGTTGCAGTAAAAATTATTCTTACAGTGTATATAACTTCACTTTTTTGAACAACAGGTTGCCCTTTCATTTGTACAGTAGCAGGTCTGCTGCTATTCATGGCAGGCTGACTTGCCATCCTGCAATATAAAATAAATGGAGTTAAGTCAATAGTATTTCATAGAAAATAAAAAAATATAATATCCTTAAAAGCAAGATGTCACAATGAGGACTCTATCTAGGACGCTCTATTCTGGAGTATAGAGGAAGTCGTTTTGTCGAAAACCCTCTTTCAAGGCGACGCTGCATTTTAGGAAAGAATTCCATGTAAAAAGAGAAACATATCAGTCTCTCTGTGGTTCAACAATTTCTTGAAAACAAGGCTTTGCTCGATAAATATGCTTAAGATGTTGGCAAGATTTTAAAGCCTGGAGCCTCAACAAAATTGTTATGAAGATGGGTTAGTGATGCGAATGCATGCAACCCAGAAATTACAAATGTTCGGGCCCAGGCAAAAGCTTAACTGAAAATGGAATTATCATTGGCACTGTTGACTCTAAGAAATTGTTTAGAAACAACAAACAAAGTGTGGGATATAGATAGATATGCTCAAGATGCTTGCAAGATTTTATAGCCTGGAAGCCTGGAGCTTGACCAAAATTGTTATGAAAATTCCCATGCACAGGCACGTCTAAGCCATCATGGCATAGTATGAATAACTCTAGAGAATCCATACCAAAACAGAAAGAGATATGCCTACAAAATAATATACCACATATGCAATGATGTCTAAAATTGGATATTCTCCACCACCAAGTGTATATAATGAGAAACATAAAAAAAAAAAAAAAAAAAAAATTAACTAAGCCAACCAACCAAGGAGACCCTTTTAGAAGTGAATCTCAATGCCTCGGGACTAAACCTGCTCAACATAATAGATTGTAAAATCATATTCAATGATCTATATCTTATAAAATATCTGCTTTCTCAAAATAATAGAACAAAGAAAGCCATAGCAAGAGACCAATACAGCAAAACTCTGAATTTTTATCAAAACACAAATCTATTCTTGATTTTGTAATAACCCTTGCCAATACTACCCTGTACTTTTAACTCAATTGTTGTTAGGGAAGACTTTTTTATACCACTACTCCTCCTTTAAACTACTACTACTTTGTTTTCTCTTGCCAACTGGAAAAGGCAAGTGAGCAGGAGCCACAGTAGAAGAAACCATGGAACTACGATTGGAAGTCAAGGAACAAGATATGAATGGATGGCCAGGAATGAAGCATTATTTAGTGGACACCTTTGGACTCCCTTAAAACCAAACAAACGCAAGATCTTTACCCGGAATTATAAGCCAAAAGAAGAGAAGAAAAGTGATGAAGAACAAAAGAAGGTGCGAAATTCTAATCATGTCCAAAAATAAATCCCTAGAGTACCTCACCACTTGTAAACATACTCTTTACCATCTGTAAAGCTTCATTTTTTGTCTTGAAAGAGAAATACCTATCTCATTGGCTAAAATATGCAGAAGTACGACATAATCACCATTCTCTAACATTTTTTGTAATAAGGGCAGTTTGGATTACTCAAAATAGAGCAATATTCTAAGGTGCTATCACAAATCCTCTCCTTACATATTTCAAAATTAAGAAGCTTATGAAAACTTTGAGAAAGACAAAAGAGAGGCAAAGAACGGGACAATAGAGAATACACTGAATATTCCAAGAGGGGCACATGGTTTCTTTGATGGTGCTTCAAATAGGGACTCAAACATGTAGAGCTAGTGGAATTCTCGCAAAAGATGGTAGCGATAAAATTCTGTTCAAGTATGGTCTTGGACAAGGATCCAAAAATTTTGTTGAAACAAAAGTTGTAAACTTGTAACCATCCTAATGACCATAGCCAACAAAGAAGGCATCAATGAGATTAACATTTATGGTCATTCCAAGCTAATAGTGCACTTGTTAAATGGTGGAAGATCACAAAGAAACCTGGGTCTTCATAGCAATCACAACCAACAAAAGACCTGAAAATCAGCTTTGGGTCAATACATTTTAATAATATTTATCAAGAGCATAACCAAGAAGTGGATAAATGTTCTAAATGGGCCTGCATCAAAGAACATGGTTAATTGGTGATGAAAACCTTATGGAGGAACTCCTCCCATCACGGTCCATTGACATATGAATTAATCAAATTTAAGATCTATGCAATTTGTAGAGGATTGGATTCCAGTGAAGTATCTTGGTGAAATCTTGCTGAGTTTGGTGATGGAAATGAATTCTTGATGATGATATCAGCATGCTAAGCAATTTTTGTTCGTTGTAATGTAAATGATGAGCAGGATTTCCTACTTTATGCTTAATCTAGTACCTAAATAGTCATAGAAGAGATATTAAACATCTGGCAAGTGTATTAACGTAAAAGTTGATAGTTGGTTCCCCTATAAGTATGCCAATCCTCAACTTCATCTGCTTCATCTAAGCTCTTATAAAAAATATTTAATGTGAAGCAAGGAAATTTCACTAGCTATAGATGTTACTAAAAAGGACGCTCTACAAAAGACCAACTTCAAGATCGAGTCACAAATATGAGATCCTAACTTATATTGCTAACTTGAAGATACACCGCAGCATTTAGTTTTTGAGTATTTTCTTCACTGGGAATGTGAAGACTAAAAACACTAAATGTTCTCTAAAAGAAATGAACAAAAATCATAAATATTGAGGGAACAAGCATTACTTATTTTGAGGTGGAAAAACTCAGGACTCAAACACAAGTACAGACTTATTAAGCACCCACATTCCCATAATCATTGTCGCTTCGGTGGTCTGCACTAGAACTCTGCCTCCCAGCCACAACAAAAACTAATAATTTTTTAGATCTTCCACTACTCAAGCCCAAATACTTTGCATCAGTAAATTATTTTATTTTTAACTAAATAGAATTGTCCTACTGGAAAGAAATATGTCTTGAAGGTGGACCCTAAAAGGATGAAGGACATCATTGCTAGGTAGCTTCCAATAATAACTCATGTAGCAAAGATTTCAGAAAGATTCTAGCTATCTAGTAGAGGTGATGTTAGGAACCCATGTCAACCTTTCTATTTACTTTGTTAGTATATTGTTGTTGGACGCATATGCTTTGTAAGTCGTCCCGTAGTATTTGTTGATCCATAGTTTGTATTATTGTTGTTGGACGCATATGCTTTGTAAGTCGTCCCGTAGTAATTGTTGATCCATATTTTGTATTGGCCCATGGTTTGTATTGACACATGGTATTGACCCATGGTATTAGCACCTAAACATAGTATATAAGTTTGTGTTGAGACCAATAAAGGTACCGTGAAGTTATTTGTATTGAGCTTGCTCAAAGGAGGTTGCCCCCTCGAAGTGGTCTGCGATCAATATAAAAGTGATTCTGAGTTCTGTTATTTATGTTATTTCGTGTGTTTTCATTAATTAATTATTGCAGGTTCTTCACATCTGGTATTAGAGCACTTTCTTAGGCTCGTTGGGTGAAATTTCTTCAAAAAAAAAAATTCGCATCCGTTGCACATTTGGATCTGGGAATAATCCCTATCCACTTAACTGTGGGAAGTACTTGGGCATAAGCCCTAAAAATCACTCTGAGGAGTACCACAAGAACCCCAAAATAGCTGGACCATTGAGAGGACCTGCCAGCTAAAAGGGCAACGACCCCTACCTGATTGACTAGTTCCCACGTGTGAGGTAAACCAAGAGTTGTCGTTTGTGGCAAAGCAGTTATCAGTTTTACCTGAGCCGTGGAGTGAGGGGTACTGCCCCAATACGCAAACCGTCAGACAACATTGGTGTCCGAGTGAAACCCCTGAACTGTTAGGAAGCCGAACATACCTGGGGTCCATATCTATTTTCAGCTGAACTGTTGCCGATCACTTCCGCGTCATTTCAGATCCATTCCGAGCCATTTCAAATCCATTCCGAGCCATTTCAAATCCATTCTTAAAGTCGTTCCAGATCCAGTCGTTTCAGATCCAGCCATTCTAGATCCAGCCATTTCAGTTCGGTGTCATTTCAGATCCATCTGTTGCCGATCCCTTCCGTGCCATTGTAGATCCATTTCTGAAGAAAAAAAATTAAAAAAAAATTTAAAAAAAAAAACTTCAACTTCTCTGACACCCCTGCAATCCCATTCTGCATATTTCATTCATGAGGAACCTATCCCAAATTCCACTTCCCAACACCTGAAATCTCACATTTGTCTATTTTTAGGGTTTCCCATAACTTCTTTGATTTTCACTCGATTGCCTTCAAATTTTACCACAGAGTTCCTTTTCTAATTCTTCTTCTTTGACCATCTTTGCCAAATTTTCTCATTCTTTCATCCTTCTTCTGAAATCCCCATTTTATGCTTCCCTGTCCTTTCGACATTGTCCAAAACCTAGTCAAACCCCAATTACCCATCAGAGTTTTTCCCAAATCCAAATTTCTCTTTACTACATCAGCTTCTGTTTGTGTTTTTCTACCCATTCCAAACAAAAAAAAAATTGGTTATGGTTGTCACCCGCGCAAGAGCAAACACCATGGAGGAAGCACTTACAGCCATCCAAACCAAACTCCAAGATCTGGATGAAAAATTTCTCAGCCTCCATCTTCAGCATTCAGCTATGAACAATACCTGACAGCAAGAATCTTCTGCAGCCAATGGGTTCTCTTCTTTCAGCAATTTCCATATTCCGAAGCTTGAATTTTCTTGCTTCAATGGTACTGATCCGACTGGATGGATCTATCGTGAAGACCAATATTTCAGTCTGCATAATACTTTTGACGTCCAAAAAGTTCCACTTGCATCCTTTCATTTGGAACAAGAAGCCCTTCAATGGTACCATTGGTACATCGAGGCTCATGACGATCCAAAATGGAGAGATTTCTCCCAACTCCTTTTGCAACGATTTGTTCCTACTGCTTTTGATGACTTCACCGGAGCACTCACTAAACTTCATCAAAGTGGCACTGTGAGAGAGTATTCGACAGAATTTGAGAAACTTGCCAATCACACAGAAGGATTGTCTGATGAATTCTACAGGAGTTGTTTTATCAGTGGTCTTAAGGATGAAATTTGGTCAAAGGTTAAAATATTCTGTCCCAACACAATGATGGAAGTCCTAGGGTTGGCTAAGTTGGCAAAAGACAAGATTGCAGCCCAACAACGCTCCAAACCCACTTTTGTTCCCTTCCGAAATATGGGTTCTCAACGAACTCTCATTCCGCCAACTCCTCGACCAACTCCTATCAAGCATTTGTCTGAAACAGAGATGCAGACACGCAGAGAAAAAGGGCTTTGTTATAATTGTGATGAAAAATTCACTAGGGGACATAGATGTGTTTAACAAAAGCTATATCTCTTGGATATGGATTCTCCGTCTGCCTCTAAAATTAGTGAAGAAGCTCTCGATACAATTGATGATCAGGTCGACATTCAGGAGCCGCCTATTGACCCCCCATCTCAGAATGAACAACCAGAGATATCTCTCCATGCTTTATCCGACGTCACCAGCCCTCAAACAATGCAGGTCAGGGGTTACTTCAAAAAGTTTCCTCTTATAATACTCATTGATTCTGGTAGCACTCATAACTTCATTGACCCTCGTATCGTCAAACAGGCTGATTGTTTTGTCCATCTTTGCTCCAACTTTGAAGTCATAGTTTCCAATGGGGGCACCTTACCATGCAAGGGAAAGTGTCACAATGTGCGTATCTCTCTGGCAGATTATAACCTATGCTCTGACATGTTTGCCTTGTCCCTAGGCGGATGTGATGTGGTTTTGGGCGTTCAATGGTTACGCACACTTGGCCCCATCTTATGCGATTTTGTTGAACTTTGGATGTAGTTTTCAGTCAATGGGAAAAACACAAATTTAAGGGCTTACAATAAGGGTCTCTCCGCATCATCAGTTCACATCACCTGGAAAATATCCTTAAGAAGAATTCACATGGTGTCATCGCTCAACTCCATTCCATTCAAATGCACCCATCAATGGTCTCCCCTACTTCCTTGGATAGGTATGCAAGTGTCTTTGTTGAACCAGTGGGCTTGTCGCCTTCAAGAGACCTTTCCAGTAAGAATTTATCGGCATCTACATCTCAGCAAGAAATGATGGCTATTTTGCATGCTGTACAAAAGTGGCCGCCATACCTATTCAAGAATTATTTATGCATCAAGACTGATCTTCAGAGTCTGGAAAATTTCCTGGAACAATGGGTCTCCTTCCCAACACACTTGAAATGGGTTATCCAACTAATGGGTTATGCCTATGCAATCACTTACAAGAAGGGTAAGGACAATATGGTGGCAGATGTTCCTTCTCGCACATTTGATGACCCAGTTTCTCTTACATTTATTTCTCTATTTGTTCCAAATTGGTTGCAATCTGTTCAACAGGGCTATCTCTTATATGAACTCCATGCTTCTTCATCAGCAGGGCACTCTGGGTTCCTCAAAATGTATGATCGAGAACAATATAACTTTTTTTGGCAGGGACTAAAAATGAAAATTCAACAGATGGTGATTGACTGTGACCCTTTCCAGGTCAACAAGGGTGAAACGACATTCCTTTCGGGCCTGCTCGAACCCCTTCCCATCCTTACATAGATTTGGACAACTATTTTTATGGATTTCCTAGAAGCGCTCTAGTGGTACAATACCACATATAAAAGGACACCATATGAAGCAGTCTATGGACAGGAACCACCCTTTCTTCTTCCATACACCCTCTGCAGCTCCCCAGTTCAGGCAATTGACTCGGTTCTTCGAAACCGTGATCGGATTCTTCTTATTCTGTAGGAAAATATTCACATGGCAAGAATTCGACTGAAACAACAAGTTGATCAGCACCGTTCTGAGCGCACTGTTCACGCAGTTGATATGGTCCTTCTTCATCTGCATCCTTCCAAGTAATCCTCCCTAAAACTCAAAAGGCATCAATGGGCCGAAATGCAACCCGAGGATGCTACAGGGGAACCACTCCTTCAGATTCTGCATCAATTTCCACATCTAAAGCTTTGAGGACAAAGCTTTTTCTAAGAGAGAGGAGATGTTAGGAACCCATGTCAACCCTTCTATTTACTTTTTTAGTATATTGTTGTTGGACGCATATGCTTTGTAAGTCGTCCCGTAGTATTTGTTGATCCATAGTTTGTATTATTGTTATTGGACGCATGTGCTTTGTAAGTCGTCTCGTAGTAATTGTTGATCCATATTTTGTATTGGCCCATGGTTTGTATTGACACATGGAATTGACCCATGGTATTAGCGCCTAGACTTAGTATATAAGTTTGTGTTGAGACCAATGAAGGTACTGTGAAGTTATTTGTATTGAGCTTGCTCAAAGGAGACTGCCCCCTCGAAGTGGTCTGCGATCAATATAAAAGTGATTCTGAGTTCTGTTATTTCTGCTATTTCATGTGTTTTCATTAATTAATTATTGCAGGTTCTTCACAGGTGATGGTTTCACCTTATCTTTTGAGATTGTCATTATGGTACCTGATCAAGTAACATAAACAACAATAGCAAGTTGACTGGATTAAAATCAGTTGTTCGGCCCTTGCAAACACTTTCCGCATAAACGTTATTTGAACCATTATGAGGCACCTCCACAATGCATTTCCACTATAGTTCATAATAATAATTAGTAAGATAAATAAATTGAAAGGAAATGAAAAAGTATCCAGGGCATACTATCATAATGACAACATTCTGGATAAAATTATATTACCTAAAACTTGCCTAGAACAATGATTAAGGGTTCATGAGGACAAGCATCAATATACAAGTAGAAAAAAGGAACATATATTATTAATTACAGTCAGGTTGTAAAAAAAGATGTTCCCATTCCTGTAATAAAAGAAAGACTTTGGTATAGCATTCTTAAAAGTACTCCAGGTCAATTGAATTCATTTGAAGCAGCTTAAAAAATGCATACCTTACACTTGTATTGTTGAAAAGGAACTTTTTATAGAAGACTCCATGTAGTAAAACACTGTCGGAGTCTCTCAATTCCAAGAAGTGATGCCAGAGATGGATACAGGAAAACAACAACAAGGATTAACAATAATATGATTAGGCATATAAGAACCTTAAAATTGTATTATCAAGTATAATAAAAGTAATATCATCTTGGGAACATACTTCATAATGGTGTTGTTTGGATTTCAACAACACTACAAAAAAATGATATAGTACATCATGAATGTGAGAACATACACAATATCAATATGATTGTTAGCACGAGTATCTTGAATATTCATCCATTTCTGAATGTCCATAGATATGTAAACCATCATTTCTGGATAAATTTTCATGATTGTTGATGACCCTAATAAAGAATTGACTTCTTTGGAAAAATCTAGTTCATCTAACAGTGGTTTGATATGTGGCAATATGTGTACTGCAGTATGATCTGGTCCGATGTGCTGCCAAATCACAAGCAGTGCCTTTACAATTTGTTGTGCAACAGATATCAATATCCACTGCTATTAGTGCAATAAATCACAAGAATATCAAAACTATGATGCCCAAAAACTTAAAAGGGCTCCTTTCCTTATAAGATGGCTTTCTGTATATCTCTAGAGGCCAAGAATTGTTTAGCCTTGCTTTGATTATGATGATCAAATTAATGAGTTGCCTATTTTATGAGATTTCCACTGTATTGTAGGATTTTCTTTTGTCTACATGGAAGATGAGCGTGATGCTGAAGATGCTATATGAGGTCTCGAAAACATAGAATGGTCAAGGGCAATGTTCTAGTTTCATCTTTTATTCTTTTCAATATTTACATATTGTTTTATCATGTAATATATTCTTGAAATTGTCTCCAAAGGTGGCTCATCAGTAAATTTTTTGTAGAATTATTGTTTTGATGAATACACAACATGTTACCATACTATATAATACCTATACTAGATTAACTAAGTGGTTGCACTTCCTTGTAGATCACGAAACTTGTCTATCCTTAAAAGCAGTTTCCTACCTGAATACTACATTATACCATAAGTTGAATAATTAGCACATTAGTTTAGATTCAGCAAAAAAAAATCAAAATCACTTTTAGGCCACAGGATGCAGCTACCAGGGCTAACAAACCTAACATCCATAAACAGTGCACAATGAGATCAGTTGGAATCACGATTCACCCAAATCTTTGCACTCAGAAGTTGTTCCATCATTCTCTGTTATTTTCATCTATTTCTTCATAAGATCCCTAAAATTGATTGGTAAGAAAATACTAAAGCTATCAATTATGTAGAAATTGTTTAGATTTGTCTGCTTGGTTAATTTCATGATCATAGTCTTAGGAGGTTGAGGGAATTACAAGATGTATCATGGATTTGACTTTTCGACGTATCTACTCACTAAAGCTTACTACCTCCTTGAAAGCTGACCTTTGGACTTGGGTATCTTGTAAACTTTTTTTTTCTTTTTTTTGAGTCATGCCTCACAATTAAGACAAAGAGCGCTTAATCTAGTTGTTGAAATCTGTGCTGTCGGAATCCCCAAGTAATTGGTAATATAAAAAAACACCAAAAATGAAATTTTATTTTTTGCCTTGTTTTCAATTTTATCCTGATTCTTAGCATTTTAATTTGCCAAACCCTTTCCTAATTATTTGTAGCCATCTTAGAATCAACCCAGAGACTGGAACCAATAATTATCCCTAAAAATTATAAAACTAGAAAGTGTAGGGATTCATATTATAAAACTTGGTAAGCCACAAAATCCTCTGGAAGCAGTTTGAGAGAAATACTAAATACTATGTAACAGTCTGTGGATCATTAATTCTTCACTGTGATGGCGTAGATAGGAACTTACTATTGATTTCACATGAGCCAGATCCCTGAGGAGCTATTGTCGGGACGAGTGGATGAGATTCGATCCTTGGTGGTTCCCCCAGAGGAATTTGAAGGTTGAATATTAGCGTGCGGTCGAGTGATATGAGGGATTGTACCCCATTGGTTTCTTTGCTAAAACCCATCTCTATCCTTCTCCATATCTATCTTGTATTTGGTCTGTAATGGATTTTTTCGATGCTATGTTGTTTTCTGTATCTGGTCCAGCCTTACCTTCCAATTAGTAAGAGAGTCATCTTTGTCGTTTACCAGGCGATATGTACATGCTCTTTCCCAATGAACACCATCTTGAAATAGAAGGCATTGAATGATCTCCTCAAGGTAGATTTAGATATTACAAGTAATCTTCAATGAAATTGCAGAAAAAAATTCATTGCAACTCTCCCAAGGATTATTAGCGCCACGGTGAATAGGACTCCCAACAAGACTTCGAGAACCACATGGAAACAGATGCCGAGACCCAGAATGGCATGTGCACTAAGGTGCAAGATGTGGACCTACAACGTGTTTTTAGTGAGCTTAGTGGCGAGGTTGCCAAAGAAGCGAACTCAATCATCGATACTTTACATCCAACAGTGCAGGTTCAAAACCTATTGTAGCATGATACCATCAATCATCTCAGCTACTTGACGCAAATCATAAAAGTGAAAATGCCGCATGAGGGCTCACCTATTCAGCCCAATACAGAATCTTAACAACCACCGGTTGTGACCAAACAACACATGCTCTGGATAAATCTGTTGGTGGTAACAATTCCAGAACCAGGAGTATGAAAATATCCTTATGAAATAAATACTTAGTAGTAATCACATGGAAGTTTGCTACAATGCCATATCTTCCTAGTCCCATCTATTTAATCCCATAAGAGGTGTCGGAGCCATGAGACTTTGTCTTCTATTATGGGTGGAGAAAATGATTCACCACATACCATAGGAAGATGCATCCTCAATAATCATGTTCAAACAACCGCATTCAATCTTTTGGAATTCAGAGTTCTATATTCTCAGAAATATTTAGCCATTCCTGTAAGCCATGAGGTCTATACACTCAGAGATATTTACCCAACTTTCCAGAAAAATGTATGCGCCTCCAAATCCCACTGAAAGATTGTAGCTCCTAATCGTCCTGCCTTGAGCACGGTTTGGCGCCCCCCACCCTTCAAAATGATATTTGTATCCCATCTCAGATCTCTGAAATGGTCCCATAACGTTGGTTTTTATATCGAAATGGGAGGGCAGGGATTATAAAAAATGAGAATTAAAGGGATGTTTTGATTTCTAATAAAAATGGGAAGTTCCCCTCCTTCCGATCATGAACTCCCTTATTGGATAGACAAGAGTTTTTGGATTTTTACCATATAGGGAATTTCAGCCAAATGTTCTCATATGTTGGTGGTGGGGTAGTTTAATTTATAAACCCAGAGATCACAACCATGATCTGCCTGGTTAAAATCATCGATTTCGGGTGGGATGAAAGAAGATACGGGGGAATGGGGCATGTAACTGTAGAAAATAATCTATCTCCCTTAACTGCAACTGCAGCCTCTCATAACCCAATATAGTTTCCTCCGATTTCTTCTCCCAATTTTTTTCTCTCCAAGTATAAATTTAAATTTGAGTTTTTAAAATTTATTAATATATTTATATTATATATTTATATAATAAAAATATATTAATATTAATATAAATTTGAGCTTTTAAAATTTATTAATATATTTATATTATATATTTATATAATATAAATATATTAGTATTGTATATTATATAGAAGAGTGCAACCCAAAACAAATAAATGCAATTAAATAACACATAACTATATTGGATTAGGACTATGAAGTGGTGGATATGGTATGTCAAATGTAGGAAATCTTTTATTTTTCTTTGATTGATAAAAAAAACATGCTGATAGATAAGCATCCAAGGAGGAAAGTTTCTACTCTCCCCCAATCCAAAGAAAATTAAAGTGGTATATTCACTCTACTTACCCCCACCAACCATCTTACATCTATATAGGCCACCTTGAGATGAGTGTTCGGGTACACAGGGTACTCCCAAAAGACTGAACACCTAGAGCAACCACTTCACACAAACAGATCACAGATCGATACACCGATGTTTTGACGTGGTTTAAACCCTCGTGAGGGAAACACTCCACGGCCCCGGCCAAATAGCTTCTACGGGACAATTTATTATGTAAAGAAAGAAAGTTACAAATGAGCTTCTCATAATCGATCAACTAAACAATGACCCTCCATGCTTTTTAAATAGAGATCATGGACCAATCGGGTGTTAAGCCACGGATCAAAGTTAGGTGTGATCTAAGAGAAGTTGAGCTGTCAGATCACAACATATCGTGATCGTCGGATTAAATATTTACAAATCCATACTAAAGAAAACACTTTCCCTAACGAATATATTACACAAGTTGATCTTAACTAACTCCTAAGTGTCTAAATATCCTAACATCTCCCCTTAAGAACAACTTGGGATAGGATTGAAGGATTTACAAAAGTGACACTATTAAGAGAAGGAAGGAGGCATTAGAGCCTATCCCCCCTTAATGACAAGTTCCTGAACTCCTAACATAGATCGAAGTTTAGAAAACTTCGCTTTTGTAAGAGACTTGGTGAAGATGTCTGCAACTTGATTATCTGTAGGACAAAAGAGCACTTCAAGAACACGATCATGAACAAGATTTCTGATGAAGTGCATATGTAGCTCAATGTGTTTGCTACGTTGATGTAGGAATGGATCTTTGGAAAGCTTGATGGCACTTTGATTGTCGCACCAAAGTGGAGTAGGCAGCACTGCTGCTCGAATCCAAACTCTGAAAGGATCTGTCGAAGCCATAAAGCTTCCTGACTGGCATTAACTGTGGCTCGATATTCTGCCTCTGCTGAAAAAAGAGCAAGAGCTTGTTGTTTCTTGCAAGCCCAAGTGACAAGTCCAGATCCCAAACTGAAAACATAACCTGCTGCAGACTTTCAATCATCAGGATCGCAAGCCCAATCTGAATCAATGAAACTAACCAACAAAGGTTTCCCCCATGTACTGTAATGAATCCCAAACTGAGTTGTACCTCGAATATATCGAAATATTATTTTAGTTGTTTTCCAGTGACTTTCATGAGGTGTTTGCATATAACGGACAACACGACCAACAGCAAAGGAAAGGTCAAGACGAGAATGAGTCAAGTATAAGAGACTACCAACAAGTTGACGATACAAGGTGGCATCTACTTCAGGTGAAGTACAAATGGCAGAAAGTTTGACTCCAGACTGGAAGGGAGAAGGGGCTGATGTGCAATCTTCCATGTGAAAGCGACGAAGAAAGTCACAAGCATACTTAGACTGAGAAAAAAAGATTCTTTCTTTGGTTTGCAGGAATTGGAGACCAAGAAAATAATGCAAATGTCCTAAGTCTGACATTTCAAAATTTTAATTAAGCCTGGATTTCACATGGGTTATAAGCTTAGGGTCACTACCAATAAGAATAAGGTCATCAACATATAGAACAAATATGATGAGATGGTTTCCTACTTTCTTAGTATAGACATTGGGGTCAGAATGGCATTTAGAAAAGCCAGTGTCAAGGAGAAAGCTATCCATTTTGGCATACCAAGCTCTAGGAGCTTGCTTAAGGCCATATAAGGATTTCTTAAGGCAGCAGACAAGGCTAGAGTTATTCTGAACATATCTAGGAGGTTGTTCCATGTAAATTTCCTCCTGTAAATCACCATGTAAGAAGGAAGACTTGACATCCATTTGATGGAATTCCCAGTTATGTAAGGCTGCAAGGGAAAGAACAAGGCGGATGGAGTTCATTTTTGCAACAGGAGCAAAGGTTTCATTGTAGTCAATCCCTTCAACTTGGGAAAAACCTTTGGAAACTAACCTTGCCTTTAAGTCTTTCAACACTTCCATCTGATGCATACTTAGTTTTGTAGACCCATTTACATCTGACAAGTTTTCTTCCTTTTGGAAGAGGTACAAGATCCCAAGTATCATTCGCCATTAAGGAACGATATTCTTCATCCATAACTGCATCCCAATCCGGATTTCCTGAAGCTTCTGCAAAAGGTTTCTGGATCATGATTCTCGGAAACTTGAGCCAAAAGAGAAGAGGTTCACTGAAACTGAGAACATGTTCGACGTTGATCTTTAGGATCACCAGCTGCTTCACATGTTGAACGGACCCATCAAGGAAGCACTTGTGCTAGTGCAACTGGAGGAACATGAGCATACGGAGGTGGATTTTCATACTCACTGTCATCATCAGAAACTGGAGTTGGAAACCTGTCAAGGAAATTGGAAGAAGAAGAAGAAGAAGGCACAACCGCCGAATCAAGCTCGCAGGCCAAAGATGGCACAATCGCCAAGTTAGGCTCGCAGGCCATGAGATTTTCATCAAATTTAACATTTCTTCTAATGATTACATCATGAGAATGTGGTTGAAGAAGTCTATAACCTTTTACATCTTCAAAATATCCAACAAATATGCACTTTTCACTTTTAGGTTGCAATGCTTTCCGTTTTTCATCCGGAATGTGAATCCATGCTTCACTACCAACACACGGAAGTGACTTACATCTGGTTTAATTTTACTCCATGTTTCTTCCGGTGTGATACCTTGTAATGCTTTAGTGGGGGTGCAATTAACTATGTAATTTGCACAATTAATGGCTTCATCCCAAAATTGAAGACTTAGTCCCTTAGATTGGATCATACAATTAGCCATTTCTTTTAAAATGCAGTTCTTCCGTTCAGCTACACCATTTTGTTGTGGTGTATATGGAATAGTGTGTTGTTGTCGGATTCCTTGTTCAGTGCAGAAAGTAGTAAACTTTTTTTAACATATTCTCCTCCATTATCAAATCTTAACTTAATAATTTGATGACCAGATTGTTTTTCAACAACGGCCTTGTAGGCCAAGAACATGTTAAATACTTCACTCTTAAGTTTTAGGAAATAAACTCAAGTGCATCTGGTGTAATCATCAATGAAAGTTAAGAAATATTTGAAACCAGAAAATGAAGCAGATGGAAGAGGACCATACAAGTCACTATGCACAAGCTCCAAGGGAACCGAGGCGTGCCAAGAGACACGTTTATCAAAACTGTCTCGATGAAGTTTTCCGAGTACACAACCGGAGCAAACACCATCTTTGCAAGATACCATCGAAAAACCTGTCACCATATTTTCTTTACATAGTTGTTGCAATGAGCGATAATTTAAGTGACCAAATTGCTCATGCCAAAGTTTGCTCAAGTTATCACTATGAGCAACAAAAACTGAAGGAAAAGGTGATGACCCAAAGTTGTTAAACTTGTACAACCTGGTAATATCATCAACAACTCTGGTAGCTAGGACCTATTGAGGATCTTTAAAATCCTTGATTACAACTTGGTGAGGTGTAAACGTCACAGTTTTACCTTCATCGGAATGAGTGATTTGATAGACTGATAACAAATTGCAGGAAATTCTTGGAACACATAGTACATCACTGAAATGACCATTATCTATTGGAACTGTTCCAGCTCCTACAACACTTAGAGATCTATCATAACCAACAAATATTTGTTTGGTGTTACATTTATGCATAGTAGAAAAGATGGATTGATCCTTAGCCATATGATAAGATGCTCCAGAATCAATGAGCCATTCATTTGAAGTAGAAGAAGAAGATGCATTATAAGAATAACTAGGAGCACAAAGTGCATATCTATGAGAGATAGATTCTGAAAGCGAATCTAGGTTGATGTGGTGCTTCTTCATTGCTGCTTCCAAGGATGCCATCTTCTTGAAACATTTAGATTCATCATGATTATCTTTCCCGCAATAGTTGCAATGACGTTCAATCTTCTTTCCTTTTGGCTTGGATCCTTTGTCATTTTTTAAAGGAGCTGACTGAGAGGGTTTAAGACCCTTGTTTGACTTATTATTGTGAAAAATTTGTTTCTTGGGAAACTTGGACTTTTCTTTCTGTTGGGACAATAAAGCTTTCCCAGATGTATCTGCATTGTTAATTATTCCAAGATAGATGAGCTTATCTTGCTCTCTAATCAAGGAATCACAAAAGGATTCAAGACTAGGCTCTTGATAGCTAGCTACATTCAAGGATTCTTTCATGGAGTAAAATGTAGATACAAAAACAGAATATGCAGGTCCAAGTTTGGAAAGAATATGATAAATGCATTGTTTGTCTTCTCTCTTAATCTTGCATTCTGCACATAAGAGTTTAAGAGTTTTGTACTTAGATAAATAATCTTGTATGAATGAAAAATCACTTGGATTTAAAGAAATCAACTCATTTTCGAGTTGGTGACCTCGAATTTCATTGTGTTTACCAAACACAGATTCCAACTTGTCCCAAGTAGTATCAGGTTCATCAATTCCAGATATGTGAAATCGCAAATCAGTAGAGATTGACATCCCAATCAATCCACGAGCTTCGTCACATCTATTTGCCCATTTTATTTTCATATCATCATTAGTGGGTTCTGTTTCTTTCCCTGAGGTAATTCTGAAAAGTCCCCTACTTCGTAAAACATTTTCCATATGAGATTTCCATGAGAAATAGTTGGAATTGGTAAGTAGAATATCATAAGGGGCGGCCATATTTGTAAATTAATGGCTTTAAAATAAAAAACCAATAGTCTGGATGCTAAAAGCTCAAAAAAATTGGCGGTTTAAAAAGAAAATGCACTGAAAACTGACTTCGGATGATAAAGTTATGCTTGAACAAATAAACTGTTGAAGATGTCCCAAATAGTGACGTAGCAGATAGAGAATGTCCAGCTAAAAAAAGAACCCCCCCTTCCCAAGATGAACATTTTAATAATCACTTTACAAGAAAGTTGCTTTAAGTGAATCACTTTTATAAAATAAGTGATTTCACTTTTACAGTGATATTACTTTTAAATAGTGCAACAATAAAAAGGAACTTAAGTGGCTTACTTTTTATTTTTATTTTTTATTATTTAAGTAAAATGCACTTTTACAATAAAGTAACTTGAAAATAGAAATTGCATGCACTTTTTCTTTTAAAAGTAACTTCCTAAGACTTGAACTCAAGACCTATTAAGGAATAAAGCAACTTTGAACCAAATGAGCTAGATTAAAAGGTATATAAAATATGGGAATGAGGAAGAGTTTTTTTTTTTAACTCTTCTTGCTCGATTTCTGTGCTTGCATTTTTTCCTGCAAATCACACTACAAACCGAAACAAAACAAAACAAAAATTCCACAATATTGGATTAGATCTCGTTAGCTTGCCCAAAAATTCTATGTTTTCTCTCTGTTTCTGATTTGCCGAGATCGCGCAAAGTGCACAGCAAAGAACATACGCAGCCGAGAAAAACCATTTCCCTTTATGTTTCTGATTTGCCGATATCACAAAATATGCATGACAAAGAGCATACGCAAACAAAGAAAGCAACAATCTGAAACAAAAAAATCTAACAATAAAAACTGATAAAATATAAGATATTTTTAAAACAAATAAATAGCATCACTATAACATTATACCTTCATATCTGATAAAATACGTGTTTCTAAAGCAACTGAAAACCGTTTTCGATCAAACAAAAACTATTTCCCAATGGAAACGACACTCCGAACGCAATGGAACACCTTCCACAGCCCAGAAATGTACAGAAATAGCAAAACCAGAAACCCTTTCAAGTTTCGGCAACAACAGTTCAAGATCTAGATCATAACCGGAAGCGGCTCTTCATAAAAACTTTGATACCATGTTCGGGTACACAGGGTATTCCCAAAAAACTGAACACCTAGAGCAACCACTTCACACAAACAGATCACAGATTTCTGAGATGCTTGAGTGCCTTCTCGTTACGTTCAGTTACAAAGAAGAAGTTAGAACGGCTCATGTTTTGGAGAAAACTCACTATGGCTTGGGGTAGACCACAACAGACAGCTGACTACCAGAAATTAACTCGATTCTCAGTACTATGCTATATAAATGACAATGCTAAGATCATGTAGAATATAACCAACCTCAATCCAAATGTTTGATGTAGATCCACGTTCGAGCTTTCAATCCGTGTACTTGAATCTGCAAATTAGTCTTGACAACCAATACATAAAAAGTATATATAATATATGAATGGCATTAACATCATCAATAGCAATGGTCCATGATATTATAAGTAAATGCAACCCAATGTAGTATAAACAACATTCACAACATTAATGGACGAAAATATGAGTCTTTCTATTAATAAACAATAAGAAGTACAATGTGATACGACCTATTGTCGGCAACTGATCTGAACCAAGATCTGGGTCGATCCACTTGTGCCTCCACCACTTCAATCCTCCATGGAATGGCAAACTCAAACTATGATAGGAGTTTGGAAGGTGAACATAAAGGGTTCACAACTATAAGGATCAATGAGTGTAGACTCAAGATAGGGCAAAAATCCACTAGATTTCTCTTTCTCTTCTTTCTCCTCTCGTCCATAAGCCATATGTGCTCAAGATATAGTCCTCCCAAAGGTAAGTGAAAAGCCACATCGAAACGTTTCGGGGCAAATAGAGGGTCAAAGGTCACCCTATGACTGTTTTTTAAGAGTAAAAAGTAATAAACTAGTGATTTTTACCATTTTACATGCTACCCGCGGGCTATAGTGATGCAACTCGCGGGTACGCCCGCTGTAATGATGCAGCTAGCGTACAAGGGAAAAAATAGTGTCTGAAAGATATAAAGTGGATCTAAGTTAGTGAAATGGATCCTGCAAACCAAAGAGTGTTGATGCTTACAATGTGGAAAATTACATTGTAACAGATGCCCCCTAATATGTGAGGTCATAGACTGATGCTACGATGGCCGAAATACATTATAAAAAGATCTCAGAAGTGGAGTGATGGAGACACAAGTGAAAGGAGCAGCTCACTCGTCATAATACAATAGTATCCCTGAATACATGTCAGTAGTACAACAATCTGATACAATGACCATGAATAGGTAGTACATATGTCATAAGTGAGCATAGCCATGATCCCTCTACAGTAAGATATGGTCTCCTGCTGAAAAGGAAACAACTGGTGCAAACTGGAGGTACAAACTACTGATATCTGAGAGGTGATATCTCACTAGTACATGTGGACATTTTTCCCACGGCAAATCGTTGCTATTGCAACACTTTTTCGTTGCTATAGTGACGAACATGACTCCTTGTTTTCGTGGCACTAATTTCATCGTTGTAGCAACACTTGCCAATGTTCGTCGCTATAGAGACAGAAATGACATGGACCATGTTCATCGCTCTAGCAACGAAAGTTCGTGGCTATAGCGACGTCGTCTCATATTTAAAAAAAAATTAAGTCAAGCAATCCCCGTCTCTCTAGCAACGAAAATCCGTTGCTATAGCAACGAAAATCCGTTGCTATAGAGACAGTGTCTCATATTTTAAAAAAATTAAGTCAAGCGATCCCCGTCTCTCTAGCAACGAAAGTTCGTTGCTGTAATGACGACGATCCCTAACACAGTTTGACGATAGGCTGTCATTATAGAGACGACGTCTCATATTTTAAAAAAATAAGTTTAAACGAACTTGCTATACTAGTGACGAAAATTTTCGTCGCTAGTATAGCAAGTTCGTCAAAACTTTCTAGGGCTTCTTAAGATTTTAGCATCTAAGAGTATTCAATATTGACAAGAATAGCCTTTTGAAAAAGTATGATTTGTGTCCTAAGGTGTTTTTCTTCTCATGTACCACACTCCAACATGATCCTTGTTTGTAAGCTTTTATGACCTATGTTTGCAATGTTTTCCCTATATAGTACTAGCCCATTTCTAGATGTCGTGCCAAAGCTTAATCACTACTGATTCTTCAATTTCTCACATTTGTATATCCGCCTGTTAAAGTAGAATCATAATAATTCTCTGCAAAAATTACTATGAGCAGAACTTAAATTGCGTTATTCTAGGCCAATGTTTGCCACATGTTTACTTGTAGGCAATGTTTCTTTCAGTCAGACTTCTCAAGAATATATAATTACTTATACATAGATCCACAATTTTCATGCAGACTTTAGGTCGTCTTCTATTCTGAACACTGAATGTGTCTTTTTTCTTGTACTGACATCTTTAATGGCAATGTGACATCTTTAATGACAACATCGACATTTATAGGTACTGTGTCTCAACCATAGATGAAATAATCTCCAATGAATCAAATTAATCCCAACGCAATCAATGAAACAATCATTTCAAAATAATCCCAATTATTTCATTAAAAACTACAGACACGTCAAGATTGACTGATTTTTCCCAATTATTTCTGATTATTGCCAATTTAATCTTTTCAGGACCCTCGTTGTTATAGGTCAAACCTGCACCTCTCCATCCGTGATCACCTTGAGCTGTTGATCACACAAAATGACAACTTGGATGGAGGAGCATGTTGACCTTAGATGAGACCTTGACTTACTCCACCTCCTTGCAAGACTGAAAAAACCCTAAAAAATGTTATTTTGAGACATGAGCGCTACTCTACTTCAATAGACTAGCGCCTGTACCCTACTCCAGTGTGCAATAGTAGCGCTCAAGCCTCATGAGCATCACTCCTCTTCAATAGAGTAGCGTTCAACATTTAAAAAGTGTTGGGCGCTAGTTTAAAAACACTATAGTAGCGCCCTGGGCGCTACTCCACTGAGAAATAGTAGCGTACACCTCAAAAGATGATTAAAAAATAATTAATTTCACGAAGAGGATTAGTTGCAGTTGGTTTCCCAACTTCCTCCATAACCATCTCTCAACCTAAACGGCTTCCCTTGTCTTATTTTGAGACATGAGTGCTACTCTACTTCAATAGACTAGCGCCTGTACCCTACTCCAGTGTGCAATAGTAGTGCTCAAGCCTCATGAGCATCACTCCTCTTCAATAGAGTAGCGTTCAACATTTAAAAAGTGTTGGGCGCTAGTTTAAAAACATTATAGTAGCGCCCTGGGCGCTACTCCACTGAGAAATAGTAGCGTACACCTCAAAAGATGATTAAAAAATAATTAGTTTCACGAAGAGGATTAGTTGCAGTTGGTTTCCCAACTTCCTCCATAACCATCTCTCAACCTGAACGGCTTCCCTTGTCTTATAAATACAAGGAGGAATGAAGAGAGGGGTTAGACATGAATGATATTGAAAGATTTTTAAAAGAGAAGCTTGTATTGGAGGAGGTTATGCTGGAAGATATCCAAGCCAGAGAAAAGCAGGAGCCCAGGATCAGGTTGCAGGAGCATGTTGCAAAGTCGGGTATACTTTGTATCATCAATTTGCATTTGACAATAAAAGGTTGAAGCATTTTTCTTGTCCCAAACTAAGTGTTCATTAAGTTATGTATTTGTTTGGATCTGTTTTGGTTAATATTTGATGTTGAATTGCTTTGTCCATTTCATCATTATATATTATCCAAGATACGCTGAGAAAAGTACTTGTATTACAGGTTTATCGAACGGGAGGTTGACTTGACGATCAAAAGCAAGATCGAATAAGAGCTAGGATCGAACTTCATTCAAAAGGTATGTTCTCAAGACCTATAACCTATTTCCATTCATAAACATCTCTGTAACACAGTTAATATGCTTACCTGTTAGCCCCTTTCAGTTGATAGTATTTGTTTCCTTACTATAGGGTAGTTTTTCCCGTCAACACTCGTTGAATAATTGCCAATTACGATTATTTCATTTATGGTCCGAGCTTCTAAACTATTATGGCATCTGTTGCACATTTCTGTTGTTCACCATTTGCTGAGTGATCATCATGGAGTTAGCATTTCCTTCCTATGGTGTCCCAAAGGCTTTAATCCACTTAATCTTGATCATAATGGAAGGGCTACATAGTAGGTGCATTAAACAATCCTTTATGTGAAAGGACAAGGCATTCAACTCCACCTAGTATTCACACATATCGTTGTCTCAGTTGATTCAATCTTTTGAAGCTAAGAAGATAATGTGGAGAACATTTGGGATTGTCAAATTGGGAATTCAAGGCTAGAGGTATACAGGCACTAGGGAATGGCTCACTCTTTCCATCATCTATTTCATTGTCATGAAACCTAAGCCCAAGGATAGAGCATAGGATGTAGTTATACCCCTCAAGCATGGCAACCTCCTCTTTGCAAGCCTTTGGGAAGACAGTCCAAGTCAATATTGGGAAAAGGTAAGCATTTCCTCTAGGTTGCTTGAGAAACAAATTGGAATCCTAGTTGATGTTCTGTAGGATGTCAAATTCAGTTTTTGGTGCAATATGGATAATCAAGCCTCTCAATCACTTAGTGTTATGATAGCTTGCAATACTACATTGTGTAGTGTGATTAGAAGAACATGGCACTGTTGTTAGGAACCCATGTCTTTACTTTGTTAGTATATTGTTGTTGGACACATATGCTTTGTAAGTCATCCCGTAGTATTTGTTGATCCATAGTTTGTGTTATTGTTGTTGGCGCATATGCTTTGTAAGTCGTCCGTAGTATTGTTGATCCATAATTTGTAGTGGTCCATGGTTTTGACCCATAGTATTGGTGCCTAGACTTAGTATATAAGTGTGTGTTGAGGCCTATAAAGGCACCGTGAAGTTAATTGTATTGAGCTTGCTCAAAGGAGGTTGCCCCATCGAAGTGGCCTGTGATAAATATAAAAGTGATTCTGAGTTCTGTTATTTCTGATATCTTGTGTATTTGCATTAATTAATTATTGCAGTTTCATCACATCTGGTATCAAAGCACTCTCTTGGGCTCGTTGGGTGAAATTTCTGCCAATTTTTTTTTTCGCATATGTTGCAGGTTTGGATTTGGGAATAATCCCCATCCGCTTAACTGTGGGAAGTAATTGGGCATAAGCCGTAAAAATTATTGTGAGGAGTACCACAGGAACCCCGAAGTAGCTGGTCCATTGAGAGGACCTGCCAGCGAAAAGGGCAATGACCCCTAGCTGATTGACTAGTACCCACCCGTGAGGTAAACCAAGAGCTGTCGTTTGTGGCAAAGCAGTTATCAGTTTTACCTGAGTCATGGAGTGGGGGGTACTGCCCCAATACGCAAGTCGTCAGATAGCATTGGTGGTCGAGTGAAACCCCTAAACTGTTAGGAAGCCGCACATACCTGGGGTCCATATCTATTTTCAGTTGAACTGTTGTCGATCATTGTTGCGTCGTTTCAGATACAGCCGTTCAGATCCATTCTGAAAGCCATTCCAGATCCAGCCGTTTCAAATCTATTTCAGATCTAGCTGTTTTCGATCCATTCGGCGTCGTTTTAGATCCCTCGGTTTTCGCTCACTTCCGGGCCATTGCAGATCTATCTGTTTCAAATCCCTTCCGAGCCGTAGCCGCTCCATTCTAAAAAGAAAAAAAATCTCCATATCTCCATTGTTTCCACTCTGTTTCCCTTGAAACTTTCCGGGAACCCCTGTAATCCCATTCTGCATATTTCATTCCTGAGGGCCCTATCCCCACTTCCACTTCCCAAAGCCTGAAATCCCACATTTTTCTATTTTTAGGGTTTGCCATAACTTCTTCGGATTTCACCCAATCACCTTCAAATTTTACCACAGAGTTCCTTTCCTAATTCTGCTTTTTTGTCCCTCTCTGCCAAATTTTCTCATTCTTTCACCCCGCTTTTGAAATCCTCATTTTCTGCTTCCCTGTCCATTTGACAATGTCCAAATTCTAGTCAAACCCGAATTACCCTTCAGTTTTTTTCCCAAATCCAGAATATCCTTTACTGAAACAGTTTCTGTTTTTGTTTTTCTACCCAGTCAACAAAAAACAAAAAAACTCTTGGTTATGGTTGTCACCCGCGCAGGAGCAAAAACCATGGAAGAAGCACTTGCAGCCATCCAAGCCAAACTCCAGGATCTGGATGAAAAATTTATCGGCATCCATCTTGAACATTTAGCCATGAACAACAAACGGCAGTTCGGGTCTTCATCAGATAATGGGTTCTCTTCTTCTAGCAATTTTCGTGGTTCGAAGCTTTCCTCACTTCAATGGTACTGATCCAACTGGATAGATCTATCGTGCAGAACAGTATTTCAGTCTGCATAATACTTTTGATATCAACCAAGTTCCGCTTGCATCCTTTCATTTGGAACAGGAAGCTCTTCAATGGTACCGTTGATACATCAAGGCTCATGAAGAGCCAAAATGGCCAGACTTTTGCCAGCTCCTTTTGCAACGATTTGGTCCCAATGCTTTTGATGACTTCAAAGGAGCCCTCACTAAACTTCGTCAAATTGGCACTGTGAGAGAGTATCAAACCGAATTTGAGAAACTAGCCAACCACACTGAAGGATTGTCTGATGACTTTTACCGGAGTTGTTTTATCAGTGGTCTAAAGGATGCCATCCGCTCTGAGGTCAAAATGTTCTGTCCCAACACAATGATAGAAGCCCTGGGGTTGACTAAGTTGGCAGAAGACAAGATTGCATCCCAACAGCTCCAAGCCCACTTTTGTTCCCTTACGAAATATGGGTTCTCAACGACCACCCATACCGCAGACTCCTCGACCAACTCCTATCAAGCATTTGTCTGAAACAGAGATGCAAGCACGGAGAGAAAAGGGGCTTTGCTATAATTGTGATGAGAAATTCACTCAGGGACATAGATGTGTTCAACAAAAGCTCTATCTCTTGGACGTGGATTCTTCGCCTGCCTCTGAAATTGGTGACAAAGATCCAGATACAATGGATGCTCAGGTCGACATTCAAGAACCCCCTATTGACCCTCCGTCTCAAGATGACCAGCCAGAGATATCTCTCCATGCTTTAGCTGGAATCACCACCCCCCAAACAATGCGGGTTAGGGGTTACTTCAAGAAGCTTCCTCTTACAATACTCATTGATTCTGGTAGCACTCATAATTTCATTGACCCTCGGATCGCCAAACAAGCTGATTGTTTTATCCATCCTTGCTCCAACTTTGAAGTCATGGTTGCCAATGGGAGCACCTTACCTTGCAAAGGGAAGTGTCGAAATGTGTGTATCTCTATGGGAGATTATACCTTGCGCTCTGACATGTTTTCCTTGACCTTAAGTGGATGTGATGTGGTTTTGGGGGCTCAATGGCTACGAACACTTGGCCCTATCTTATGGGATTTTGCTGAACTTTGGATGCAGTTTTCCCTCAATGGAGAAAAACACGCATTGACCGGATTACAACCAGGGTCTCTCAACATCATCAGTTCACATCGCATAGAAAAACTCTTCAAGAAGAATTCACATGGTGTCATCGCTCAGATCCATTCCATTCAGATGCAACCATCAGCGGTCTCCACTACTCCTTTGGATCTACAACAAATTCTGGATCGATATACAGGTGTCTTTGTTGAACCAGTGGGATTGCCACCTTCAAGGCCAGAAGACCATCGTATTCAGCTCCTTCCTAGCAGCGTTCCTCCCAACATCAGGCCCTATTGCTACCCATTTCACCAAAAAACTGAGATTGAAATGCTCGTTTGGGACTTATTGAAGCAAGGTATTATTCGCTCAAGCACTAGTTCATTTTCTTCTCCAATTCTTCTTGTCCGCAAAAAAGATGGGTCATGGCACCTCTGCATTGACTTATGAGCACTTAATCACCTCACCATCAAGGATAAGTTTCCAATTCTTATTGTTGATGAGCTTCATGGGACTCAATTTTTCTCCAAGTTGGATCTTCGTTCTGGGTATCATCAAATTCGGGTTCATGAAGATGATATCCCTAAAACAGCTTTCCGCACACATGATGGCCATTATGAGTTTTTTTTCATGCCCTTTGGCCTCATTAATGCTCCTTCCACATTCCAAGCCTTAATGAATAAAATATTTCGGCCCTACTTGCGGAAATTCATTCTGGTATTCTTTGATGATATCCTCATCTACAGTAAAACATGGGTTGAACATCTCCAGCATCTGGATCTTGTCATGCAACTTTTCTCTGACCATTATCTCCACGCCAAACAGTCTAAATGTGTTTTTGGATAGAAGGAAGTTGAGTATCTCGGGCACATTATCTCAGCCCAAGGGGTTCGCGTGGATCCTGCCAAAATCGATGCCATGAACAATTGGCCGCATCCTCAGACACTCAAGAGCCTTCGTGGTTTTTTGGAGTTGACTGGCTACTACCGCAAGTTTGTCAAGGATTATGGGAAGATTGCAGCTCCATTAACTGCTCTATTGAAAAAAATGCTTTTACATGGACACATGCTACTCAGTGTGCATTTGACAAACTGAAACAAGCTATGTGTACTACACCTGTTCTAGCTATGCCCGATTTTTCCAAGCCCTTCACTATTGAGAGTGATGCTTGTGGCAATGGACTTGGTGTTGTTCTCCTTCAAGATGACCCCATTGCATTCACCAGCAAATCCCTTTTAGGTAAGAATTTAGCTGCCTCTACATATGAGAAAGAAATAATGGCTATTTTGCATGCAGTACAGAAGTGGCGACCATACCTATTAGGGAATCATTTCTGCATCAAGACTGATCACCAGAGTCTGAAATATTTCTTGGAACAATGTGTCTCCTCCCCAACACAACAGAAATGGGTTATCAAACTCATGAGTTATGACTATGAGATCACTTACAAGAAGGGTAAGGACAATATTGTGGCAGATGCTCTTTCTCGCACATTTGATGCCCAAGGTTCTCTTTCAGCTATTTCTATGCATGTTCCAAATTGGTTGCAATCTATTCAACAGGGTTATGTCAATGACTCTTCCTTATCTCAAATCATCCAACGCTTGACCAACAACCCTTCTGTTGTACCACATTACTCTTAGGATGGTGCTTCCCTGAGATACAAGGGTCATCCGGTGCTTCCCGAGAGCACAGATCTTCAACAGGCTATCTTCTATGAAATCCATGTTTCTCCATCGGCAGGGCACTCTGGGTTCCTCAAAACGTATGAACGGGCACGGCGTAACTTCTTTTGGCAGGGCATGAAAAGGACAATTCAACAGATGGTGGCTAAATGTGATACCTGCCAACGCAATAAGGGTGAAACGACACTCCTTCCAGTATTGCTTGAACCCTTTCCCATACCTACATGGATTTGGACATATATTTATATGGATTTCATTTAAGGGCTCCCTAAATCTGGCGGGAAGACAGTGATTCTCGTTGTGGTTGATCGCCTCTCCAAATATAGTCATTTTTGTGCTCTCAGCCATCGCTATACAACCTCCTCAATCGCTCAAATTTTCTTGGACCAGATCTTTTGTCTTCATGGCATCCCTTCTTCCATTGTCTCGGATCGTGATACGACTTTCACCAGTCATTTTTGGACAGAACTATTTCGCCACACTGACACCAAACTGAAGATGAGTTCAGGGTATTACCCACAAACAAATGGTCAGACTGAAATTATCAATAAATGCCTGAAAACTTATCTTCGTTACTTCACCTCTGAACAACATCAGTGGGAAAAGTGGCTCCCTCACGCTGAATGGTGGTACAATACCTCTTACCACACTGCCTCTAAAATGACCCCATATGAAGCAGTCTATGGTCATGCACCCCCAGTTCTTCTTCCATACACCCCCAACAGTTCACCAGTTCAGGAAGTTGACATGGTCCTTCGAAACCGCGATCAAATTCTTCGCATTTTGCGGGACAATCTTCACATGGCAAGAAATCGCATGAAGCAACAAGCTGATCAGCACCGTTCTGAGCTCACTTTTCAAGCAAGCGATATGGTTTTTCTTCGTCTCCATCCGTACAAGCAATCATCCCTGAAACTCAAAGGGCGTCTTAAGCTCGCTCCAAATTTCTATGGGCCATATTGGATTCTTCAGAAGATTGGGTCCGTTGCTTATAAATTGGAACTTCCTCCTTCTTCCTGCATTCATCCAGTATTTCATGTCTCTTGTTTGAAGAAAGTTCTTGGCACCAACATCAGTGGAGAAACTATTTTACCCAAACTGGATAATGAAGGATCCATCCTTTTGGAGCCGGAGGCCATCCTCAATTGGCGCACTCGTCAGCTTCGCTCTCACTATATCACAGAAGTCTTAATTCAGTGGCACGGCATGCAACCAGGGGATGCTACATGGGAACCACTCCTTCAGATTCAACAACACTTTCCACATCTAAAGCTTTGAGGACAAAGATTTTTTTTAAGGGGGAGGGGATGTTAGGAACCCATGTCTTTACTTTGTTAGTATATTGTTGTTGGATGCATATGTCTTGTAAGTCGTCCCATAGTATTTGTTGATCCATAGTTTGTGTTATTGTTGTTGGCGCATATGCTTTGTAAGTCGTCCGTAGTATTTTTGATCCATAGTTTGTAGTAGCCCATGGTTTTGACCCATAGTATTGGCGCCTAGACTTAGTATATAAGTGTGTGTTGAGGCCTATGAAGGCACCATGAAATTAATTGTATTGAGCTTGCTCAAAGGAGGTTGCCCCCTCGAAGTGGCATGTGATCAATATAAAAGTGATTCCAAGTTCTGTTATTTCTGATATCTCATGTATTTGTATTAATTAATTATTGCAGGTTCATCACAACTGTGCTCTCTTGAATTATTGGTTTGAGTCAACTCATAAGGAAAGACAAATAATTGACACAAAGAGACATAATACAAGCTTAATCATGGGCTATAGTTGCTCCCCTTTTTATTTTAATTTGAAATCTTTAACCTTTGCTCTATGTTCTTTGAAAATGTGCACTTGAGTAGTGTAACATACCAGAGACCCTCAATTATCTAGTTGGGATATGGGGTATAAAAGTTTTATCTACACAAGATGCAATGCCATTTCCAACAAAACATAATCCCCAAAGTTCAAAAAATTACAATTATTATTTATGCAAAGGCATTAGTCTGGTTTATAATAACCTTAGTCATTTTAAACTTTACATTTCTATCTGGCAATTTTTTCCATAAATCAACATGTCTAGCTGGAAAGTTTTGAGGAACCTCTCAGAGTAGATTGAAGGGATGCATCAGGTAGTGGAATACCCCAGCTTGCAATTGGAAAAACAAGTAGAAAAACGTGAGATAGAAAAACATCTTTTGAAACATGAAAGCAGAGTGAATAAGATGGGTAGTGAATCTCAAAATGCACTATAATATCATCTTAGGATTTGCAAGGAGTTTGCAGTCTCTAGCAACTACTTTGTTAATTGGGTCAGCAGGGGAGATAGGAGAAGATGAAGCCACAGTGTAGGCAAGCAAAAGCAGCCTCAAAAGGACATCATGGAATACCTCAAGCTCAGGAACCTAGAATGGAAGTCACAACCATGGAAGAGGCTCACAATGGACAGTTCATTTCCCAAAATTAAAAGCTTTGTCTACGTTTTCTTGTATTTGGTCAGCTGGGTCCTTTTATGTGTTTTCAGATAAAAGGTTTATTGGCTTGTAATAAGGATATCTTGAGGAATACTTTGTCTACACTTAATAGGAATACTTTGTCTACACTAGTGGACCATCCCAACACATTGGCTGTGTCAGGAGAATGTACATGTCGTTTATGGTCCGGAAAATGGGAAGAGCTTCTCTATCTTTGCTTTCACCTCCTTTAAATTAACAAAACTAGGGCATCATCCTATGACCATATGGCAGGTGATTTAAGCTCCACACTGAGATATACATTAATTTGTTGTTTCTTTGTGACAAGGAAAATTGTTGAGACAAAAAGAAAATGTCCTACCAGAGACTACCCAATAGGCTACTGTACTTTATTAAATACCTACTTAACTAGAACATAACTAACATAAATATTCAATGTGTTCCCAAAGGTAGTCGAGATATTCAAATCCGCTTTCAACTTAGTTTATATGAAATATCACTCCTAAAAATTGACATTACGCTTAGAAGTTCACTCTAGAGTCTATACCAAGGAGAATATAATTTATTGTTTTAGTACTTGTAATTACAATCAAGCACAATAAAACTTTGTGCTGCTTTTTTTTAAATATAAATTAGAAACGCACCAAGGATCATCCAGAGAATTGATTATCAAAATTTATCAGGCCTTCCATCACATTATAATTACATGTTTCAAACCATCAGAAAATATCATAAAAAATATCAGCATCAAACTTACAAGAGATTGCACCTCGTGCTTTAGTCCAGACAGTTATGTCAGAGTCGGATATGAAGTTGGATAGTAGCAACTCCGACCCATTTTCCTCCATTACAAGTTGTTGACTTTTTGGATTGTTCTGTACAATCGTACTTACAATCTCTGTAGCTCTTGCATGAAGCGATGCATGAGGATTCTTGGGGTAACCAAGCAGGGGAACCAGCCCACCAATTGTAAGTAAGTCTACGTATTACAAAGAATCAACTCCAATTAAATTAGCACACAATTATTGCAATTATGCTGAAACTAACCCCATCCTGTGTCAGAACATATGAAGACTACTTTCAATAGGTACAATGTTCTAGTATTACATATTTCATAAAGGTATAAATTTAATTAAATAGTCAAATCTTAATTCAAATAAAGTAACTTGCAAACTTCCCACGGGGATAGAGAAATTGGTAATGACTAACTGAGATAAGAAGTTGTAAATGGAAGGTCACAAGTTCAAATCCCAGTGGGTACTAACTTCAAAAACAAAAGTAACTTGGAAACTAGACAGCATAGTAACCTGTGGTATATTGGTAATGACTAACTGAGATAAGAAGTTGTAAATGGAAGGTCACAAGTTCAAATCCCAGTGGGTACTAGCTTCAAAAACAAAAGTAACTTGGAAACTAGACAGCATAGTAACCTGTGGTATACTAGTACAACTGGTAACCTGCACTTGTAAAGAGACAAATGTGTTCTTGTGAACCAAGGTCTAAAGAGGATGTGCAGTTTTATGGGTACATGACCACTGACATAACAGCTTTTAACTCATGCATCTTAATCCTATCCTCAATTAAAGCACAAATCAATGCATCACAACTAATAGATAAACAATTTAGAAACCACTTAATACAAGCAAAATGTGCATTGAACTCCACTAAAATAGGCAGCTCAGTGGGAAAGTAGCACCGCAGTTTCAGACTTATCAATTGACCATGATCAAAATACATTCTTTCAAATACCTCTGTTCTAACTTGTTCATTCCACACAATTTCAATTTCTACATCAATCCATGCCATTGACTTTTTTTCTACCTCAAACTTAGTTCTCACTCACTCAACCCACTCCAGTGCAAACAGGATCATGTTCCGTCCGCTTTCTTGTTGTTGCCTCCAGTAGGTAGAGGCACCAAAAGGAAGGGGGACATTAGCACTACATCAACTATCATATCTGTGAGACCCCGGGAGGTCTTCCATGCTCAGTGATTGAGACCCTTATGGACATGTCACCTCAGATCCTAGGACAACTCATGTAGCACTAATAGATAAGATACCTCCTCCCAATCTCAGCTGGGAATTACAACATCTAGGAAGAAAGTCATTTCTAGACCACTTCTCAAACTGGATATTCCTTCTCTTGTTGATCCTCTGAACAATCATCTGTCATGAGTTTCTTCCCTACAGCCTTAGATGTTAGGAGAGATAGCATCAGGGGGTATTGATTGCCTCCTAGGCGAGACATTCCTCTCTGTAGATCTAGTGCCTTTGGTCTTTGGTTGTCTGCAGTAATTGCATGTATATTCCTTATCACTTTGTTTTCCTGCTCCATGATCTTAGATTTTAGACTTTAGGTCTTTTTCAGCATAGATTAGATTACGTTATATCATAATTTTCTAGGAGCAGCCTTAGTGCTTCAACGTTGTATTTCACATTGATGTACTTAGCAGTCCCATTGACCAATATGTGCTCATTTGTTGGACATTAATATGATAAAATTATCTTATCTTATCTTCACATAGGAGATAGACATTGTATACTATGCAATACATCTTTCTTAGTGGGGCATATGTGAATTCTACCTGGGATTGCATAGGACAATTCTAAAACCAGAAATTCTCATTGCGCCGAGAGGCGCTCTACAGCCCAGTATGGGGGAGATCTTGTGAGTCAAGTGTTTGTCGAGTTTGTCGAGTGTTTGTAGTAAAAAGTAATAAATATTATGTCGGTCATAAACAAAAAAGAATAATACAAAGTAAAAAGTAAATATGAGACTTAAACTAGAGACTTTAGAGCTTAGGATTAGGTGGCTCAAGTATTGCACTCAAGGAGCTATTCAAGGAGAGGTTTGCACCTCGGGAGATTTGATCCCTCTCGGCGCTTGATAGAGCCTAGGATTTGGATCTATGCTGGTCTAATTATAATTCTTTGGTAGGGCTTTCCATATTTTATGATAATTGAGGAAGGGTGGTACTCACATAAGAACTATATTCCAACATCATCCATTTCATATTCTCATTGTGGTTGTCCGATGTGTTTCTAGTGCCCACAAGTGACCAAAATAGGTCAATGGGACTAGAAGGTACAAGGAAAACTAGTGTGGTTTTGGTCTCTGGCTCTTTGTAGTATTTGCATGTATCTCCCTTACTGCTTTGTGTCCTGCTTCATGATCTTAGATTTTAGACATCGGATCTTTTTCATCATAGATTAGATCTGGTTATATCATGATTTTATAGGAGCAGCCTTTGCTCCCACTTTGTATTCACACTGATGTACGTAGAATTCCCATTGGACCTGTTTGTGGTCATTTGTTGGACATTATTAAAATGATATCATATTATGTTCAAATAGGAGATTGACATTGGGTACTATGCAAGACATCTTCCTTAGTGGCACATATTCCAACATCATCCATTTCATATTTTCATTGTGGTTGTCCAATGTGATTCTATTGCCCACAAGTGACCAAAATAGGTCAATGGGATTAGAAGGTACAAGGAAAATTAGTGACGTGAGTGCCAAAGATAACTCCTATATGCATAAATAAAGAAATATGAATAAGATAGAAATGGATAATACAAAGTGGTAAACCCTGAAGAGGAATAAATAATAATACAGTATTATGCAAGATTAAAGATAAATACATCATTATGCAAGAGGAGGATAAGACATAAGAGTCACTAATTTGCATTGGGAGTATAAGTGAAGGGGCTATCTTTGCTATCATCAATCATTGCAAATGTACCAATGTAGAGTCTAAGAGTATCCTTTGGAGAATGGCTGGGACTAAGTGGACTAGGTTGGATAATGTTTGGGGGAACCTAAGTTCTACCAATAAGAACTCCTCTAACATGCGAAGTCGAAGCGAGAAATCTAATAATAGGTACCTTAATGCTCAATTTGGGTTGGGAAGCGGTCACATGCTAGAGTTAATTGGAGTGTGTATGTCTTAATAACCATGTCAGAGTGGGTCATCTTTTGATAGAATGGGAGAGGTGTTACTATCTCACAGGACCCCCCTGCTTGCTTCCATAGTTGGAGCATTTGCAAGGCATTTAGCACCTCCAAAGGGTGAGATATGCTGGAAGAAATAAATGATCAATCTAGTGAGGCATTTAGCACCTTCAAAGGGTGAGATATGTTGGAGGCCCTCTCGACTTTCATTATAGACAAAGCAATGCCTTTTAAATGCCATAAAATATGCAACATTTGAAATTGAAGTGCTCCATCTTGGCCTATGGCATGTCTTATTCATTTGTGGGATGTGGTGATCAGACTCCACATTGAATTGATGAGATCAAATCCTCAATTAGTCGAGGGGGGATACTAAGGTCATGCAACCAATTACAATGAAGGTAGTTTGGACAAATTGAGACTACCCATCAGTGTTAAATAATGCTCATAGTAGAAGGATTTCTTTGGGATATGAAGCTTTGGGTGGGGATCCAAGTAACTTGAATAAATTATTGGTGTATGTCCTTTTTTATCACCTTATAGATATTTCTTATTTGAAGGGATAAGGTGAACAAGGACATCCAAGAGAGAATATGAAGGAAAGGAAGTGCTCAATAGAGATGTTGCTTGACAGGAGCAAAGAAGTACAAGCTACTTTAAGAAGACACGTATAACACAATTTGCTTTATTGTTCGTAACTTTGTCATTTACTTATTTTTTCCCTTATCAGTAATAGTTCCCTCAAGGAGAGGATTCTAAGATGCCTATTGATTTGTGATTGCTAAAAATAGTAACTCCATGATGGGTTAATAACCCAAGATTGATTCATTTTGATGAGTAAGGATGTTTTATGGGAAGACTATATTGACCATCAGATAAATTAAATGGTAATCTAGAAGACACAGGGATCTACACAAGTTAGGGCATACATTGCCAAGGCAGGGAAATATGAATTCTATCAGGACATGTGCTTAACACTCCTTTTTCATGTATACTTTCTTTATTTGCTATAAATTTTGATCTTATCTACAAAGATGCTTTATTCATTCATAATATCTTAAACTTATAGAAGATTCAACAACAATTTTTAGAGTTCAAGAAAATCATCTTCTTGAATGTTGAATGACAAAGGGACACTCATGGGTTTATGAGCCAAGAATTTTGCAGCCCAGTTTCTGTCACCACTGTACAACTATGAGGCTAGCCACTTTATGGATGTCTGAAGCAAAAAATAAAAATAAAAATATTTTTATAAAACCTTGAATTTGCTAGGGCACAAGTCTTGATGTGCTTTTTCTATGAATTTGTGGTTTCAACTTTCTTGTGCTATTTTTTTGGTTTTCTTGCTATGATTTCATGGATCTCTTGTTGCAAATCCATGTGCCTCCTACTACAAATTCATGGGTTTGTTGCCACAAATTTTTGTGGGTGCCATGTTGTGGTTCCGTGAGACAAAGAAGATAAAATATTGTGCCCTAGTAGAGAAAAATGTTTTTTTTAGTTCTACCACTACAACTTATCCCTGTGTTGGGATCTTGTCCTCCTTGTTGAAAATATTCTTTCTCTCAATGAAATTATGAAGCATAATCCTCATCTCGATGTTATATTTAGCAACAACAAGTGCCATATTGTTCATAAACATAGTAAACAATTAGTTGGTATAGGTGTTAAAGAGAATGGATTTTTTCACTTGGTGAGCTATATTTCGGTTTAGGAATAATGCCTTAATGGCTAGCAATGGACATGACAAATGTTTACTTTGGCATCAGAGGTATGGTCATCTCAATTTGTGTTATGTTTCATGTTTCTTTTTTGACTACTAAGAAGATGGGGATGGTCTCCTAGATTTTTTTCCTGTGAGGGGCTCTACCAGATTTCAACTCTTGACTTCTCAGCTATCTCCCCCTTTAAATTGATCGGTATAAACTTATTGATCAAACCCATTCGGATATATAAGGATTTCTCTTATCACCATACATTTTACTTAATATAAGTTCTGGGAGGATATAATGAATAAGGGACTTTCAAGTTTGTTGATAACTTGTTTTTTGTGTGTGCTTAGTTCGCAAATGCAGAAAGATACTATTTGCAAACTATTCAACATTTGCAAATTCAGCATGCTGAAGAAAGAAAACAAAATCAAGTTAGCAAGGAAAACACTGCTCTTAATCAGAGTGACACGAAAGAAAAGAAACCATCATATTCAGAAAATAAAGGAGGTAGCCAGTATGACAGCAATGGAGATATGGCTTCAAAGGAATCAACCTAGTATGACATCTTCCAAATGCATATATCAACCTAGTAATGCAAGCTCAAAAACACAAACTGTAGGAATATAACCAATGACATCAACATATCTAGTTGACATGTTTGCCACTAAAAATTTACAATGAATGGTTTAATTTATCAAACAAAAATAAAAAAAGAAAAGGCCACTTGCATCACAATTGTGTGAGGATGGCACAATACTTCAAGCTTTTTGCCACTGAATATGTCAATTCCTACAAAGTGACATTTGGAATGCCCATGCTTTCCAGTCTTTGAAGTAGATAATTCGACCACCTAAAAACAACATGCCTTATAAGAATATTGTTCACAACCCTTACTTAGCATTGACACCATATGCATTCAGAGTCTAGTTCCATATCCACTTATCATTGCATCTTTACAGAAAACTCTAAACCTACCTCAGCAAGTTCACAAATGTATTCTAAAACTGTTTAAAATATTACCACAGAATTATTGAAGAATAAAATAAACTATGAAAAATCCAAGTATTGAACCAGGATTTCCTTCAAGAAGATAGAACATCAACAAAAATACAAATAAATATATCAATATGCTTCCCAACAAACAAAAACACCCATTGATCAAGAGAAGAATATTAAGCACCGAGAATGGTGAAATTGCACACAAAAAATGTTAAGGTTGAGGCTAATACCAAGCCCGCTGTCAACAAAATGAAGTTAAATTTATACACACATACATTACTAACAGTACTAAAAGAGGACATGCATTGTATAACAAGCTAATTATGAAACAGTAGAACATAAAAGAAACATAGACATTGTAATCTATGAAGAAACTTATATGTTCTTGATATGAGCATGAAAAGCAAGATTCTTTGCAAGTTTGACGGGTGTTCCTATCATATGAATTTGTTTGGAGACATTAACGGGTTCGTCTTCGGGTTCGGCGACCTTCAGGTTCGATTCGGGTTCGAATTTTCGGATGAGGTTCAGATGGGGTTCGGCATAGGTTCGTCTATATACATTTTTCAAAAAATATATATATATATATACTATATTATGAATTATAACATAAAACATTTAAAAATAAATATCAATGAAAACAACATAAAACGAAGTTTAAAACAAATTAAATTTAAATATAATTAAAAAAATTAAAATTAAAACCAACAGAAAACACATAAAATGAAGTTTAAAACAAACAAAAACCAAAAAAAAAAAACAATACAAAGAAAACAAACAAAAAAAGAAATCTGAAACCAACAGAAAACAAACAAACAAAAATTAAATTTAAAAAAAATAAAAAATATTACATACCTGTCGCCCGATACCTCTGCTACCACGCTGTAGGTTGTAGCTAGCTCGCACAGGGCCACCGGCTCCCAGGCTGCACTAATGCAGACGGGTCTGTCACAGTGGATGGCACTAGCTCGCATAGTGACCACCGGCTCTTTGGTCACTGGGTCTCGACTCTCAACCCGCGAATGTGTGAGTGGTAGGTGGGTCATGGGCGTCCGACTCCAACATGCAACAGCGTAGAGTCTCGACCCGAGATTGGGAGTGGAGTCGTCGTCGCGGACCAGAAAGCAACCTATCAACAAACAAGAACCAGGAAGCACGCGGTGCTAAGATGGAAAACACGCAGCAATTGCGTTCATGGAGGTAATCCCCTAAGTGCCGAAAAGGTAAAAAATGCCCCCCGAAAAGGTAAAACGCCGCGAAAATGTTCGTTTAGGGTTCGGTTTGTTCAAGTTCGTTGAACCTGAACGAACTTTTTAAATTTTTTTAGGTTCGCCGAATTCCGAACCTGGAGGTTCAGGTTCGACGAACCCTGTGACTTAGGCTATAGGAGGTCAGTACCCAAAAAAATAGTATTAAATGGTGGTGGTGGTGGCAAATATTAAAATGAAATGGTGTTAGCTCTTGCTGCTATTCATGCTACGAAATCAGATAAAATAAAGAAATTGGAATTAGGCACTAATGATAAACCCAAAGGCAATCTAGTTTTCAATATTGTAGATGTTTCATTTGCTTCAGCAATTGGGAGAAGTGATGCAACATGATTATGTGCATGTGTTCATTTCTTGTTCTAATGACTTGGTTGATTAAAGTAAGTCCATTATCAAATAGTCAATACTATATTTCCATAGTGCCAGCCACATCAAAACTGCTATGTATAACATTCACCCAACAGTCTCAATCCCATTAACCTATAGGCTATAACCCAATAGTTGTGTGCATGTGTGTATTCACCAGCACTCAATTTCCATTAATCAAATAAAAACTCGATTTGTTAACAACGTACGGCCTGCCATTGATATATTCATTCAAATGAAGTCCTGTAATCTAATTGTCATTAACAAAGGAATGCACTGCACTTGTATTTTCCTGCAATGAGCTACCATAATTTATTGGAGCAATCTCATAAAGACTACATTACTTTTCCTTCACGAATAAGACAACAATCAATTTATAATTGTTTATAAATGGATTGTAATGCATTAACCACACAATAGAGTAGATATCCTAATAAAATAACAGACCGTCTTATAATTCAATAATTGTGTTAACTCGAAGATGGATAGTTGTGGTCTAAAGCTCCATGTAGGGAACTGAGGACGGGTCACCGCGATTTGGTTAAAACATTTTGGACAGAGCGTACAAATTAAATGCAATATGTTTCTTCCAAAAGAGTTGTTGCAAGAATTGGTTGGGGGTATGGGTGACTCAATCCACCTTCTAAGCAGTAACTAATCCCTAGAGAGGAGGCATTCAACTCTACCATGAACCTAACACTCTAAGGGGGTAAATTGTGAAATACAAGGAACTGGAAATAGAAATCTAACCGGGAAATGCAATGATGGCAATATCTCTCTTATCAAAACCATTGATCTCATTGAACAAAATTAGATGGACACTCTAAGGTTCTTGGATGAGGTGGTTATCAAATCAATTAACAATAATTGATTTCAAGCAAGAATTAACATTGATACAGTGAAACTTTCAAGACAATCCACTAGAAGCAACTGAGAACCACAATGCCATCACACATCAACCACACAACAAACGAAGACACAATGAATGCAATTTTCCCCAAAAACCCAAATGGGAAAACAAGCATTCAAAAGGCTTTGATCAATCCTCATTTCTCCACACTATTTTTGTTTTACATGCATACAACTCAGTAAGACTATCTAGAGCATTTAAATTTATTTATCAAGGATTTTTTACAACATTCCCTTCACAATCACAATGAAAGAACCCCTTCTATATTGACCTGCTTTTGTTTATAAGAAAATTTGCTCTTTGGGTTCAATTGGAAGCCCAAGCAACCCCAATTGTTCAACTTCCCCAACTCCAATTTTCCCCAAAAACCCAAATGGGAAAACAAGCATTCAAAAGGCTTTGATCAATCCTCATTTCTCCACACTATTTTTGTTTTACATGCATACAACTCAGTAAGACTATCTAGAGCATTTAAATTTATTTATCAAGGATTTGTTACAACATTCCCTTCACAATCACAATGAAAGAACCCCTTCTATATTGACCTGCTTTTGTTTATAAGAAAATGTGCTCTTTGGGTTCAATTGGAAGCCCAAGCAACCCCAATTGTTCAACTTCCCCAACTCCAACGCTTCTCTTCCTCTTTTGTCTTTTCTGGCAGCATAGTAGGTTCTCTTATGTTTTCTTTATATTTCTTTTTACTCACTTTTCTTCTCATGCTTCAATAATTGGACAATTTACAATTCACTGTGAGTGCATACGAGCTCTATCAAGTGCCCAATGGCCTAGAGAAGAGGCATGATGCCAAATCAGAAGGAATACAATCAGCAACTCAGCTAGGGAATGAAAACTATGGGCATCAGTTCTTTCACTGTAGCCATTGATCTCATCCAAATCATATAGATGGACAGTCTAAGCTGGCTGGCCGTTGTGGTCAATAAAACAGTTAATGAAAATCAATTGCAAGCAACAATTGACATTTTTACAGCCTGTAATTTTCATTATAATACACCGGAATGCAGCATAGAACCAAAATTGTATCACACAGGCATCCAACACAGTGAACAACAGAAAATTACTCTGTAGAAACACAAAGGAAAAAACCTCCAACATAAAATGGCTATGGTCAGTCTTTATTTCTCAGCAATTTGCATATTACAATGGAGTTTGGCTCTCTGGATAATTTGCATTCATCTCACAGGAATTTGTACGCACTATTCCTTCTCCTCTGCCAAAGAAACCCCTTCTAATTTGTTGTGACTGAGTTTATAGGAGATTGGGCTCTGCTGGGGGGTAAGCTAGAAGGCCAAGCAAAGGAAAAATACCTCCAAAATACGATTTTCTCGAGCAAATTCGTGTCTGAAAATAATTTTCTCTTTTACAGAGGGCTCTTTTACATAGGGAGGGCATTGATGCTCCATGCTCATGTTTGTCCCTCAGACGGCGTATATAATATAATATATATAGCTCAGAGCTAGGCTGAGAAGCAGTTATGGGTGGGGTTTGCTGCTGATGAAAACACACGTGTTTGCTGGTGAAAAGAACAGTTCATGTTTGCACAGTTGTTGTAGTGGGGAGCTACCGAGTCATGGCAAATGGGTCATTGGGTAAAGGCCTCCCACGACTTCATACTATTCGTATGTGTCCAACAATTTTTTCTTCCTTTGAAAAAAATCCAAGGAATTCAATCTTTCTGCCACTAATTTGCTTGACTGATGGTGGGATTTCAACTGATAGAATTTCTGGGGGTTGAATTGATTAAATGTTTGGTGGGTTATTGGTTTTCTTGCTAGCATCATGGCAGAGCATTTCCAGGCAGAGGATTATACAGAAACATAAGCCCACCAGAAGAACCGCGCGACCAAGACCATGCATTTGTAAAAACCCTCTGCAATTTGGTGAGGGGAAAAGAAAGCCCGCGAAATTCACATTCAATTGATATTATAAAAGAGGCTCAGGGTTCTTACAGGGTTCTGTGAAGCCATTCCCCTTGACAATCACGGGCTCCTCGGCTGCTCCTTGGCTGCTCCTCCTTGCGGGCTCTTGGACTATTCCTCGGCTCCTCCTCGTGAGATCCTCGACTCCTCTGTTGCTCCTCGACTCCTCCTCGTCGGCTCCTCAAATCCTCCTCTGCTGCTCCTCGAAATTGTGCGGACTGCTGGTTGCTCCTCCTGGCAATGGTGGGCTCACCGACGAGAACAACAACTTCCACAAAATAACTATTATCACATTAAAACATTATAACATAGAGATTAAAAGCCAAAGTAAATATTATCACAAAGTAAATATTATCACATTAATGATTTGTTTGTTAACCTAAGTTTGGGGGTTATGAAAGCCAACGAATGGCATGGGCCATTATGCCAACAATTGCATTTGAACATCGGCAGTATTATTATTCCAACAATTTATGTAAAATGCTACAAATCCTTCCATTGTGATTAATGGAGACGGTGTAGCTACCTTATAATTTTGAAGTGATATGGTAGTGACATATGAAAGATATAAAATATCATCAATCATCGTGTTTACATTGAAAAGTAATATACTTTAATAAGAATAAATCTAGATCCAATTTAGGTTCAGATAGATCAAATGTCTCAAAGATGAAAATATTTATATAAAGATAGATCAAATCTCTCAAGATAATAAGATACCTAATTTAGTGTGGAAGGATCTCCCATAGAACCATTAAAAGATGATGTTGATTTGCATATAAATATGGGCACAATAGATGTAGAGGAATTTATTACTAATATGATAACATATGATATTGGAGTGGGTATGTTATATGCAATATGTGTTAGCAATAGTATGCTATGAAATATGGAGCATGGTGCCTTCAAGATCTCATCAGGTCCTTTGTTTCTAATTTTTTTACTCTATCTTTTGGTTGTCACAATCTTATATGGTGACGATTTTGGGAGGATTTTAAACTCCTTCGAAATATCCTTTAAGTTTGCATCATCCAATGAATCGAGTTCTTGGGAATCTATTTCATCCCCTTATGTTTACCCCTCTACTAAACCATTAAAACTCCAATTCAACCAATCCAAAGTGGCTTCAAACCCAAAAAATTTGATGCCTCCTAGTTTAATCGATAACAATATGGATTTTATAAAATTCCATGCCCATTAATATTCCATCTTATCTTCATTTGATCCATGGAGCATGTCTGTAAGTGACAATTACAAGTGGAAGCCAACGGAATGAATAACACAAATAGATAATTTACACAGATAAAAAAATAGAGGCAACAAGAATTATGTAGTAAAACTCTCAAATAGGGAAACATTTATGGAGAAACATAAAATGTGTATCTTTTCTCAACAAAAGAAATGTTACCTCCATTGCATGGGAAAAAAAGTGACCCTACATGTTTTTATATAAAGATCATGGATCAATAAAGAGATAAGACATAAATAAACTGTTGTGAATTCCAAGAATATGAGCATCATTGAATTACCTAAGTGTAGGATGAAATAATGACAATTAGATAAAGCATACTAAAGAAGCACATATGACTATAGGACAATATACCAACTTAGTCTTAAATAATATCCTAATGTGTACTATATTAACACATAAGAAATGGATTTCAACCAATTTGAAAATAAAAGGGTTTACCATCCTTTGCCACTTTTACTTTATTAGATTATCCAGACAGAGTATTTGAATCACGCATGTATTTCTTCTATTCGAGAGGGTTGTATATGTGCATTGGTTTGAGTGTTTCAATTCAAATTAAGGAAGATATGAATAATGGAATGTTATGAATATATCTTTACTCCTTCCCAATAGAATGAAATGAAATTGTTTTGGACTATATAGGAAATTAAATTGGTATCATTATTATATTTTTTTATACTACAATTTGTGTTTGCATAAATATTTCTCTTCCACTAGTTGATTCAATAGTTATGGAACATCAAAAATAACAATGGGTGACGCAATGAGGAGAAACACGCCCCCCTCCCCTCACCTCCCCACAAGTCAGAGACACACAAAGGAAGAATAATATATATATCCACAACAATAATACATCCACAACATTCATCCACACATATACACAAGTATCCTCCCTTGCAAGTCAAATACACATGGAAAAAACACAATAGATATAACCACAATATTAATGCATTCACAACATTCATCCACATGTATACGTAAGTATTTCGTCTCTATAGCAATGAAATATCGTCACTATAGAGATGAAATGTTCGTACGTCGCTATATCGACGAACGTCGGGGGAATTTTCAATTTTTTCCAAAAATTTAAACTGTTTTTCCACGAAAACATTGATTTTAACTATTTCGTGGCAAACTTTCATGGTACTTTTGAGCCATATGTAGTAGTGTGGCACAATACTAGATCCCATAGGCATTCTTCTGAGTTCTGGCACTAGTCTAATAAAAGCATCAGATCCCTGTAAGTTAGCATCTAATACTTCAGCATGTCTCAACTCCCACCTAGGTTTCCAGTCTTGCGTATAATCCAACCAACTCATATTATCATTAATAGTATCGATATGATTTTTTCCTCTGGTCCAAGCAGATATTTTCATGTTTACTTGTGGGTTATGGGCCCACTAGATTCTGCTTTGACCTTCTACGCTCACTTGCACCAGGCTCGCCTGTTTCAGGATCACTTGCTTCAGGCTCGCTTGTTAAAAATTAACAGCATACTTCTGTGTCAAATATTCTCTTATTAGTAACCATTGTGGTACTTTGGTCCAAATGTTTTTCCTAACTCATTGTTTCTCCATATTGTGTGCTTAGGACCACCTCTCTATGTCAATGCATAAATCAACCTCTTCTTGGTTTGTGGTTCTAGTTGGCCTTGTTTTGGGCCTTGTAGTGGTTCTCTATTGTCACAGCCATAGTCATTGACACATTAAAACACCTTATATCTAAACCCGAAGTGAATCATGATTCAGAGTCAAATCCCAGTGGCTAGTACCTCGTAGTCGTCAGTCATCACTCGTCACCTTGCAAAGCTAAGCAGTGAGTGCATGACATGAGTGAGTGAATGAGTGAGTGTACCAAGGCTGATTTGCTCCTGAATGTTGTTATTCAATTATTTATCCTAATGGTATCAATGACCTTATTAATAGATTGCTAAAAAAAATTATATGCCTCCAAATAACTACAAAATATGCCAAATAAGGGGAGCACTCTAGTCTCCCAGGAAATCAAACAACCAAAGGATGCCACCTTAGCACCTGATAATCAAAATCATAGAGGTTATTGACACGATTAGGATAAATAATTAAATCACAACATTTGGGAACAATGTGTTAGTTGCAATCAAATGTGTGGGGAATGTTATGTAAGACCCTCAAACAACCCTTATACACCACATGTGCTTGATGCAAACATTCAAATAAGAGATGATGATGCCAAACAAGAAGATAATTAACATCGTCTAAATACTGTACACTAATAATATACCATCAGAAACAATCCCACCATGGTGATGTGCTCTATAGAGCAAAAACCATAGAAAATCATGCATTAGAACAACTCCATCAGCAGTAAATCTGCCTTTTTGTCTTTAAAACTAATGTTAAAATCCTTGACAATTTAAGCCATAAATTAAGTGAAATAAACAAGAGATATAAGTGTTGGAAACAACCAAACCATGACTACAATGACAGCTGAAAATCAAATGTGCAATAAGTCAATTTTGAAAATTCGAAAACACCATGCATACAAAGAAGAAATGAAGTCCATGTTCATAGTCTCATGATGAATAGGATTGTCATTGATGACAACATTAATGACAAAGATCATGGCAAGTGGCAAGAAGTGACTAAGCAAGCATTGATTGGCACAATGACTTGGAAATTGGAAATTTGAAGATGATGTAAATGGACAAAGACATTCTAGATGGCCCTAATACCCTAGAAAAAGGTCTTGACAAAACTAGCAAGAATGACATGGATGGATTGGAGCCAAGGCTAGACATGATGACATGGCTTGAAGGATGATGAAAACATTGGAGAAGACATGCCAATTGACTAATTTTCATGATCTCCCTAATATTTGCCTCTAATAGGTCTTTGAAAAGGGATTTGAAATTAATGTTTCTAGCCTCAGCTTTGTCCATGATGAAGATAACCTTAGTTAAGGCTTGTAAACATTGAGTAATTTTATCTCTCTCCTTATATCCTTTGCAAACAATTCAACCATGATACTTGAATTCATTAGAGAATAATAACTAGTATCAAATTTGTGGTTCCAACCAATTACCAGGCCACTGGATAATCCATCAACATCTTATAAATAATATGATCTCTAGTCTTTTAATACGAGAATTAAAAAATCAACAACTTTGTGTCCTAGGCACATAATTTCTTGGGCATCTTCTGAGGGCTAATGTTTTTTGGGAACCCCCATTCCCGCATACAATCATTGTTTCACCTTTATCCAAATGTAAAACGCCAACTATTTCCACAGACTCAACTCATGAGTCTTTTTTAGATCAAAGAAGGTAATTTCAATTCTTGGGAGGGGAGATGACCTTGTCTTCCCTCTCAAATGAAGGCAATGTCTGAGAAATGGACAAGCTATCTCCCTTAATTTTATTCTCTGATGATTGGGCACAAAATTCAATGATGCAAGTGGTGAACCTAATACTAGTATAGAAATTATGCCATGTATGACAAAATGTTATCCATACCAACCTATAGGAACTAATGTCACTGGAAAGGATGACATTAGTAGTGAGAAGGTTATAAATGAAAGCTTACTTTTGCAGACAGAATGTACACCTATTGAAGATCATGAAGTTACATATTATGGGTTGAAATTGCATTCTACGAATGAATTGCCTACTGATACTGGACCTACTTCTGCTTACAATCTGACTTTGGGTGCCTTAACTACTAGAAGTGAAAAGAGTGCGTCTGTAGACATTGATAGTGACAAGAGAGCATCTCTGTATATTGATGGTGACATGAGTGATCTTGCACTTGAAGTTCACAAAGTTCCATCTTCTAATTTAGAGTTTTCATCTAATAATGGCTTGCCGACTGATACTGGACCCACTTCAGTTTACAGTCTCCCTCTAGGTGCTGAAATTACTACTAGAAGTAACAAGAGAGAATTTGTAGATGTTGATGGAGACAAGAGTGTTGTAGATGCTAAGAATGAATTTCCATCATCTGAGTTGTAATTGCATGCTAATAATGAATTGCTTGCTGAAACTGGGGCTATGGTATCTTACAGTGTTCCTATGGGTGTTGAACCTACTATTAGAAATGAAGAATTAGCATCTGTAGATGTTGATGTTGAGAAGAGTGCTTTCATAGATGTTCAGCTGGTTGATGTTGGGGATTATGATTACATATAGACTAGTGGGGAGACTCTGGTCCAAGGCAATCAACCTACAATAATTGTTGACATATCAGACAAAGAAGCTGATCAAAGAATGTCTAGCAAAGATGGATCTATTGTTATTATCAAGAATTCTTCTATTGAGGTTGCAAACACAAGCAACCATTTAGGGTCTACCAATAATAGCTCTATCAACAGTATTGTTTTTTAGACAAATTTGATTTCCATTACTGCAAATCTAGTGAATGAGAATCCACCTGAAATACTAAATTAATGTCCCAGGTGAAGACATTGCCAATGTCTGAATGGTACTAGGAATGCTATTACCGCCCCTAAGAAGGGGACCTCTAATGGTATCAACGGAGCTAAAAACTGGGAGAAATAACAGAAAAGGGAAAAAAATAGAAAATACTTGGAACCTAATCTACTCTAGTTCAAGGTAGGTTTCTTCTTTAAACATCTTCGTTCTTATGCAATAAAGTGCTTTATATGCCTGCTACTTACAGGAAAATCCTGCAGCTCTCCATCCAGATTTTCCAAATGAAAGGAACTAGGGTGCTTCCCACAGACGATGTCAACCACATAAGACCTAACCAGATACTGTAAAACATTCCATGTTTACTGGGTCCCTCATGCCTTTTGTCCCTATGCCAATGATAATTTCTCAGACACTATAAAATAAGATTTTTATATCTAAAACCCTCCCCCTCGTACCTCAAGAGAGCGGCTCCACTCCAAGAATGATTAAAATGATGAATGTGTGGAAATGAAACCATATTTAAAATGATGAATTTGACTTGGACAAGTCGGCCTCAAATAATTTAGAAAACAATATGAATATCTAGAGATTCGAAATAAAATCAAAACCACCTAATTAGCAAATGAAATCAAAACCACCTAATTCGCACCCAAAAATGCAGATATTCGACTCAATAGAGGAGGGTTTCAACTTACGATTGCCATTGAGGGTCTGCGGGGATATGCAGACACTTCCGGAGCGGTTGCCACAAAGAAACCAACTTCAATAGCCCTCATAGCAAATTGAAATGAGGACAATGTCGGAGCGGGTGCAACCAAAAACCAGGTGGAACATGCACATTAAAGACTCGTAGAAGAGTGCAATGAGGACACTGCCGGACCGGGTGCCACCAAAAGACCGGTGGAAGTTGCACAGTGAAGGAGGACACGACCCAAGAGCCGGTTGCATTTAGGGGGGTCTCGTCGAACCCAATAGAGCAACAGAGCATTTTGGCCAAGCTTGATAGGTATGTTTCAGTTATGTTTTGTTTGTTGTTTAAAAAATATAATATATATTAATTAAATTATAATATATATAGTACTATGTACATTTCACCAAGTTGTAAAGCATTAAATCTCATTTGTAGTTTAAAATCTAGTGTTTGAACATACACTTTAGAACAAGTTGATGTCCCTATTATCTCTTGGTTGCATACAACCATAATTGGTATTTGGTGGGATATATTAAGAATATTAGTGTTTTAGTGACATTAGAGAATTCCTTTAATCATTGCTAGTGAAAATCTCAAAATGTCTTTTTTGCTTTTGTAATTTTCCTAAAAAGTCTTACCTATTGTCTATGCTTTGGTTGTGACACCTATCAAGAAGGCATCATAGGTTAGGAGGAACAAATTTAAGATCTCCTTTTGTAGGTTTAAATGATACCCCACTTTGATTGATGGCTACATTCTCAAATAATATTGCCTTAATACTAATTGTTGGATGTAAGTGATGGATGTAAATCGCATCTTTGAACATGGGGTAGATTCTCCCTTTTTCACAACTATGTCAACTACCAAATTGTATTCACCTTCATCATTCAAGTCAATTATGAATCAACTAATCTTGCTAAATTGTTGTTTTCGGCATCATCTCCCTCACAATAGTATAGTTCATTGATTCTGCATTTATGGTAGGGTTCCCATTTTTCTTTGCATCCAAAATACTTAGGTTCTCCCTTTTCCAACATAGAGTTGTGCATAGGGTTTGGAGATATATATTTAGGACTTTGTGCATTTTATGAGATAAAAAATTGACGTTGGTTCATGACACAATGGAATTGTCTACCTCGCAATTATATAGTTCTTTGGTTCTACACCTATGGTTGAGTGCGCATTTTTCTTTGCAACAAGGATACTTGGTTTCTCCCTTTTTGCATATAGCATTGCAAAAATCTTAATCTTAATAGTCATAATATTAATGTTTCCTCACAACACTTCGTTCATTTGGTTAAACTGTAGCTTGTCCTATTCTTACAAAATTCCATTCTTTCTACATAAAGGATACTTGGCAATGACCTGCAAGATTCATTTTCACACGTTTAGCCTTAGGTCTTTCCTTCTCAATGGAATTTATGTTATGCATCTTGATCACAATTCTATGACAGGTGTTCTATTGTCCCTTTCTATTTTAACCAAAAAAATCATGCAAAAATTCCCTTTCCATACTCTAAATCATTTTAAAGAAGTCCTTGATTATGTCCCAACATAATTCAAAATTAGAGTAGCTTGGTTTGTAATTATCCATTATATTCATTATATATCTTATCCATTATTTCCTATGTTTCTCAATATGGTAGATTCATTAATAGGAACTTGTATAAAGAGATAATTGCAAAGAATATTCAAGGGATAAGCATAGCCAGGGGGGTTAGAGGAATCAACTATTCATAGTTTATCGATTCCATGATTCTAGTTGGGGGTGCTTCCACCATTATTGTTGAGATATTTCAAACAATCCTGGAAAAATTCTTATGTGCAATAGAAGAGAAAGTTAACAACAAGAAGAGTCAAATATATGCTTGGAAATGAAAACCTTAGCTCCTTCACTCTATATCCATATTTCTAAAGTTTCCATGCATTAAGGATTGGCTCCTTCACTCTATAGCCATGGATAAGTTACCTTGAAGTGTAAATGAATAACATGGGCATTTAATATAATTTGACCTTGCATGGTCTAAGGGATATCATAGATATGATTGATGATGCATCTAAATGGTGGGTGTTGTGAAGTCATATAGAGTTTGTGTAGAGTTGAGTCATATTTAAAGAGATGTCCTAGAAATTGGAGAGGTACTTTTTGTGAACTTGGATTGAAGTTGATTATCTTGTGTTAATGTACTATCCTAGCATGTTGAGGAGGACAAGAGATAGTGAGCTAAGTGACATTGATTTGGGACAGAGTTAATGTTGCGACATAGATGGAACATGGAACAAGGGAACCTCCATGAAAAATATTGAAAAGTTTTTTTTTGTCATTCAACATAGATTAAAAAATAACATGTCCAGAAGTCTTTTCAAAGGAAAAAAAGACTTATTAAAGAAACAATTGATCTCAAGGAAAAATACTTGATTAATTGAATTTAAAAAAATTAAAAGAATAACATATAAACAAACTGCACTTGAACTCAAACCAAGATGGCTCAGAGGGTCATTAACAATGAATATATTAGTAAAAATCACATCAAGAACCTAAATGCCAAATATCCTTTACATTATACAAATCCACTAATTAGTACTTGAAATAACCCAGAAATTAACACATAAATCTTATAACTTCATTTTGTATCTTGCTCAATCAACACATGTTCGATTCAAACCATTACCACTACAACCTCCAGGAACACCCACGCTACTACACATGTAGAACATAATATTAGAAAACTAATTTTCACATATAACCAAGTTAATCAACAAAATGAACATATGGTGAGTGCATTTACTTTAACCTATAAACATTGCGTACCTCTACTTTTCAACAATTAATAAATATCATTCATCTTCTTCTTCATCCAACTCAACATCTGTATCAGGATCCGGTTCTGAATAGATATTGATGAAAGGATCATTCACATCGTCATGATCATCATCAAAGTCATCTTTGCTAATATAGTCATCCATATCGTCAATGAGATCATCGTCTACTACATTTGCATGACCAACCTCTTCAACTTCTTCATCTAACACATGGACTGCAGCCTGATCTAAATCATCGCCATCTTCTTATTCTTCGTGATTATCTTCATCGTCTAGTACATGATTATACTTTACTGGTCTTCCTCTTGGATCGTATCGAACAACGTATGACCAACCTGATTTACCTGGTATAACCTTGGAGTAGTAGACTTGCTCACATTGACTTGGAAGAACATAAGGCTCTGTACCCGATTTAAATTCCCTTGTATTAACCATGGTAAATCCATTAGCATGCTCAATAACAGTTCTTTCAAGATCACGTTCATGCATATGTATCTTATACCACTTCACCTCAAACAAAACTATTTTAAAGGGATTAAAATCACAGTCAATAACGTCCTCCAAATGCCCATAGTACCTATTCTCAGTTTCTTCTGGATTTCTATCACTTCTAGAGGAAACATTGGTGACCTTAAACACAGCGGTTATCCCACAATCCGAGGTTTTCCTGTTATCATCCAACTTTTTGATACGAAATTTACGACCATTACACCACATAGCCTTGTGATGTTTCAACTACAATATTGACAACAGGTTAAAAATACATTGTGAATTAATAAACGTCATATGGGACTTAGAAAATATAATTAAAAACTTAAACAAACGAAATGAAATTGGAAAAATGGATCGAAGTAACTAGAAAAAATGTGGGTAAACAATTTACTTGCCTTTTTATCTTTTAAACCATAGGCTAAATCAACTTCCCTTTGTGATGTAAGTTCAGGAAATTGATGTCGAATACGATGAGTTGTTTTAATCATGTTACTGACCCCTTCCCATGATAACCTACCGAAGAATTCTTCACAATCTTTTATCCAATGTTCCATCCAATCAAGTTTGTTTGCAATGTATAAATGTAAAGCATCCCACACTCGACCAATTGTAGGAAAAAACAACAATTCAATATCGTTCATTAGCTATCATTAAAGGCACATAGTTTAATATAGTTGAAAATGCATAATTATTAAAAAAAGTTAAAAAACAGTATGATAATATAAAATTGGAAAAAATTCATGTGTAATATATTAATTCAACATCAACGTATAATAATTACCTTTCACAGTCCTCAATGTACCTCTCCCCAATAGAACCTCCCCTTCAAATTTGTTGATGGATTCGAGATGCCAAATGCGAGGCACATTCATATTTTCTGCTAATTTAGGTAGATATTCACTAATATACACCATGCATTGATATACCATATATCCTTCAACCATAGAACCCTCGGGACGTGCTCTTTGTCTAACAAAATCCTTCAATGACTTCAACTGCCTCTCCACCATCCACATCGACCTTGTGTGTATTGGTCCACATAATTCAATCTCCTCAACTTGGTGTATGAGGTAATATTCTTGTGCATTGAAAAATGTTGGAGGTAGATACTGTTGCATTTCACACATTAGTCGGGGAATTTCTCTCTTCCAATGCCTTATATCTTCTTTATGGATTTCTTTTGATGAAAGCCACCTACAAATTGTAATAATATGCAAGGATCTGACAACTGTAGCAACTCACAATCAAACTCACAAATATGTTGCAAAGAAGAAGAGAAGGAAACACTTAATGATCACTCATAAACACAGTAGAATAGAACATAATCTCAGTATTATACAATGAATAAGAATGTAAGTGAATGAGTACAATAGAACAATAAGGTGCATAATATAGGATTCGAATAGGCCAAGTAGGGAATTCGAATTCCTAACTCAGAGTGTGGCTTGAATGATAGTGGAGTCATCATCCAGTCAATGTATCAGTCATCAGAGGTAACAGTCAGTCAACTGAGTCTAACTGAGTGAAGTAGGCACTAACTGAATGAAGGAGGCTTAGTGGAGGGCACATGAGGAGTCTAACTGAGTGAGGTAGGCATGAATTAAATGAAGGAGGCTCAGTGGAGGGTGCATGAGGAGCTAACAGGAGTCAGAATGGGAAGACTAGTCTCACTGGAGGTCTATCAGAGTGAAACAGTCAATGGGGGAGTCAATCTAGCCTAAAATCAAGGAAGAATTGAGAGACAACTGACTGGTAGGTGAGAAAGGCGCCTAACTGGTTGTGGTAGGTGAGAAAGGCGCACTAGCCATGCAAAAGACTGGAGAAGGGTGCCTTTGGTAGCTGGGAGGCCCCCTGGGGGCTGTAGATAGGTTGTGGAGAGCTAGAACCAAGCTCTGGGAGCTGGGAGGTCCACCATGATGATGACTGGATGCATGTAGTGGCATGCAAATGCATGCATCATGCGGTTTTGCATGCAGGTAATGAAGAGCTAGAAGCAAGCTCTAGGTGCTGGGGATACCACCATGATGATGACTGGATGCATGCAAGTGCATACAGCATGCAGATCTGCATGCAAGCATGCAAAATACAAAATGATGGGGAGAATATTCCAACACCCTCCCGCAAGCTATACTATGAGGAAATGACTGGAGAATAGGGCCCTAGTAACTAAGACCAAAGGTCACCCTGTAAAATAGCAAGATAGGGCCCTGGTTACTGAGACCAAAGTTCACCCCGTACAATCAATCTAAAATAAACTAAGTGAGGAAAGAGGGAAAACCCAGTGGGAATAAATCCCTCCCTCAAAAATAGACTGAAGGTGCTAAACAAACATATCATGACTTACCCCTGAAAGAGGCAAGTGCCCTTCTTTTCCGAAGAAGGATCAATCGATTTGCAATGGGTCAGTAATGTGAGAAGGATGAAACCTTCCATGTTGAAAATCTGATCTGGTTCTTCTATGATCATGTGGATCACCAACCAAATCATCGGCAGATCGGAGTGTAGCGGATGCCCATTGAGGAAGAGGACGAATATTAGGTGAGAGATCTTCAGGTTCTTGTGGATCTGGATCTCCCATTCGCTCATATTCATCATCAGTTGCTAGACCTTCAGGTTCTTGTGGATCTGGATCTAGCATTTTATCATCATCATCCTTAGTTGCTAGACCTTCAGGTTCTTGTGGATCTGGGTCTAGCATTCCCTCTGAATCTGGAACAAGTGAAACTGACTCATGCTCACCATGTGCAAACTCTGAAACTGAATACTCATGAGCAAGTAAAACTGACTCATGCTCATCATCTCTTGACGAAGGAGTATAATCAAAACTACTGATGTCATGAAACTGCTCTAGAATATGCGAGTAGTCCTCCTTGGAACCATCATAGTTGTAATCAATAGAAGAACAAGAACTAGATGATGATGGATCTTCATTTAGATCAAAGGAGGAGGTCCATTCTGTAACAGGATTTGTTTCATGCATTTGTACTTCTTCAAGATTCCTCTTTTTCTCAATCTCTGTTGGTGTATCAATACCTTTTGAGAGAGGAATGAAGTGAGAAAACTCATAGAGTTTGGACTTATGATTTGCAACTCCTTTGGCAATAATTTCCCCTGAAAACCATGCTTTGTACCTCAACTTCATATGGAATAAAGATCATCCTTTTTGGCTCTCCAGTATGAGTCATTTGATATACTGAGAGGATATTGAGTGCAAGAGAAGGAACATAAAGAACATCAGAAAAAGATCCAGATTCAAGATCAATTCTTCTGATGCCTTGAGAAGGGATTTTTGAATCATTACTCATTCTGATGGAAGGACCACTGAATCTTTCGAGACTAGATAAAAGTTCCTTGGAGGAAACCATATGACAAGATGCTCCTGAATCTATGATAATAGAAGGACTAGTTGATGCAGATGATATGAGAGCATTACATCTTTCCTTTCCTTTAGATCTGGTAGATTCAGAATCTTTCTTCCTTGCACATGCTGGTACAGGAAGGTTGTTCTCTTCAAGTAACTTTGCCATCAAATCTATAGTCTTCCGCATGCAAGCACTCTCAGGATGAGGCCCTCTATGACAGTATGTGCACTCTGTATTTCCTTTTTGAGACTGTTTGGCCTTCTTAGAGTACGAAACTCTACCTGACTGGTGTGTAGGCCTTGTATCACCAGGAATCTCTAGCTTTCCTATATCATTCGCTCTCTCTACAACTGTAAGGGATGAATCCAATTTGGGTATGATCATTCCCATTGAAATCAACTTCTCTTCCTCTTGGGTAAGAGATTGTGTGAAATCATCAAATGAGGGAAACTTCCATCTTGGAATGGACAACCTAGCCAACTGGAAAGTAGAGACAAAAACTGAGAAATTTGCCCCCAACTTTGAGAGAATGGCAAGTATAAGCTGCTTATCTTCCTTCACTATCTCATATATTTTCAACTGTGATATCAAGCTTTTGAACTTGGTGAGAAATGCATTGATAGAATCGAAGCTACTAGGACTCAAACATGTGAGCTCATTCTCCAATTTGTGTGCTCCCATATCATCTTTTGGCCCAAAGAGAGATTCGAGCTTGTCCCACACCTCTTTCGGAGATGTAAGATCGATAATATGAAAGAGCAGTTCATCAGAAATTGAGAGAAAGAGGAGACCAATTGCTTCATCAAGCCAATCCAAGTACTTGGACTTTTCAACCGCACTGAGAGGTTCTACCATCGTTCCATTGAGTATTTGGTGAAGCTCTTGGATCTCATGAAGAGAGCCATCTTGGATTTCCACTCAACATACTTGGAAGATGTAAGCTTTAGATCCATCTGAACAGAGAAAGTCAATAGTTGAAGAAGATTCTGAACGGGAGAATAAACCTGCAAAACAATCAAACATGTGCTGATGGAGAATGATACACTTCGACTAAACACTACCTTAAGGACACTTGGCACATGGACTAAGTCCTTCACACCTGGCTAGACCTCAATGGATTTCTCCAATGAAATCAAGTAATATCACCAGGATTTGTTGTGGAAACTCAGAGGCTTCTGGTGCACAAGTGAAAGATAGCTGCTCAAAGAAATGCTGCAATTGCTGCTACTACAATTGTTGCTGCTGCAACTATTGCAATTCAAATAGCTACTTCCTGCTCTGATACCATGTAATAATATGCAAGGATCTGGAAGCTGTAGCAACTCACAATCAAACTCACAAATATGTTGCAAAGAAGAATAGAAGGAGACACTTAATGATCACTCATAAACATAGTAGAATAGAACATAATCTCAGTATTATACAATGAATAATAATGTAAGTGAATGAGTACAATAGAACAATAAGGTGCATAATATAGGATTCGAATAGGCCAAGTAGGGCATTCAAATTCCTAACTTAGAGTGTGGCTTGAATGATAGTGGAGTCATCATCCAGTCACTAGAGGTAACAGTCAGTCAACTAAGTCTAACTGAGTGAAGTAGGCACTAACTGAATGAAGGAGGCTCAGTGGAGGGCGCATGAGGAGTCTAACTAAGTGAGGTAGGCATGAACTGAATGAAGGAGGATCAATGGAGGGCACATGAGGATCTAACTAGAGTCAGAATGGGCAGACTAGTCTCACTAGAGGTCTATCGGAGTGAAACAATCAGTGGGGGAGTCAATCTAGCCTCAAATCAAGGAAGAACTGAGAGATAACTGACTGGTAGGTGATAAAGGAACCTAACTGGTTGTAGTAGGTGAGAAAGGTGCATTAGCCATGCAAAAGACTGGATAAGGGATCCTTTGGTATCTAGGAGGCCCCCTGGGGGATGTAGATAGGCTGTGGAGAGCTAGAACCAAGCTCTAGGAGCTGGGAGGTCCACCATGATGATGACTGGATGCATGCAGTGGCATGCAAATGCATGCAGGTAAAGAACACAGGGGCTTCACTCAATAAACCGCTATCATAGCATGTTCGTTCATGGCATATGAAACAATACCTTTAATTTCACTAAATATTGGAAAATACCTTCCAAAATCGTTTTTTTAACCCCCTCCCAATATACCTTCCTAATTTAAAAGAAAACCTCTATTTTCACTAGATATTGTATGTATCAATTTTTTCATTAACATTTTTTATACCCCTTTATATTTCTACCTAGTATATTGATATGATACCCCTCTTATGACCCCACATGCATTCTACAATGAACCTTGCTTCTTTCGATGTATATTGTGGATGCACATTACTTCACCCACAATGCAATTACTCAACCACATATCATTATGATTTGCAACATATAATGGTCTAATGAAGAGATAGGCGATCACTTCTTGTATGTCACTAGACCCAATGCACATAGTATAACATTGATCCAGATGGATATCGATGGCCACCCACCTATTCCACTGGCTTAAAACAGTTTCCCATTTTGCAAACTTTCTAGTAAGTTTTCTACAGTTTTTCGAGTCCCAAACTTCCAAGGCCATTTTGGGGCCCTAAACGACGTTTTTTGGGAAATCATGGTCCGCCGAAGCTCACCCATCTAATAATTTTTAGCGTAGTCCTCGGATATATCTTTCCAACGGGATACCGAGTGCCCCAAACGAAGATCGTATGCAAACGTTATGACCCCGGGAAGTTGACTGTTCAACTAACCACCTTGGGGCCGCAAACTTTATGACAGTTCATCTTCTAGGGTTAGGTTTTTGGATGTTTGGGATTCTTTCCCTCATGCTTATGATAAATAGGCCCTTTCGGCCTCTCTTTGTATTCATCTTGGCACGAATGAGCATAGCAGCCACATCTCTTCTAAGAGATAGCTACCACCATTCCAGCTGTTGTATTTACAGTCTGTTCTATTTCTGATACTTAATAGAACATGTGTTTACTGTATTGCTGTGTTTCTTTCCATATATCTGTGTATGTGAATATATATCTCTGTATATGATTCTTTATATGCTATCTTTTGTTTAGTTCCCACACAAATTCGGATCAAACATTTAGATTGCATGTTGCAGTTCCCCAATCCCTGACTAAGCCTGTTGTGGGCTAGGTATCCAAGCCCCCAGGGCCTGCAACAAGCTCTAGGAGGATGAATAAACCTCCCAAGGCCTGTAATAGGCACGAGTGGTTGGGCATTCAAGCCCCCAAGGCCTATCGAGGGCCTATAACAGGCCCTGGAGGTTTAAAGCCTCCCAAGGCTATTGGTAACAACTTGTTGACTCGCTGAGTGCTATTGGTAACAATTGGCTGTCAATGACCATTGTCTCTCGACTATGATCGACTGGAAAGCCACTTCACCATGAAACCCCTGGCCTCAAGGATGCCTCAAGATGCAATTTCCCTGCATACTGGTAATCTTGAGCCTTGTGTCAACTTGATTTCTCATCCGACCGTGAACCCGCCATCTCCATTTGGCGGATATTTGTCAGCTCACCCATATAAAAAAGACCCCAAAGTATTTTTGTATTGTTACATTAAATAAAAAATCATTTGCCCCTTAATATATAAGCAATATAATTTTTAGGTTTCCATGAATATTTAATACCGCAATATGAATGAACATGATATTATATTTCCTTCTAGTGAAGCCCCCGTGGTAAAGAAGAGCTAGAAGCAAGCTCTAGGTGCTGGGGAGACCACCATGATGATGAATGGATGCATGCAATTGCATGCAAGTGCATGCAACATGCAGATCTGCATGCAAACATGCAAAATACAAAATGATGGGGAGAATATTCCAACACAAATGATGCAATAAAATAATATCAAGGCATATATAATATTTGCGGGAAAAACATAATATGTCAATAAGTTCTGCAACAAACCACATACCAAGTACATTTTCCATGTAAAACATTACTTACCTCATGTATTTTCCAAGAACATAGATGATATGTTTTATGTTGTTATCAAAGTCGTCTGGGAGAGATAAAGGTAGAACATACTGTATCAAAAAACACATAATTATTAATATTTATTTCAAAATAAGAGAATAAAATTAATAAAATAGTGCATACCGATAATGAAATATATTATAGACTCATAATTACCTTAATGAATGTATGCCAATCATGTGTTTTAACCCGAGCAAAATCACCTTTTTTCGTCAAGATATTCTTTATGTTTGACGAAAAACCCGTCGGAAACCTGTTTTTTTTATGACCTCTTTTACAATATTTCTTTGTTGCTCCGTCAAGCACCAAGGAAGACTATTATTCTGTTGACGGCCATCGCCATTAGAATTAGCGATCAAACATTGCAATGCGTGATTAGCTTCTTGGATGTCACTACAAATCTTTCCAATTTTTTCTTTGTGAGTCCTTCCATCTACTATTCGCCATAACATTTATGTTATGTTCTTCCCGATATGCATTGTATCAAACAAATGGACTATTTGCAGGTGCTCATAGTATGGAAACCTATTGAATTGAATCGGGTAAATTTTCATTCCTCGTAGAAGCCCATTCGTGCCTTAACGACATTCATGAAACATCAACAAAATCAAATTAGCACTAATTAATCAATATAGGTATAGCATATCGCACTGAACATAATTCAATAAAAAAAAAAATTGGCATACCTTGACGGTTTCTATTATATTCCAACTTCCATAGGTGAGGTGTCATTCTTCGTGGTTTTTCTCCATTCTCTGCTTTACCATTAAATTTTTCTTTGTCTGTAGTTCGATAACTATGGTTCTTAGGAAGAAAGTGCCTATACTCATCGAACACTTCCTTTGCTAAATTCCTTGAACGATGAGATTTTATCCTAGGACCGCAAACTGGACATGCAAATTTACCCTTTGTTTGAAGACCTACAAGATATATGAATTGGTGTAGCAAATTAGAATTACAATTTAAAATAATGCATGATATTTTCAACAGATATATAAAATATTAAGGAACAGAAGAAAGTAATAATATACCACAAAAATGTGTTAACCCGGGAGCATCATGAATTGTAAATGCAAGTATTCCATGGAATTGAAATCGTCTTTGCCCTATTGGTCTAGAGATGTCATACATAGTGACGCCAGCCCATAACTTCAACAACTCATCGATAAGAGGCTCAATATATACGTTCATATATTTAACCTGGTACTTTCCTAATTGGTTCAACATACATGATTAATTATATTTAGCGCCTATATGTCATTATATATAAAAGACATAATTATCATGCACGAAACAAATCAATGAAATATTTAGTGATCAGACTTTCAAGTAAAAAATTACATATTAATTAAATACCTGGAACAATCATTGCCAACAATGTGTGCTCTCTCTTGATCGACATCCAAGGAGGAAGGCTATTGTTTCTAACAAAAATAGGCCACATTGAGTAGGTAGAACGAAGCTCTCCAAATGGATTGACACCATCAGCTGCCAACGAAAGTTTAAAATTACGAGGTTCTTCTTTAAAAATTGGCCACTTTTCATCGATGTACCTCAATGCAGAACCATCTGCGGGAATTCGAAGAACATCGTCGCGACTTCTGTTCTTTGCATGGAAATCCATAAACTGTGCTATACTTTGACACCTGAAAAACCGCTGGAAACGTGGAATTATCATAATATAACGAACAAATTTTTGAGGCACCTTTTGTCACTTTATCGGTTCAATACCTACTTGTGTGACATTGTGGGCATTCATTTTCTAATGCATATTGTCCATAGTATATGATATGATCATTAGGACATGCATCAATAGCTTGATACTCCATTCCAAATGCTTTCATAATGACATATATATCTCGATATGTGCGTGGTAAAATATTTGAAGTTGGTAATAGAAATTCACCTAACAATATACAAAATTCAAAAGAATAAGTCAATGTAAACAATATTAATCATCAATATCACATCCAAACTTTACAAATTAGATAACAATAGCGATAATATAGGAAAAAATTCAACCCTTTCTATAGATGTGAACATGCAGACAAAAATAATTAACAAATTACATACCTCAGTATCTGTGTCAGACAGGTGTTTGATAAACCATTTAAAACCTTCAAGTTCACTAACAACAATATAGCAGATAGAAGATTTGTTTTTGAGCCTTCATAAAGAGGTTGACGTGACTTCTTGAGTAGAGGATCAACATCATGACTATCATCTCGGTTGTCCTCATCCATTGGATCAAATGTGTCTTGGATCAATCTATGTATCTCATCTTCTTGATTTGTATCACTAATGTTATCTGCATCCATATCATCAGAAATAACTACTTGATCATCTTCAATATTCTGATGTAGAAGTTCACCAGGCTGTAAATGAGTATTTCTGCTAGTACTTGGCAAATAAATCTTTGGAGGGTGACATTTTGGAAGGGCATTGTCTATAAATTTACAAACAACGTAGAAAAATTAGTGTGTATAGAACATATAGTAAAAAAAAAAGACATTTTACTGAAATTCATGACATGATGAATATTACAGTGAATATATTAAAAACTGAATAACGACATCTTACCAGGGGACGATATTCATAACCCCCTTCGGCATGCCCCTTCTCCCTACAATGTATTTCAGATGTTGTTGTTAAAATTCTTTTTTTTTGCAAGCCCCTGCAATCAGAGCAAGGACAATAACATTTTCCATCTCCTCTCGCCTCTAATGCAACTCTAAACTGAGCAAGCTTCCTTGCATTTTCATTCATAGTGACAAATCCTTGTATTGGTAAAAGTAATTGTCTTACCTACACCATACCAAACAATAACTTGTCAATTACATTATATATTATAAGTATATTTCTGAATACAATATATTATAAACCAATTTCTATATTTATAAAGAAAAACATGAAGACTAAAGTAATTTTCATTGATGCCAACAAGTGTTTTGCAATGGCCTTTGATTTACTCAAAAGGAGACCTTGATAGTTCGTGCATTAACTCCAGCCTTTTTATAAAAGTATTATCCATTTTTGTTAAAAAAAAGTGATGTTAGGCCACTAAAATAACAGCTTGCACAATGTCCCAGCTGTCATGTATTATGATACATCAAATAAAGACATTTATTTTTTGGTATAGATTAATTAAACCAATTGTAGCTTGGAGGTTACTTAATAGCCATTGTGTGTTTTCTTAAATTGTAATGATGATAATATATACTTCGAATGTAACATCTTCTTGTGATAGTTTATTAATATGTAATCATTACAAAACTCGTGAGTCAATTCTAAACCCATTGCAATTTGAATTAAGTTTAGGATCCATAATTGATTACATTTACAAGGTTGTTCATACTTTATCATTGATCTAACTTTATAAAATAAAAATGAAAAGCAACATCAATCTTATGAAACATGTGCCATTCATAAAATAAAATACCAAAAAGGGTTTATAAACGCATGGCATTTTTAATGTGGCAAGTTAAGGGTATGATAAGAACAATATATTGGACCCTGTATACATATATATTGCTTGCTAAACTTGTTTTTTTTTATGTTTTTAAATTAAACTTACCATGGCAATAAATACCTATATCAAAGAAAACAACCTTGTAACCTTACATGTGTCATCATGTGTTCAATGGCATAGTGGATAAGGGTTACAATGTACTAAGCATTAGTTTGTTTGTGGTAAAAAATGTGTTAAGGGAATATTGTGTTGTGGCTCATAGGGACTTGGGATCATAGTGGTTAGGTTCTCAGTGTTATCCAAGTCAAATATTACTTGGTTAATGATTTTGCTAGGGGTGATAATGGTTATGGGTCATATATAATACTAGATAGGGACTAAGGTGTGCTAGTGGGTTAGGTTGTTAGGAATCATAATGTGTTCACAATAAAAATGGTTAGGGTTTATAGTGTATTAAGGTGTTAGTGTGTTCCAGGTTAAAGTTTGTTAAGAGACATTAATTATGTCAAGGGTCATCCTATTTCTATACTCATAATGGTTAATGTTGAAAGTGGGTCAAGGCTAAACTAATCCAGGATTAAAAGTATTTCCATAACCTTATAATTCAAAACAAGAGAATAATCTTGTTATATGTAATATGGATGACCTAATTCTGATCTATTATATCATATTTCTCTACAATTATTATAAATACATTCATAGAGACATTTAATAAATGGAAAAAAAATAGCCTAACCCTAATAGATGTATCATTTAACAATATTAGCCTCGCCCATTTAGATGTATCATGGAAAAAAATTAGCCTAACCCATTTAGATGTATCATGGGAAAAAAAATTATCCTTAGCCTCATTACTAAACAATATAAAATTCTAACCCTTATAAAAATATAGACAAAAAAATATAAAATACTAACCTTGCAAGTTCAAAATCCGAACTATGTAGAATATCCAAGCTCAAACAATCACCTCGCAAGTTCAAAATCCGCACTCAATGTGTCTCAACTATAGCAAATGTGTAAATAATGGTTAGAGTATGTAGTATATATAGCTCGAACTTCGTCTATATTGCATCGAAAATTGAAACATTGAAATTTCGTCGATATAGGGATGAAAGTTCATGGAAAAGTAAACATCGTCGATATTGCCACAATTTTTCCGCCATGTGAATTTTATTTTTTTTAAATTTATAAAAATCCATTTCATCAACCCACGAATGTTGAAAATGTGGAAATATTGCGTGGAACAATCCGCCCATATGTAATAGTGTATCGATTCTATCCTTTGACATTGTCTCACTCATGAAGAGGCTAAACATGTTCTAAATGAATGTCATGCTGGGGCGTGTGGAGGTCATCTCTCTGGGATGGCTACAACCCAGAAGATACTTCGCAGGATATTTTTGGCCATCTATCTTCAAAGATTGTATCGAGGCCATTAAAAAATGTCCATGCCAGCACTTCCAAACCAAGAAGCGCACCCACCCTCCCCGTTACACCCGGTTATTGCCGTTGGCCCCTTCTCTAAATGGGGCGTCGACTTCATGCATTGTAATCCTACCTCGGCTGGGGGGCATAGTTACATCATCGTAGCTATGGATTACTTTACAAAGTGGGCCAAGGCTATGCCTACATACACGGACGACGGCAAAACCGCCACACTCTTCATGTTTAATCATGTTATAGCGCGGTTTGGCGTTCCTCAAGCTATAGTTACTGACCATGGTTCTCACTTTATGAACCATATGGTTGACGAGTTGAGCACTAGATTGGGTTTTCGCCATGAAAACTCAACACTATACTACCTGCAGTCCAACGGACAAGTAGAGGCCATTAACAAGGTCTTGAAAACCATGATCCAACGCATGGTGGGTATGCACAAGTCCCACTCTTTCCAACGAGGCTCATAAGAAACACATCAAAGCGTAGTACAAAAAGTTAGTAGAACCTTACATCTATAGCGAAGGTGATTTGGTCCTTACATATGACCAAAGACATGATAAGCTGGGGGAAGGAAAGTTTGAGTCCATGTGACATGGACCTTACGTAGTGAAACATGTCTCAGAGAAGGGAGCTTACAAGCTTGAAGACTACAGCGGGATATCTTTAGGTGAACCCCGCAATGGGATTTACCTAAAGAGGTACTATGCCTGAGTCTTTCATGCATAAGTACTTTGCATATATTGTACATGGAGTGTGTGTTTTATGTGGTGTGACGCTTTGATTTTATGCATGCTTAGGTCTTGTTTCGTTACTTATACCATGTTCTTTCTGCATGTGCAGATGGAAACTTGTTACGGATTCGCAGACGATGCCAGCTAGCATACCCGCAACCTTGCTTCGGAAGCCTGGGTGTTGTATTCTCCCATCGGCGAGCTTATCAACTCAGGAGGAATGTGTCTAGGTTTCGCAACCAACAATGCTGCGGAATATCAAGCAGTCATTGGAACCCTAACTGAGGCTATTTATTTGGGTGTGGACCACGTTGTCATCCATTTGGATTCTCAACTAGTGGTCTCTCATCTTAACCGGGTTTACGTCATCCGCGATCCTATCCGACTCCGTCTCTATAGACGAGTTCATCTTCTGGAAAGTTCCTTCGAATCCATTCGGTACCTGCACATTCCACGAGACGTGAACACAGTTGCCGACTCCATGGCCAACTTCATCTTAGATTGGTACATTGCACACACATGAGCACATTCATGAACTGTTAAAAGTAGACATAACATGTAAATACCTCATTGTATAAGCAAACACATAAACAAGATCACATCATTCATCCATTAAAACACATATTGAATAAATCCGCCAAGATGCCTATATATATATATATAATCAAGATAATATAGTGTTGATACAAAATTCTGAAGCACGATGGATTTCAGTGCGTCCATACAAAATCTGAAGCCTGACAGCTTTTAGCAGTACAAAATATGAGGATCACATAGATCTCAGAACATACATAATAACATCACTGGGCCTGATGTCTAGCTCGTGCACCTCTAGGTCTAGCAGCCCTTGCCTGCTGGACATGGAAGTAGTCAACTGCCCTAGACACCTTACGGAGTAGCGTACCAAAGCGCATAGTCACACCAACTGTATACCTCTACATGGGCCTTGGAAACTCATGTACTCCCGCATCTGGGACGTCCAATTTCAACCTCGTAAGGTTCTCATAAATGTCATCCATCTCCACGATGGCATCGTGCATGGCTGGAACTACTCGTGGTGCCTCTCCTCTCCTTGTGAGAAGCGAGACTCCCACGGGCCGTGAAGGGCCCACATCTGCACACACATGTTATTAACTCATCAGCACTACAAAAAAAAATTATAAATACACAAAATTAAAAGGTACAAGGGTCATTGTTATTACCGATGTCTCCCCACTCTGCCTCCTCAGGTAGCACTAGGTCTGGGTCTTCCTTGAAATTCGTACCGCTGTACGGGTAATCTTCTATCATGAGTAGCTGGACTTCCATCCAAGTGAAGAATCTAGGACCGTACCCAATGATAGGACCCCCTCCACCATGGCGGGCCATCACCTCTGTCCATCAGACCATGTGTGGATCCTTGGGATCCCTGTCATCCACGGTTACTTGCGGGCATAGAAGGGGAACCCTCTCCAACAAGAATGAGATCACTATTGATCCATATCCGAACTGTTTGAGCTCATTGCTCCGACACTTGGTTAGTTGAGCTCTGAGGTTGGTGAGGAGTCCCTCACACCAGTTGAATACATTCGGAGACATGCAGTCCTCCGTATACAACATCTGGGACCTGGTAGCTAGATGAGCTGCTTGGCTCCCTGCTATCCTCACTATGGTGAAAATAATAGCTCCCGATGGAGGATCTCTCACCTCTTTGATGGGAATCTTCCCACTAGAGGCATGGGTATGCGGAGTACATTGCTGGATGATCAAGTTTTCCACTGTCCAATCACTTCCCCGTGATTCGGTAAGAGTCACATTGTCCCCCCTTCGGGAAAATCTAGTCAAGAAGTAGATATCCTCGATATCTATGGTCAGTATGTGCTCTCTGATCATGAAATACTGCTGTGTTGCGTCCCAACAATGGACCATATGTTCCAACAGTAGGACTTGGGCCCTCATGCCCTAGACATTGAATAAATTCAGTAGTCCACATTTCCGCAATGGCTCTACACATAATGGGTCATTTGCTGCTTGCACATCATCTACTTAATGTTCTCGCTCGCGCCACTCTAGAACCATGTTGGCGGCCACAAACCTGTCAATAGGAGCATTTAAACATCATTAGACCTCACCCCAACCATCCAAACTTTTTCTTTTGGCTTAGTTTTTGAGTTGAACATGGACGTTTCCATCATCACAAGACACCTTTGCGGGCTTTGTGACGACCCGGATTCGTCATAGTTCCCGTAAAGGAGACCTGCGACGACCCGAGGGCACACAAATTCCCCACAAAGCAACTCAAAAACCCTAAAAATGAACTAAAATTGAAATTCTAAACCACTGAAAATATACTAGATGAGATTTAGGGTTACCTGCTCCGAACGGCTCGTGAAATGGTTGCTCGTAGCTCCGGCAATCTGCAAGTGAAATTCTACTCCAAATAACACTTTCTTCTGCCCAATTTGGCAAATGAACAATGGTAACTATGTTTGGTCATTTTTTCTATTTATAAACAAAAAGAGAATATTCCTTTTCAAATATTAGATGCTCTTTGGGTTATTTGCTATAGTTTGGATCATTTTTACTGCATTTGAATGCCCGGTTGACTGTTTGACCTAGTTTTCAAGTATGCAGGAGACATTAAGTGTTTTATTTTCGTCGTTTTCACATTGGTGCGATCATCTCAGGTATGAACAACCCCTTGAATGTTTTGTCGTTATTTTTCATCCATTAGATTTTAATTATTTAATGATGATGAGCTTAGTTTTTGTTCTTTCTCGTGCTCTTAAAACCATGAGAATAAGTCACCGAGTTACGATTTATTGCTTTTCTAGGCTCGTTAAACTTCTATGGAAAAGGAACCCCCCCGGAGTCTATCTTTAAGCTCATTTCAGGCTCTTGAAATATGAAAAGATTTCCAAGCGAACTTGTCGCGTTCACACTTGTTAAAGAATTTGAATGGTCATCTCCCTAGAGATAGTTTACCCCTTTTTTGGGCCGGGGGGCACTATTTACGAAAAAAGAATACTCCAGCCAATCATGACTGGAAGAGTCCTCTCCCGCGTTGTTTTACCCTTTTTCGGGCGATGAGGCTAACTTTACGAAAAAGGACCGTTGGAGTCTGCTTTATTTCTTTTCAGACTCTCTAAACATTAAATGACGACCAAGTTTACCTTCTATGGACTCGTTAAACTGTAACATTGAAGGGATCGTCATGGGACGAACCCCTCCTCTCCCAGGTTCGGAAAATATTTGAGATTGGACTCATCTATGAGATGAGCTATACTGAGCATTTGGTTACCCTCATCAAGCTCGTTAAAAAACATATGAGGCACTCATCGTTCATGATGGGGAAAAAAGAAAGCTTTTATGTTACACTCTTTATCTGTGGCAGTACCTAGTTGTTCTTGAACATGGCACTCATCTGCATTTGCATACTGTACTTGGATCATCCGTTTGTCCTCGAGTTTTACCTACTTCATGAGTCTAGTCGCTTCTTTGAGTCATTCAAAGAACACTTCCACCATCAGTTGCATTAGGAGTTGGTGTCATACTCATCATGTCAATACTTCCAAGTCATGCCATGCCCATGTTCAAGAATACTTTCACCACTCATTATTTGCATTCAGTACGCCTTCCACCATGTCGGTCTATTATGAGTCAGTCATGTATGTTACTGTACCATTCGATCTACTCCAAACATCTTTCATCGTGTTTCATGTCAATGATGGGGGATTCTTCTTGGCCCTCCTTCGACGGATTCATCCTTGTCAACTTCAAATCATCATCTGAGGATTGAATCTAGAAACCAATCAAGTACCTTGGGCCTGCATGCCTTAATGGCAAGTTACCTCGCTTTCGACATGAGTTTACATCATTGACTCTTGATTGAAAGATTTTGTCTTTCGTTCGACTTCAACTCATTTATTCACGCTTGATTATATGTATTATGATACCTTGGGAATTATTGACATCAATGGTGATTTCCCTCGCGCTTGTTAACGGTATACATCAATGACCGATAATCAAGTGGTTTCTACCATGTTCGACATCAAGACATTTGTAATCACATGGATAGATTCGTATCATTGCTGGTTCAGCTTGAAGACCCTTGGGAGTCATGTTTCACCCAGGTTACGATGGAGATTGTTTTGAGTCATATTACACAGATCCACATTTGTATTGGTCGTGGTTGTGTTATCATCTCATCATGGATCTACGCTTGTGTCTAGTAGCCACGATTGTGTTCAGTCGATCATTACTACCATGGATCTGCAATGTATTGGTTGGCCGCAATGTTGTGATTCATATGAGACTATGTACTCAGAGTTAGTTGTACTACAGCAGTGTCCTTCGTCTGATGAGCCATTGCCATTCCTTCTGTAAAAGCATTTCACTTGTCCAATTTTCAAACAGCTTCATGCTTTGGAGGGGCATTTTGTTACACCTAAAATCTTACCATCATGAGGTTTGGTGTATACATCCCTAAATTTTCCTTGACTATTATTAACACCCAAAAAGTGTTCACTACCTCATCTACCACATTATATGGCTCATTTGTCCATTTTCCTACCATATTTCCCTTAAAATCCCAAAAAATCCCATTAAAAAGCCTCCAAAAGACCTAAAATGCCTCCAAAAGGCCACAAAACCATCAAAATAGCCTAAAAAAGGCAAAAAAAACCCCCTTTTTCCTCTAAAAATAGCAAAAACCCCTAAAAAAGGAAGAAAAAATATAAAATAATGAGGAAAAGGAGGAAAAAACCCTATACAGCTGCACAAAACCATGTGTTTCCCAAAACCATGGGTCAGCACTCCACCACCAAAAAACTATAAATAGGTGATGGAGATCCCTTATTCCATATCCACAATCACAAGCACCCTTACTCTGCCAAAATCTCTCTCGAAACCCTAGTTCACCATTGAACTACTTTCACCTTGAGAGCCACTTTTGGCCCATTCCCATCATTGGAGAAGGAGAAGGAGCATATTGAAGCTTGGATCATCCTCTTGGACACTGCAAAGGGATTCATCAAACCTTCACATTGAAGGTAATATCAATACAAAAAGCCATTTATTTAAATTTGTTGTTTATGTTTCATGCATGTTTTAGAAGTAATTTAATTTCTGTTTTAGCTTAATTTTTTACATTTACTGAACTGCTACTAAGGAGTCCATTCTCCTTAGTAGGTGCTCATTTGCACAAGCTAGGGGTAAAACCCTAGCCACAGTTTTGGCGACTCCCCTAGATTTTGAATTTTTGGTTTCGTTTTTAATTTTTTCTTTTCGGCTGTCCCTTTCGGCCGCCGCATACCGCGTCTTTTCCCTCTGCAGTCGCGTCCCGACCGCGCCTTCCAGGCCTTTACCTGCGATCCGACCGCGGCTCTCAGACTGCTTCCGACGCCCTGCCGGCGGATTCAAGTCTGTTACCTGCGATCCGACCGTGGCTAATCAGCCTGTTTGCCGCGATCTGACTGCGCCTGTCGGCCTTTTTCCCGCGTCCCGACTGCGGCTTTCTGCCTCTTTCGGGCGATCCAACTGCGTCTGTTAGCCCTTTTGCCGCGACCCGACTGCATCTTTTTCCCTATTTTCTGCGTCTCGACTGCGTCTGTTGGCCCGAAAGCCGCGACCTGACCGCCACTGTTTCCCTCAAACCCGCGGTCTGCCTGTTCCGATTCGCCACAAACCCGCGATCTGATTTCTGCTTTTTTCCTGTTTTGAGCCCAGCCCCTTTTGCTGCAATATTTTCTGCATCTGAACAGCCCTCTGTCCTACCTGCAGCCTCCCTCCCTTACAGCCTTTCTGCAACACAATTTATGTTTCCTTTACAGAATTCTTTTAAAATTTCAGTATTTTTAATTCAGAAAATTTTGCAAGTTAAACTTTCAATTTCAGCATTATTGATAGTTAGAAGTTGCCCCCCTTGTGGCACTTCTATTTTGGGTTCATAACCTCACGAGCACATACTCTGTCACATAAATCAAGTGAGCCTTAAAAAGTACCTAACTGAACCAACATTCTAACCCCACTTGGGGAACACAAAAGAATCATTGTAGTTAGGTAGGATCGGGGGGATAGGCTTCCAATAACACCCCTCGGTCACTTTCACTTGAGACATAGTTGTTGTCCAAATAGGGAACCAAAATCCCCTAGTACTTTTTGGCACAGTCACGACCAGTTTATCAGAGGGCCTCTCCCTTAGGAGGGTTGAAGTCGGGAGACTGGTTCCGGAGGCCTGAGTGGAATACCGCACTCCATTCAGTAACCGAAGGGCTACCTTTCGCGGTTCGTGGGATATCCCTGTATAGGGGTATTGCGGTCAACAAACTAAACGGCAGATTCACCTTTCTGGACGTGTCATGAACGGGGTATCTTAGTTGCCATTCTTCTAGGATTGACTACCCAGTGTCCCTCCCGGTAGGGGGATATCATAGCCACTTGGCTTTTCTACTCATATTGTCTGACTTGGATTTCATCACCTTGCAGAGGATATGTTTAGTTGAGTCAGAATACTTTTAGTTAGGTGTTTGCATGCTCCTTTACCTCCCTTTGGTCTAGTGAGTCCACCATTTTATGTTTCTAGGAAACCTGCTGCTTGTTGGTATTCTGACCATCTTTGTTGTTACTCCACCTATTGTAGCACAGCTGTTGCAGTGGGTGTTTTGAGTTGGTTGTTGGCCTGAGTGCCTTGCTTTTTAGCTCTCCTTCTGCACACTCGGTTGCATTAGGCCCTTTTTGAGCTGTTTTTACTCACCTCACCCACAGAGATTAGACACCATATGTCACCATTGAGTCCCCGAGACATTCTCGGCGCCTCAGGGGCGAGCCCCCACAGCACGGTTCTCTTGACACCACACGTCATAGATTCCGATCATTATCCGTTGATACCACCCATCACAGATCTAGAGCCTTGTCACTCGACTCCACTCGTCAGCGACGTAGGTCTCCGTCCCCAGATAGTGACGCACCTTACTTTACCTCCGATTCTGACGAAGAGTCTGAGAACCCTATTTATACGGCCCCTACTAGCCCCATGGCTGGCACGACTTCCACTCTGTTTGTGATAGGGACCATTGGTGGCACATCCACCACTACACCAGTTACTACACCTGTTTTGGGTATGCCCTCCATGGGACCCTCATCTACTGTTCCCCTCACAGTACCTATTCCCGCAGCGGGAATCCCTATCCCCACTACATCAGTGGCTCACACTACCCATGGTGGTGCTGGACCATCCTCCACCACCTCAGTCCCCCCACTTGGGGGCACCACCCCACATCTTGCCCCTCCACTTGGGGGCACTGGCCCCAACTTGGTCCAACCCACTACTGTGTCACATCCTTCTTCCAATTTGCCATTCATGGCTAGCCTCAACCTACCTGACCTGGCCAGATTGACCAACGACCCTATTCGACACGACCCTGCATGGCCTCATATGCCTACCAAGCTTCCCTCGGACATCCCTAAGTTCGAGGGTAAGGCCGGTGAGGACCCACAAAACCATATCATGTCTTTCCACCTATGGTGTTCCTCTAACTCCATAGTGGATGACTCTGTTCGCCTCCGTCTCTTACAGCGCACCTTCACTGGCTCTGCAGCCAAGTGGTATATCGAGCAACCTCATGGGACCCACGCCACCTTTGCGTCCCTTGCCTCGACCTTCCTGTAGTTCTTCCAGCTGCCTGTCCGCTATGACGCGGGCATTGAGATCCTCCTATCCTACAGACAAAACACGGCTACCCATATCACGGACCACATCCATGAGTGGCGTCGACGCCGTAGCTTATGCAAGATCAAACTAGACGACCGTATCTTCCTAGATTGGTTCCTCAAGTCCCTTCTTCCTGTTATCGCTAAGGATGTAGCTTTAGAAAGACCCCAGTCTGAAGAAGAGGCCATCCTTAAGGCACAGCAGTTCAACCTCATTTACGCCCAGTCGGGTTACCTTTATACCATTATACCCGACGCCCCTCGCGGCGAGTCCTCCCAGCATGATGCGCCGGGGGCATCCCACGCTGCAGACGGCATCATCGGTCGTGTTTCTTCGCATCCTCAACCATTTTCTATAGCACGACCTACCCCTGGCCCCGACCTGTCGCGGGCTACCTCACAGTCTGGAGCAACCAACTCATATGCTCCCATGACACACCACCATTCCCATGGACCCTCATGTCCACCTCAATGCTTCGGTTATGCGACTCCTGCTTATGCTCCCCCAGTCGCACCTCAGTCTTACTACCATCCGCAGGCTGCCCCAACCCCTGCGCCTTCACAAGCCCAACCCGCTTATTATCCGCCCCAGGCAGCCCCTACGGCACATCCACAACCCGCTCCGTAGCCATATCAGCAACCCCCTCAGGTTGCTGTACCTGCTCAGCCTCAACCTACATATCATCCTCCGCAGCCTTCTCCAGTACCTGCGCAACCTCAAAATCCACCTGCTGCCCAAGGGAAAGTTTACGCCCAGCAAAACCCGCAGCAAAACCAGAACAACCAACGTAACCAGGGCCAACAGAACCGCGGCAAGGGCCGTAATCGTGGGAACAACCAACCTGCCGACCAAGCTGGTCAACCAGCTAATCCCCCCGACAACAACAATGCGGCCCCCGCTAATAAAAACCCTGATCGCCCGCCCAAGCAGGCTAAAAACCCTAATCTGCGAACGAACCACCCTTGTTCTATTTGTGGGGTCTATGGACATTACACACACGCTTTCCCACACTTAGAGCGAGCTCGGCAACTCTGGGTTGACGAGGCCCATCGCCAAGGGCATGCGGCTCCCCAAGCACCGCCCAACCCCCCCCAACCTCAACAATCCCCTTTGGTGCTGCAAAACCCCTTACCAACCCAAGGCGTGGTGAACACTCAGCCGTTGGCCCCTCAAGCTAACGCGCAACCCCAACAACAACAGATCACATACGCCGCTCCTGATCAACCCATGTTTGACTCAGGTACCCACCACTTGCTGATGATGTCATCTGCTGACGTCAACCTGCAGACCCGTCGGAACCAATATGGCTCCACCTCTGAAGCCACTCCCACGGATAAAGCTACTAACGCCCATCCCACCGATCAGGCGTTACGTATACCTCCGCCGCCCATAGACGGCGCTACGAAAGCTCCTCGTTTCCCACTTCGCCGAATCAACAATAACCCTAATGCGCGCGCTGCGTCAAACTACAGCATCGTAGACGACCTAGCCCAATCTCCCGCCGCCATGTCTGCATTAGAAGTCTTGAAGAACTGTCCTTCCCAGCGCAAGACTTTACTTTCCGCCATTGGGGGGATTGACCCAAATGATTCGAATTTGATGGCATTTGATTTAGACCAGTCTGAACCACGCCTACCTTCCAGCTTAGCATTCCAAGTTACTGTCTCTGTTAGGAATCTTGTCATCCATCGGTGCATCATCGATGAGGGTGCCTCCACATGCGTTATGTCTACATTTGTATGGCAGAAGCTGGGGTCCCCTCCTCTCCAACAGTCCACCACTGCATTACGCGCCTACGACGGTCGTTCAGCTCAGCCCCAAGGCCTCCTAGCCAATGTCCCCGTCCAGTTAGGTGGAAAAACTGTACTCATCGACATTGAGGTAATCAATGCCCAATTGGATTATAACCTTTTACTTGGCCACAGCTACATGTATGCCATGAGGGCCGTTGCCTCTTCAGTCTTTCGCACCATGATGTTCCCCCATGAGGGACGCGTGGTTAAGATTGACCAACTCACCTACTATGATCCCAGTGCTCCTGCGGCACCTGAAAATGTTCTCCCCATGGTTGAACAACCCGTTTCTCCTGCCACCACCTCGTTTGTTTCCTCTTCGGGGCCTGGAGTCTACTCAGACGCACCGATGACTTCCACCTTCCAATCTATTCCGCCTCCCTCGGCTCCCACGGACATGTCTGACTTATGTACCTTGTCCCACGACAACCTACCACCTAACAATCAACCACCCTTGTTGCCTAAACCACCATTGGTACCTAGCCACATTGGTGTTACACCGATCCATACCATCCCCTTCCTAGTCCCTCCATCAGGAGTAGTAAGCGCCCCGATCATGGCTACCCTTAGCCTCCCTAGGTTAACCTTGGGATTACCTGTCTGGTATCTTTCACCTCCCGTTCGCCCGCCGACACCAGATGTCGTCCTCCAACCGGTGCAACCCATGGCTACTACCTCTCAGCCACCTCCTGGTGTCTCTACCCCTTCATCCTCCATGACTCCTCCTCCTACTCCCAAACCCACTGGGGGCAGAGGTCCACAACCTTACACTGCTGTCCCACCTCCCAAGACAGTCAAAAACCCTCCAGTGTTTCGTGCTCCTCCCAAATGCTCGCTGTGTGACGAGTTGGGCCATGCCACTCACCAGTATCCACAATCACAAGCACCCTTACTCTGCCAAAATCTCTCTCGAAACCCTAGTTCATCATTGAACTACTTTCACCTTGAGAGCCACTTTTGGCCCATCCCCACCATTGGAGAAGGAGAAGGAGCTTATTGAAGCTTGGAGCATCCTCTTGGACACTGCAAAGGGCTTCATCAAACCTTTTCATAACATTAAAGTCCCTACGTACCAACCACTCCTGCGCCATATGCGGTATTTACGGGCATTATTCACATCATTGTCCCGATCTCCCGGATTACAGAGCCGCTCTCTATGAGATGAACAATCTGGATCTTGAGACAGCACCACCTACCATTGAGGAGATCTACCCCCCAGACTCTTCACCTTCAGGAGAGGTTAACACCATTTATATGATCTCTTCCACCACTACTCCCTCGTCAACTGATTTGACAACGCAAACTTTCCGTACCGATGAGGAGATTCTTGAGGCCCTCACTGCCCCGGATTATCCCTCGGATGATATGCACCACCGTTCCTATTTCATCCCAGAAGAATCCTCCTCTAGCATAGCTACCCAATTCACAGTTGAGTCTAAAGACTTCCGTCCCACCAAGGTCGACTGGTTCAAGGACCCTATTCCTGCTCCTGACGCCTTCGAGGAAGGTAACATGGCCAACATTTCTCCTATTATCCACATAGATATCTCTGCCCCCGGAGGTGCCCCTGAACTCATCACTTTAGGAGCCTCTTGCAGCGAGTTTGAGATTGAGGAGTACAAAAAACTCTTCCAAGAATTCCGTGATGTCTTTGCCTGGTCCTATACCGAAGTGCCCGCTCTTGACCCCGCCATCACAGAGCACCACCTTGACACCTCTGAGTCAAGGGGCATAATAGATTCCCTCGACCCTGGGATAAGGGGCATGATCAATCATTTTGAACCTTCCCCATCACATCTATCTCAGCACGTCAATGAACCCATTGTTCAAACCCACACATATGTGATCCATAATCACAAACCCCATGCACATAGCATGGGGGCAAGTCATTAACCCTGCTCACTTTTTCACATTTGTGATCTCAACCATTTTTTGAGGTCACATATCACTTGTAGATTTGATTTGATATGCATAGTTCTTTCCTTTGACCATTTCGGAGTCTTTATGACCTCCGTTGTTCGCACCATTTGCACTGCCGGATTCATTTTTCCGTGCCCGTGATGATGCTTGAGATCATTTCTCACTCTCACCAGGACCAATATCAACATTGTGTCCAGACGCCACTAGTCGCCTCGGTTTGCGTGCCACATCGGTCGTTCTCCGTTTTTCACATATTTTATATCATCGGATTCATTATTCCGAGCTGGTGATGATGCTTGAGATCATTTCTCGCTCTCACCCCCAGATTTTTTGGGTATTTTTTCCAAAACGCCCTCGTCGCCTCGGTGTGCGTGCCACATCGTCCGTTACCCATTTTTGACATCCTTTATATCGCCGGATTCATTTTTCCGAGCTCGTGATGATGCTTGAGATCATTTCTCACTCTCACTTGGTACAGTTTCAACATTGTGTCCCAAACACCTTGCTGCCTTGGTTTGCGCACCACATCGGCCGCCATCGGATTGTTCCACACTTTTACATGAGCCTTTCACTCCTGTCATACTGCAAATGTTTCGTTATTTTGCCACCATTTCATCTACCCCGCAAGGAGGCCCATCAGTGTTCCCACCTACCCTCGCTCTTGGTCACCATTATTGATCCTTGATTGAACACTTCCTCCTTGCGTGGCCATTCCTTTTGTTCGGTATAATTTTATCCCTTTTTCGGGCCGGACAAGTCCTTTACGAAAAAGGCACTTAGGGAGTTTCCGTTAAGCTCTTTTCTGACTCCTAAAAGAATGAAAAGATCGCCGAGCAATCTTGCTTCCTTTCATGCTTGTTAAAGTACCTGAAAGGGCGTCTATCTGGTATAAGTTTAACCCTTTTCCGGACCTGATAGACTAATTATGAAAAAGGAATACTCTAGTCACACCGGCTAGAAGAGTTCTTCATTGCATCCTTCTATGCTTCTTTGGGCCTTGGAGACTAAATCTACGAAAAAGCAACCCCCTGGAGTCTTCTTACTTGCTTTCAGACTCTCTAAAATTGAAAGCAACCACGAGCATGAACTGTCCTGGGCTCGTAAAATCCACACGACAGTACCATTCCATCATTTCAGAGTCTTCTTATTTGCTTTCAGACTCCTTAAAATTGAAAGCAACCACGAGCATGAACTGTCCTAGGCTCGTCAAATCCACACGACAGTACCATTTTACACACACTTCTTCTAGTTCCTTAACCCATGAAGAATTTTTTCCCCCGTGCCTCCTGGCACTTTGATCTGTCATCTCGGCAGCACCCCCAATCAGGTCGCCTTTGTTCAGAGTATTCTGCAGTCTCCTGCCATTTTATCCCAGCTTGAGTCTCCCTCAGACCAATCATCTCCCCAGATCCAATACAGCTATGATCCCTCTCCCCTTAGTCAATTTCATATGCTGCCAGATCATCCCCATTATCGTACTCTGAACAAAGGAAGTTTGAGTCCATCCACTCTACTTGCCCAGTTGTCCCCCCACAGTTTATCAGTCCTGCCATCAGCACTATCACATTTCGGTCTTGAACCTCGCGCTCCTGTCAAGGAAACATCATTGCCTTGATAGTTGCAGGTCTCCCTCTGTCGACGACAGCTCCTCTATTCCAGAGGATAGGCCCAGAGGTCCCTACGCCTTGGACTTATCACCATCTGTGGTAAGTGCCTACGGATCATTCCGAGAGGAATCATCATTACCTCTCTGAGTGGTTGTTCCTCACATGCTCGACTTCAGCACCTTGATCGCATCGTTGAGGATCGCGTAGGATTATATCCCATCAGTTTTTAGTCGAAGACCCCGGATTTCCCCCGACTCTAGCACATTGGTGAGTCACTTTGGAACGCCCAGTTATATGTTCCCGTGGATGTCCGGGCTGCGTTGGCGATTGTATCCGGAAGCCATCCAGTTATATGCTTCCTGGAGTACCCATTTCAGTTCCAGTCCAGTGTACGATGGAGAGTATGACCCCAGTCACTATGATCCAGCAGCTCATCAGTTCCTTTGGTACCACACTCAGTAGCATTGTTGATTGTTCCAGTGCACCATTTCTTCAGTTCACACATGATCAACTCAGCAGTATGTCCCAGATTTGTGTCCCCTCTGGACTCTTATGATGTACACAATGGTCATGTATCTTACAGGTCCCCCTTTTTTTGGGCCTCACAGTTATGTTTATGTATCTTGATACGAGCATGGGTATGCCCGCCTCGTCCATATATTGAGATTATTCCTCATTCAGTATTTGAGGTCATGTATATTTCAGGTCCCCATTTTTTGGACCCCATTGTTATTGTTATGTTATATCCTGATACGAGCATGGGAATGCCCGCCTCGTCTATATGATCAGAAGATTCCTCATCCATTATTGAGGTTATGTACTTTTAGTTCTTGCAGTTGTTCGGGATCATTGTTCCGGGCTTTAGTTTGTTTCTTCTCTTCTCTCCACATCCCAGGAAAACCATTCATGACTTATGATGTCCATCGGCCATACGATGAGCTCCTGACCTCGCACATCAGGGGGCAATCTGTTAACACCCAAAAAGTGTTCACTACCTCATCTACCACATTATATGGCTCATTTGTCCATTTTCCTACCATATTTCCCTTAAAATCCCAAAAAATCCCATTAAAAAGCCTCCAAAAGGCCACAAAACCATCAAAATAGCCTAAAAAAGGCTAAAAAACCCCCTTTTTCCTCTAAAAATAGCAAAAACCCCTAAAAAAGGAAAAAATATAAAATAATGAGGAAAAGGAGGAAAAAACCCTATACAGCTGCACAAAACCATGTGTTTCCCAAAACCATGGGTCAGCACTCCACCACCAAAAAACTATAAATAGGTGATGGAGATCCCTTATTCCATATCCACAATCACAAGCACCCTTACTCTGCCAAAATCTCTCTCGAAACCCTAGTTCACCATTGAACTACTTTCACCTTGAGAGCCACTTTTGGCCCATTCCCATCATTGGAGAAGGAGAAGGAGCATATTGAAGCTTGGAGCATCCTCTTGGACACTGCAAAGGGCTTCATCAAACCTTCACATTGAAGGTAATATCAATACAAAAAGCCATTTATTTAAATTTGTTGTTTATGTTTCATGCATGTTTTAGAAGTAATTTAATTTCTGTTTTAGCTTAATTTTTTACATTTACTGAACTGCTACTAAGGAGTCCATTCTCCTTAGTAGGTGCTCATTTGCACAAGCTAGGGGTAAAACCCTAGCTACAACTATGTCATTAACTTGGAAGAGAGGCAGACCTATTTATACTAGGTTTTGAGAGGTCGTCGCAAGTTGTCCTCATGCAACCTGCGACGTCGTAGGTTGTCCTCTTACAGACTGTGACGATGTCAGTTAATGGACTAAAATAGCTTCTTCGAGCCCATTCTTGAAGCTAGTTGATGTGTATCCCTATCCCTAGCCTTTGGGGAAGCTGGAATTCGGTTCCTAACCTCTTGGAAGGATCCCTATCTCTCTCCTACCATATCTCAACCTACCCTATCCACTTAGTCCTATATAAGTGAAGCTCATTCCCATTCCAAAGGGAGGAAGTCTATAGTATCTAATTGCTGGTGAAATTAGTTTAGGAGAGTTCTCTACTCATCCTTGAGAGATCCATCATCTCTTTGGAGGCTTTGGCATTGGCTTGATCGGAGAAGGATTGCTACGTTAAGTCATTGGTTGTAATCTCTTCATCCTATGTATTTCCCTTTTAATACAGTAATATAAGTGTTTTCCACCAATCTCATTGTGTTAATGATATATTGTGTAGTTTGCTTACTTAACTGCTTACTTAGATCTATTATTGTGTAGGTGCATTTTACTACTTGCTTTGTTGTGTTGTCTTGATAGGTTTTGCAGCTTGGATCTGAAGACTATCAAGTTTGAAGCAGCATTCAAGGAGAAAGGATCTGCGATTCATAAGGTAAAAGCATCTAGTCTAGTTCCTTGATCTCTATTAGATCTAGGAGAGTTATTTGTGTTCTGTCTTTATTTTTTCTAGACTCACGTTGAGCTAGGGAGATCAGGCCTCGAGTCCTTTCTTGGTAGATTGTCCGTCAAACATCCCATCAGACCTAAGAATCCTCGAATATTCTTTAGGTTTTTGGGAATTGTCCATTCTATCATGGATTTAATTTTGTTAGGGTCTACCTTGACCCCTTCATGAGATACAATATGACCCAAATACTCTACCTCCTTCACCCCAGAGAAACATTTGGAAGGTTTTACATATAGTTGTTTCTCCTGTAGTAGTTGTAGTACCCTGTCAACATGTTGAACATGTTCTTCCCAAGACTTGCTATAGATTAGTATATCATCAAAGAATACTAGCACAAACTTTCTAAGAAAAGGCTTGAAAATTGAATTCATCAAACCTTGAAATGTGGAACGTGCATTTGTGAGACCAAATGGCATGACTAGAAATTCCTAATGACCTCCATGAGTTCTTAATGTTGTTTTTGGGATGTCATAATATTTCATTCTAATTTTATGATACCAAGAATGAAGATCCAACTTTGCGAATACAATTGCTCCATTTCATTCATCCAACAATTCATCAATGAAAGGAATGGGAAACTTATCTTTAATGATGATCTTGTTGATCTCTCTATAATCTAGACACATATGCCGTGATCCATCTGGCTTGTGTACCATTACCACCAGTGCAGAGTAAGAAATTTGGCTAGGCCTAATTATGTCAGCCTCTAACATTTCTTCAACCATACACTCAATTTCACTCTTATGTCCATAGGGGTATCTGTAAGGTCTGATGTTAGGAGGAACACTTCCTGGGATTAAGTGAATAGCATTGCGAAGAACCTGCAACAATTAATTAATGAAAATACACCAGATAGCAGAAATAACAGAACTCAGAATCACTTTTATATTGATCGCAGGCCACTTCGAGGGGGCAACCTCCTTTGAGCAAGCTCAATAAAAATAACTTCACGATAACTTCATTGGCCTCAACAAAAACTTATATACTAATTCTAGGCACCAATACCATGTGTCAATACAAACTATGGACCAATACAAAATATGGATCAACAATTACCACGGGATGACTTACAAAGCATATGCGTCCAACAACAATAATACAAACTATGGATCAACAAATACTACAGGACGACTTACAAAGCATATGCATCCAACAATAATATACTAACAAAGTAAATAGAAGGGTTGACATGGGTTCCTAACATCCCCTCTCCCTTAGAAAAAGCTTTGTCCTCAAAGCTTTAGATGTGGAAATTGATGCAGAATCTGAAGGAGTGATTCCCCTATAGTATCCTTGGGTTGCATTCTGGCCCACTGAGGCCTTTTGAGTTTCAAGGAGGATTGCTTGGAAGGATGTAGACGAATAACGACCAGATCAGCTGCGTGAAAAGTGCGCTCAGAATGGTGTTGATCAACTTTTGTTTCAGTCGAATTCTTGCCATGTGAAGATTGTCCTGTAGAATGAGAAGAATCTGATCGCGGTTTCAAAGAACCGAGTCAATTTCCTGAACTGGGGAGCCGCTGAGCGTGTAGGGAAGAAGAACTGGCGGTGCCTGTCCATAAACTGCTTCATATGGTGTCCTTTTAGATGTGGTATTGTACCACTGGAGCGCTTCTAGGAAATCCATAGAAATAATTGTCCACATCTGTGTAGGGATGGGAAAGGGTTCGAGCAGTCCCAAAAGGAGTGTCATTTCACCCTTGTTGACCATCTGTTGAATTTTCATTTTCAATCCCTACCAAGTCATACTTTCTTGGGCTCACTGGGTGAAATTTCTGCCAACAACATTTTTCGCATCTATTGCAGCTTCGGATCTGGGAATAATCCCTATCTGCTTAACTGTGGGAAGAACTTGGGCATAAGCCCTAAAACTCACTGTGAGGAGTACCACATGAACCCCAAAGTAACTGGCCCATTGAGAGGACCTGCCAGTGAAAAGGGCAACGACCCCTACCTGATTGACTATTTCCCACCCATCAGGTAAACCAAGAGTTGTCATTTGTGGCAAAGCAGTTATCAATTTTACCTGAGCCGTGGAGTGAGGGGTACTGCCACAATATGCAAGTCGTCAGACAACATTGGTGGTCGAGTGAAACCCCTGAACTGTTAGGAAGCCACACATACCTAGGGGTCGTTGCAGATCTATTTGTTTCCAATCACTTCCACGCCGTTGCAGATCTATATGTTTCAGATCCCTTCTGCACAGTTGCAGATCCATTCCTGAAAATATATATATATAATTCCATTTTTTGGCCATATATCCCTTGTTTTCACTCCATTTCCCTTGAAAATTCCCTGACACCCCGGTAATCCCATTGTGCATATTTCATTCCTGAGGACCCTATCCCAAATTCCACTTCCCAAAGCCCGAAATCCCATATTTGTCTATTTTTAGGGTTTACCATAACTTCTTCGGATTTCACCCAATCGCCTTCAAATACCACAAAGTTCCTTTCCTCATTCTGCTTCTTTGTCCCTCTCTGCCAAATTTTCTCATTCTTTCACCCCGCTTCTGAAATCCCCATTTTTTGCTTCCCTGTCCATCAGAAAGTGTCCAAAATCTAGTCAAACCCCAATTACCCCTCTGAGTTTTTCCCAAATCCAAATTTCCCTTTACTAAATAAGCTTTTGTTTGTTTTTTTCTATCCATTCCCCCCCCCCCCCAAAAAAAAAACTCCTGGTTATGGTTGTCACCCGCGTAGGAGCAACAACCATGGAGGAAGCACCTGCAGCCATCCAAACCAAACTCCAAGAGCTGGATGAAAAATTTCTCAGCCTTCATCTTCAGCATTCAGCCATGAACAATAACCGACATCATGAATCTTCGGCAGCCAATGGGTTCTCTTCTTCCAGCAATTTTCGTGGTCCAAAGCTTGAATTTTCTTGCTTTAATGGTACTGATCCAACTGGATGGATCTATCATGCAGAACAATATTTCAGTTTGCATAATAATTTTGATGTCCAAAAAGTTCCACTTGCATCCTTTCATTTGGAACATGAAGCCCTTCAATGGTACCGTTGGTACATCAAGGCTCATGACGAGCCAAAATGGACATATTTTTGCCAACTCCTTTTGCAACGATTTGGTCCTAGTGCTTTTGATGACTTCACCGGAGCACTCACTAAACTTCGTCAAAGTGGCACTGTGATAGAGTATCAGACAACATTTGACAAACTAGGCAATCACACACAAGGATTGTCTGATGAATTTTACAGGAGTTGTTTTATCAATGGTCTTAAGGATGAAATCCGGTTAGAGGTTAAAATGTTCTGTCCCAACACAATGATGGAAGTCCTAGGGTTGGCTAAGTTGGCAGAAGACAAGATTGCATCCCAACAATGCTCCAAACCCACTTTTGTTCCCTTCCGAAATATGGGTTCTCAACGACCTCCCATCCCACCAGCTCCTCAACCAACTCCTATCAAGCATTTATCTAAAACTGAGATGCAGGCACGCAGAGAAAAAGGGCTTTCTTATAATTGTGATGAGAAATTCACTTGGGGACATAGATGTGTTCAACAAAAGCTCTATCTCTTGGATATGGATTCTCCGTCTGCCTCTACAATTGGTCAAGAAACTCCAGATACAATGGATGATCATATCAACATTCAGGAGTTGCGTATTGACCCCCCATCTCAGTATGAACAGCCAGAGATATCTCTCCATGCTTTATCCGGTGTCACCACCCTCCAAACAATGCGGGTCAGGGGTTACTTCAAGAAGCTTCCTCTTACAATACTCATTGATTCTGGTAGCACTCATAACTTCATTGACCCTCAGATCGCCAAACATGTTGAGTGTTTTGTCCATCCTTGCTCCAACTTTGAAGTCATGGTTGCCAATGGGGGCACCTTACCTTGCAAGGGGAAGTGTCACAATGTGCATATCTCTTTGGAAGATTATAACCTGCGCTCTGATACCAGATGTGAAGAACCTGCAACAATTAATTAATGAAAATACACCAGATAGTAGAAATAACGGAACTCAAAATCACTTTTATATTGATCGCATGCCACTTCGAGGGGGCATCCTCCTTTGAGCAAGCTCAATACAAATAACTTCACGACACCTTCATTGGCCTCAATACAAACTTATATACTAAGTCTAGGCGCCAATACCATGGGTCAATACCATGTGTCAATACAAACCATGGGCCAATACAAAATATGGATCAACAATGACTATGGGACGACTTACAAAGCATATGCGTCCAACAACAATAATACAAACTATGGATCAACAAATACTACGGGACGACTTACAAAGCATATGCGTCCAACAACAATATACTAACAAAGTAAATAGAAGGGTTGACATGGGTTCCTAACAAGCATGATCAAAATCTAGGACAAGTATAAGACCTTTACGAATATCTTCAAATACCTTGGAATGCTCATTAATGACCCTCTAGAGATATGGGGAAATAGGAGGCTTATATGTTTGAACATCTAATGAGCATGATTGTGAAATTACACCTTGATGTCCCCTTTTCATCAATTTTTTCATACCATTAGAGCTTGTCACCTTGCTTGATTTTCCTGTGATACCATGTAATTCATTATCCTTTCCTTCCCATAAAAATTTCATGAAAAGCTTCTGAAAATTAAAATCCATGGTTCCCAAGGATTGTAACCATTGAACTCCTAAGACAACATCAGCACCACCCATTGGAATAGCAATCACTGGACTATTCAATACATATTCTCCCATCATAAGATTTATATTATGGCATTTCTCTGAGCAGTTGATAGTTCCTCCATCTGCAAACATTACTTGAAACTCTGGTGCTAGGTATACAAAGCAATTGAGATATTTCGCTAATTTTATAGTGAATGAAATTATGAGTACTTCCATAATCAATCAACATTGTTACCTTTTTCTTTTTGATAAATCCTTCGATCTTGAGAGTTTGAGGAGTGCTAATTCCAGCCAATGCATCACATGATATTGTGGGAGTAATCTCTTCTAAAGTAGTATATTCTATTTCTTCATCTAGAGATGGTTCTTGTTCTTTTGGTTATTCATCTTCACATTCTATGTAAAATAATTTATTCTCATCACATTTATGTCCCTTACTATACTTGTTGTCACAATTAAAGCATATGCGTTTTTCTCTTCTCTCCTCTATTTGTTGAGGTGTCAACCTTTGAGCTGGGTTAGAAGAAGTAACATTATTCTCTTGGTATGTGTTGGAGGCTCTATTTCTAGTAGCCATCGTCATATTGTTACTTTCAACCTTCCTTTCCATCATGAAGGCCTTCTCCAAGGATGGTGGTTCAAAGAGACACACCTCATATTGAATGCTACCCTTCAAGGTGCCAATGAAGAGATCCAACATATTATCTTCTGAAATGTTCTTCACTCTAAGACTTAGCTTCTAAAACTATTTGATGTGCTATGCAACTAGACCTTTTTGCTTGAGATTTATTAACTGGCTAAAGAAGGTATTTCTATTAATATCCCCATAATGTGCAATCAATTCTTCGGTGAATATAGACCAAGATAAAATAGAGTCTTTTTTACGGTAACAAATCCATTGGTACCATACAAATTGATGAGGCTCTAAATATAATTATGCAATAGTTACCTTTTGCAAAGTTGGAACCTGGTGTAGATCAAAGAATTGCTCCATTTGGTATATCCATGTTATTGGATCATTGCCATCAAATTTTCTCATGTTAATCTTGGGAAGTTGGGTACCCCTTGGTGACCATCCCTAATGGATTCCATTACCAGAATCATTTCCTCTTGGAATATTATTATTCATGAAAGTTTTATCAACATGAGAATTATATTTATCCTCCTAAGTATCCTGGAACACATCATCACCTGTAGGAAGAGTATCCCTAGAATTTTGTATGAGGTTAACAATATTTGCCATATTCCCCATCAAATTCTCCTCTAGATTGAGTAAATCAATTGTTCTCACCAAACCTTTCATATTTTCCTCCATTTGATTCAACTTCTCCTCTAAATTATCCAAATCAAATTTTTTCACAGACCCTTTAATCATATCTTCCAACTGGGACACTAAAAAAAAGAGGTCTTCCCTTTCATCATACGTCGAGGATCAATCCTTTGGTAGTTTGGATGGAGTGTGATTCCTTAGAATCCCTTTTGGTGAAATTTTGAACAATATAAATACATATTACACCCTAGTCGTCACCACAATTAGATCCTCCTACTCAAATTTAATCAAAATTAAAAATGGCGTACCTTTTCAAACCCTGATTGGAAGACAGTTTTAAGGTCGACTTGAAACTAATGTAAAATTTTAATTGCTACTCCTATGAGTATGAAACTTCTTAATTTTGTATCCTTATGTGCCCTCTTTCCAATTACATAGGTCTTACCTAATTTGTAATTACCAATAATAAGTTATTGTGAATCTCCCAACACCTCTTATTTTTGGTCTTTCCATAATAGAGAACTTGTACAGTATGCAACGTGTTCAATATTGTATATCTGAGGTTGAAATCCCTACCATAGAAATCGTAGTCCTTCGGTCTCACTCAATTTGGATATTTTATTCTCCAGATATGACCTTTTTTGCTCAGAACACCTGTTTTAGACTAGTTTTTGGACTAGTTAAAATCCCTAGAGTTTGGAGCAAATATCTATGAACCTGTAATGTTTCAGGATCTGAAACTTGTACCAAAGTTATTTAGGCTTTTTTTCTATATGGATTTTAAGTTTCACTCTCTGAAAGCTTGTATAAAAAAAATTATAGCGAAAATTCCAATATGACTCGTTTTGAAGAAACCAGTCCCAAGGAAAGGGCTCTGATACCAAATGTTATGCAACAAATTTCCAAAAAGAGTATGAAAAGAGGATAAATAGATCAAAATGAGTACTCCACGACTTGATTGAATAAAATATCTGAATAACAAGCCTCTTCGAGGGGGAAACCTCCTTATTCAATGTACTAAGTACACAAGACAAGACAAGACAAGATGATCCAAATGAAAGGTCTCCTTCCTATATATAGGAGACTAAGGGGTACAATATAAACTAACTGACCCAAGCCGGCTGTTAGGAACCTGTGTCAACCCTTCTCTTTACTTTGTTAGTATATTATTGTTGGATGCATATGCTTTGTAAGTCGTCCCGTAGTATTTGTTGATCCATAGTTTGTATTAGCCCATGGTATTGACCCATAGTATTGGACGCATATGCTTTGTAAGACGTCCCGTAGTATTATATGTCCTGTAATATTGACCCATAGTATTGGGCATAGACATAGTATATAAGTGTGTGTTGAGGCCAATGAAGGTACATTGAAGTTATTTGCATTGAACTTGCTCAAAGGAGGTTGCTCCCTTGAAGTGGTCTGCAACCAATAAAGCGATTCTGAGTTCTGTTATTTCTACTATCTCGTGTATTCTCATTAATTAATTGTTGCAGGTTCATCACATTTGGTATCGTAGCAATTTCTTGGGCTCATTGGGTGGAATTTTTGCAACAAAAAAAAAATCTGCATCTATTGCAAGTTCGGATTTGGGAATAATCCCTATCTGCTTAACTGTGGGAAGTACTTGGGTATAAGCCCTAAAACTCATTGTGAGGAGTACCATAGGAACCCCAAAGTAGTTGGCCCATTGAGAGGACCCGCCAGCGAAAAGGGCAACGATCCCTACCTGATTGACTAGTTCCCACCCGTGAGGTAAACCAAGATTTGTCGTTTGTGGCAAAGCTGTTATCAGATTTACCTGAGTCATGGAGTGAGGGGTACTGCCCCAATACGCAAGCTATCAGGCAACATTGGTGTCCGAGTGAAACCATTGAACTGTTAGGAAGCTGAACATACCTGGGGTCCATATCTATTTTCAGCTGAACTTTTGCCGATCACTTTCGCACCATTTCAAATCCATTCTGAAAGCTGCTCCCGATCTAGCCGTTTCAAATCTATTCTACATATTTCATTCCTGAGGACCCTATCCAAAATTCTACTTCCCAAAGCCAGAAATCTCACATTTGTCTATTTTTAGGGTTTTCCATAACTTCTTCAATTTTCACCCACTCGCCTCCAAATTTTGCCACCATTTTCATTCCCTATTTCTGCTTCTTTGTCCCTCTCTGACAAATTTTCTCATTCTTTCACCCCGCTTATAAAATCCTCATTTTTTGCTTCCGTGTCCATTCGAAAGTGTCCAAAACTAGTCAAACCCCAATTACCCATCATATTTTTTCCCAAATCCAAATTTTCCTTTACTAAATAAGCTTCTGTTTGTATTTATCTACCAATCCCCCCCCCCCCACAAAAAAAACTCCCGGTTATGGTTGTCACCCACGTAGGAGCAAAAACCATGGAGGAAGCACTTGCATCCATCCAAACAAAAATCCAAGATCTTGATGAAAAAATTCTTGGCCTCCATCTTGAGCATTCAGCCATGAACAACAAATGACAGTTAGAGTCTTCATCAGACAATGGGTTCTCTTCTTCCAACAATTTCCGTGGTCCAAAGCTTGATTTTCCTCGCTTCAATGGTACTGATCCGATTGGATGAATCTATCGTGCAGAACAATATTTCAGTCTACATAATAATTTTGATGTCAACAAAGTTCCACTTGCATCATTTCATTTGGAACAGGAAGCTCTTTAATGGTACCGTTGGTACATTAAGGCTCATGAAGAGCCAAAATGGCCAGATCTTTGCCAGCTCCTTTTGCAACAATTTGGTCCTAGTGATTTTGATGACTTCACAGGAGCCCTCACTAAACTTCACCAAATTGGAACTGTGAGAGAGTTTCAGACATAATTTGATAAACTAGCCAATCACACAGAAGGATTGTCTGATAAATTCTACAGGAGTTGTTTTATCAGTGGTCTTGAGGATGAAATCTACTCAGAGGTTAAAATGTTATGTGCCAACACAACAATGGAAGCCCCAGGGTTGGCTAAGTTGGTAGAAGATGAGATTGTAGCCCAACAGCACTCCAAACCCACTTTTGTTCCCTTCCGAAATATGGGTTCTCAACGACCTCCCATCCCGCCAGCTCCTCGACCAACTATTATCAAGCATTTGTCTGAAACAGAGATGCAGGCACGCAGAGAAAAAGGGCTTTGTTATAATTGTGATGAGAAATTCACTTGGGGACATAAATGTGTTCAACAAAAGCTCTATCTCTTGGATATGGATTCTCCGCCTGCCTCTAAAATTGGTGAAGAAGATCAATATACTATGGATGATCAGGTCGACATTCAGGAGCCTCCTATTGACCCCCCATCTTAGGACGACCAACCAGAGATATCTCTCCATGCTTTATCCGTCGTCACCACCCCCCAAACAATGCGGGTCAGGGGTTACTTCAAGAAGCTTCCTCTTACAATACTCATTGATTCTAGTAGCACTCATAACTTCATTGACACTCGGATCGCCAAACAGACTAAGTGTTTTGTCCATCCTTGCTCCAACTTTGAAGTCATGGTTTCCAATGGGGGCACCTTACCTTGCAAGGGGAAGTGTCACAATGTGTATATCTCTCTAGAAGATTATAACCTGCGCTCTGACATGTTTGCTTTGTCCCTAGACAAATGTGATGTGGTTTTGGGCATTCAATGGTTACGCACACTTAGCCCCATCTTATGGGATTTTTTTGAACTTTGGATGCAGTTTTCAAACAATGGGAAACAACACAAATTTACGGGCTTACAACAAGAGTCTCTCCACATCATCAGTTCACATCGCCTGGAAAAGATCCTTAAGAAGAATTCACATGGTGTCATCACTCAACTCCATTCCATTCAGATGCACCCATCAATGGTCTCCACTACTTCCTTGGATAGATATGCAAGTGTCTTTGATGAACCAATGGGATTGTCGCCTTCAAGAGACCTTTCCGGTAAGAATTTAGCCGCATCTACATCTCAGCAGGAAATGCTGGCTATTTTGCATGCAGTATAGAAGTGGTAGCCATACCTATTAGGGAATTATTTCTGCATCAAGACTGATCTCCAGAGTCTAGAAAATTTCTTGGAACAACAGGTCTCCTCCCCAGAACACCTGAAATGGGTTATCCAAATCATGGGTTATGCCTATGCGACCACTTACAAGAAGGGTAAGGACAATATGGTGGTAGATGATCCTTCTCGCACATTTGATGACCCAGTTTCTCTTACACCTATTTCTTTGCTTGTTCCAAATTGGTTGCAATCTGTTCAACAGGGATATCTCTTCACCATTCCCACGGACCCTCATGTCCACCTCAGTGCTTTGGCCATGCATCCCCTGCTTACGCCCCCCCAGTCACACCTCAGCCATATTACCACCCATAGGCCACGCAAGCTCCTGTATCCTCTCAAGCCCCTCCTGCTTATTATCCGCCACAAGCAACACCTATGACAAACCCACAACTCGTCACACAGACGTATCAGTAACCCCCACAAGTTTCAGCACCTACACTGCCTCCACCCACTTATTATCCACCACAACCTACTCCCGCACCTGCCCAACCGCAGAACCCACCGACCACCCAAGGGAAATTGTATGCCCAACAAAATCCGTAGCAGAACCAAAATAACCAACGCCAGCAAGGCTAGCAAAACCGCAGCAAAGGACGTAACCGCAGGAACAACCCCCCTTCAGACTAAGGTGGCCAACCCCCTAATCCCCTGAACAACAATAACGCAGCACCTGCCAACCAAAACCCCAACAAGCCGCCCAAACAAGTCAAAAATCCTAATTTGTGAATGAACCATCCTTGTTCTATTTGCGAGGTCTATGGCCATTACACACACGCTTTCCCACATTTGGAGCGGGCTCGAAAACTCTGGACTGATGATGCCCACCACCAAGGGCACGCGGCTCCTCAAGCGCCGCCCAATCCCCCACCACCTCAGACTCAACCCTTGGTGCTCCAGAACCCTTTACCAACCCAAGGCGTAGTGAACACTCAACCGTTGGCTCCCCCTCAAGGAAATGCACCACCACAATAGCAAATCACTTATGTCACTCCTGATCAACCCACGAAGGTACCCATCATTTGTTAATGATGTCATCCGTCGATGTCAACCTTCAAACCCGTCGGAACCAATATGGCTCCACCCCTGAAGCCCCTCCCGTCGACAAAAACACCAACGCTCTTCCCACTGATCAGTCATTACGAATACCTCCAGCTCCATTAGATGGCGCCTCAAAAGCCCCTCGCTTCCCACTTCGCCGCATCAACAATAACCCCAATGCTCGCACTGCGTCTAATTACAATATTGTAGATGATTTAGATTAGTCCCCCGCAGCCATGTCTGCGTTAGAAGTCTTAAAAAACTGCCCTACATAGCGCAATACTTTGCTCTTAGCCATTGGTGCTATTGACCCAAATGATTCACGAATGATGGCCTTCGATTTGGACCAATCCGAACCATGCCTGCCTTCCACTTTAGCGTTCCAAGTTTCTGTATCCATTTGGAATCTTGTCATCTATCGGTGCATCATCGATGAAGGTGCATCCACATGCGTTATGTCCACATTCGTTTGGCAGAAGTTGGGATCCCCTACTCTCCAGCAATCCACCACTGCGTTGGGCGCCTACGACGGCCGTTCGGCTCAACCCCAAGGTATCTTAGCTAATGTCCCCGTCCAGTTGGCTGGTAAAACCATGCTCATTGACATAGAGGTCATCAACGCCCAACTTGATTATAACCTCTTACTTGGCCGTAGTTACATGTACGCCATGTGGGCGATTGCCTCATCCATTTTTCATACCATGATGTTCCCCCATGACAGACGCGTGGTCAAGGTCGATCAACTCACCTATTACGATCCCAATGCCCCCGCTGCACTCGAAAATGTTCTCCCCATGGTTGAAGAACCTGTTTGTGGTGCCGCTACCTTGTTGGTTTCCTCAGTGGGACCCGGAGTTTACTCAGGTACGCCGATGACCTCAACATTCCAATCCATTCCACCCCCATCACCAACAACCAAAATATCTGACTTATGTACCCTTTCCCACAATATACCAACACCCAACCATCAACCGCCCTTGCTACCCTAACCACCATTGGTACCTAGTCATGTTGGTGTTACACCCATCCATACAATCCCCTTCCTATTCCCCCCTTTGGGAGTAGTAAGCACCCCGGTTATGGCTACTCTCATCCTCCCCGGTTTAACTTTAGGATTACATGTATGGTACATCACGCCTCCCATTTCCCCTCTGACACCAAACGTCGTCCTACAACCGGTGCAACCCATCACCACTACTAGTCAACCACCTCCTGGCGTCACTACTCCTTCCTCATCCACTAATCCATCCCCTCTTATCAAGCACACTGGGGGCAGAGGCCCACAACCATACACCACTTTACCCCCACCCAAAACAGTTAAAAACCCCCCCGTGTTTCGTGCTCCTCCGCAAATGCTCATTGTGTGATGAATTGGGCCATCCTACCCATCAATGTCCACAATTACCCGCATTACAAGAGAACATGCAAATGCTTGACGATGACCCCACCATCCCGGTTGTTCAACTCAACCCTACCCCCTAAGCCTCGTGATAAATCACTACGTACCAACCACCCTTGTGCAATATGCGGTATTTACGGCTATTACTCACATCACTATCCAGATCTCCCAGATTACAGAGCAGCTCTCTATGAGATGAATAAATTGGACCTCGAGACGGCTCCCCCCAGCATCCCCACCAACCGGAGAGATTAATACCATTTATATGATCTCTTCTACTAGCACTCCCTCGTCACCCGATTTGACAACCCAAAGTTTCCACAATGATGAGGAGATTCTCGAGGCTCTTACTGCACCTGATTACCCCTGGGAAGATATGCATCATCATTCCTATTTCCTCCTGGAAGAGTCCTCCCCCATCACAGCCACCCAATTTTCGGTTGAGTCCAAAGATTTCCTCCCCACCGAAGTTGACTGGTTTAAAGATCCCATTCCCGCCCCCGATGCCTTCGAGGAAGGTAACATGGCCAATATCTCACCCACAATCCACATTGATATCTTTGCCCCAGCTGGTGCTCCTGAAATCATTACGTTAGGAGCCTCCTGCACTGGGTATGAGATCAGAGAGTACAAAAAACTTTTCAGAGAGTTTCGTGATGTCTTTGCCTGGTCCTATACCGAAATGCCTGGCCTTGACCCCGCTATTATAGAGCACCACATTGACACATGGCCAGATGTACCCCCCATTCGCCAAAAACAACGCCCCATTCATCCATCAAAGCTCCCTGCCGTTAAAGCAGAGATTGAGAAACTGCGCACAATAGGATTCATTTATCCTATTGCATATAACACTTGGGTTTCTAATCCTGTCCCTGTTAACAAGAAACAAGGCACCATCAGAGTATGTACTGACTTCCATGATTTAAACCGAGCATTTCCCAAAGACAACTTCCCCACGCCATTTATTGACTAGCTCATCGATGCATGTGCGGGGCATGAAGTCCTATCCTTCATGGACTGTTTCTCTGGATACAACCAGATTCAGATCCACAAAGAAGATCAATACAAGACTTCCTTCACCACCCCATGGGGCACCTTTGCCTATCGTGTCATGCCTTTTGGCCTTAAAAATGCTGGTGCCACCTTCCAGTGGGCCATGACCTATTGTTTTCATGACTTGGTCCATATCTTGCTAGTCTATCTTGACGATCTTACAACTCGTTCCCGGAAACGATCAGACCACCTTAACGACCTCCAACAAGTCTTTCTACGTTGTCGCAAGTATCAGATCCGCTTGAACCCACTCAAGTGTGTCTTTTGCGTCCCGGCAAGCCGGTTGTTGGGTTTCATTTTTTCCCATAAAGGAATCGTTGTTGATCCCCTCAAATTCCAAGCCATCATAGACCTTCCCACACCATGCACGCTCCGGTAGCTCCAGAGTTTACAGGGGAAATCTAATTTTCTCCGTCGCTTTGTTCCTGATTATGCCACCACAGTTCATGGGTTCTTACGCCTACTTCGTACCCACATACCCTTTGTTTGGGGACGACCAGGCGCAAGTTGCATTCGAAGCCCTTAAAAAATCTCTCACACAAGCCCCTTTGATCTCCCCTCCAGATTTCTCTCAGGACTTCATCCTTTACCTCTCGACATCCAACCATGTCGTGTCAGGGGTCCTAGTTCAAGAAGACGACGCTCGCCAGGAGCATGTTATTTATTATGTTAGCCAGACCTTGTCTAGACCACCCCTAGACCACCCCTACATTACCCATATGAAGAGAGGTTGGCCCTTACCATCGTCTTTTCCGTACAAAAATTGCGACATTACATTTTACTCAGTCATACCACAGTTGTCGCTGACTCCAACCCCATGGTCTATCTCTTGAATCGGCGACTTCTGCAAGGTCGCGTTGCTAAATGGGTAATTATCCTCCAAGAATATGACCTAACTTTCACAACCCCTAAGAGCACTAAATCCTTCACACTTTCCCAGCTCATAACCGACCTCCCATCCCTTTTGCCATCCCCACCAATCTCCGATGAGTTACCCGACAATCACTTGTTCATCATCTCGTTCGATGACCCATGGTACGGTGATATTTTGTTATACCTTCGCACGGAGAAGTTTCGACCCGACATAAATCGTGATGGACGCCGTCGTATCTGTCACTAGGCCTCTCGATATCTCCTCTTGGGCGATGTCCTTTACCGGCGAGGGGTTGATACTATTCTCCGTCGTTGTCTTACACACAAGGAAGTAGAACAAGTCCTCAATGACTGTCATAGCAGCGCCTGCAGCGAACATTTCTCTGGAATGGACACTACCCAAAAGATCATCCCGGATACTTCTGGCCCACACTCTTTACCGACTACATCACAACAGTCAAACATTGCCATAATTGCCAACTTTTTTCCCCTAAGGCTCGGACACCACTTGCTTCGCTACACCCAGTCGTCACCGTTGGTCCCTTCTGCAAATGGGCCATCGACTTCATGGAATGTAAACCTTCATCCGCAAACGGCCATAATTACATCATTGTCGCCATCAACTATTTCACCAAATGGGCTGAAGCCATGCCCACCTTCAATTGTAAAGCTGACACCGCTGCCCATTTCTTTTTTAACCATGTTATCACACGATTCGGGGTCCCCAAACAGCTGGTCTCAGACCGTGGTTCACATTTTGAAGATGCTATTTGGCGCGAGTTGTCCACTCTTCTGAAATTCGAACATCAGTATTCCTCTACTTACTACCCCCAAGGGAATGACCAAGTTGAGGCCATTAACAAAATTTTAAAAACCATCCTCCAATGCACTGTTGACCGGCATAAGTCCAATTGGCATCATATGTTTTTTCCTGCATTATGGGATTACCGTACATCAACTAAGACCGCCACTAGTTTTACCCCGTTTCATTTAGTTCACGGTGTAGAGTCTATCCTCCCCATCGAGTGTCAGATACCTGCCTTACACATCGCCATCGAGCTTCTCCCAGACACCTCCCCAATTGAGCAACGTCTGCTATCCTTGGAACAAGCTGACAAAGACCATCGCGCCACCCTCCAAACCATTGAATCTTCCAAGAACCGATCCAAAGCTGGTTACGACAAACATGTCCACCCATGAACTTTCTGTGAAGGAGACCTAGTTCTCTCCTATGACCAAGCCCACGACAAGATTGGTAAAGGGAAGTTTGAATCCATGTGGCAAGGCCCTTACATTGTGCATACCTTCCTCAGACATGGGGCATACATTTTAACTGACTCAGAAGGCCACCCTTTGCGCAACCCCCGTAATGGGTTGTATCTTAAATGTTTTTATCCTTAAACAAACCCGCGACCCCATTGGTCCATATTGTACAGTTTGCTTTCCTTTTTGTTTTTCACTTTCTTACCGCAACCTTACATTCATCATTTTTGCATGATCACAAATGGACCATCTTCCACCTCATTACATGGGATTCGCCGATGGAGGAAGCCGCTGGTCTCCAAACCTGGCCTCTGCAGCATGGGTCTTATATTCCCCTTCACATGAGTTGATCCACCATGACGGAATGTGCATAGGCGCTGCTATCAATAACCAGGAAGAATATGATGTTGTGACTGGTCTCCTGACTACTTCCCTTCAGATGGGAATATGTCACCTTCATGTGTTCCTTGACTCCCAGCTACTTGTCTCCCAGCTCAACAACTGCTACCAGGTGCGTGATCCTTGCCTCTTTAGAAAGTTCCTGTGCACAAAACATCTAAGCCGACGATTTGAATCCATATCATTCACCCATGTCCCAAGAGCTCAGAATAGTGTCGCAGATCAAATGGATAACAACATCCTATATTGGCATATTAATCACACCATGTAAACCATCCATCATGCATCATCATACCATATCATCACAAAAAAAACAAAAAAAAAACATATAAAAATCCCAAAAAGACTGCATCTACAACAAGGGGCATCCATGTGCCTACCATCAAATAATATTTGCATCCATGTGCAATAACATAAACACATAACTATACAGGGGCATCCACATGCCTATCCTAAACACATACTATTGCATCCATGTGCAATACATAATACACAATCAACAAGGGGCATCCACGTGCCTATCATCATGCATCCACATGCACTACACATATACAAGAGACCACAAGCGCATCCACGTGCGTACAATAATCATAACCGCAAAAGATGCATCCATGTGCATATCTATATCAAAAACCATCAATGTTATTCAAATGTCCTGAGTACCTCAGCTCTCAGCTATACAAAAAATGTATATACATAGAAAAGCCTCATACAATACATGCCGTAGCTACAAAAAACCCCGAGTGTCCATACACATCGGGGGGGAGTCCTCCGTACTCCCTAATGAGAGTCATACCCTCCATCACTTCCTGTATCGGCCGCCTCCGAATCCTCACCCCGCTCCTCCTCTGGAAACTCATCATCCCCTGAGGGATCCTGCGCCCTACTCCTATCCACCAATATAGCCACCCGAATCGCAATCGATCGGAAGTCCCGTGGAGCCTCGAGGCAGTCCTCCATCACCTCCCGATCCAGGTCCCGCCACCCCTCATCAGTCACCCCAACCAGTAGATGATCTAGGAGAACCCGTAGGGACTCCAAATTCCCCTCAGCATCCCATCGACGCACCTCCTCTCAGTCTGGCAAGGCTGGAACAGCCACATGTCCCCTGCGATTTATGTGTCCCTATGGCGGCCTTGGTCCAACATCTGCATCACATCCGAGAATGTACATAGTCAGTACTAGCATATACATCTATCAACCCCAAACATACACAAAATATGACATAAAACAATCAAACGGGTAGATACATACCATCTGGCCCCCATGCCTGCCCTGAAGGTCGTGGCGCCTCTGGATCTCCTATGTAATCCATATCCTTGTATGGATAGTCGTCCAAAGTCAGCGGCATTTGTAACCACTGAAGGTAGAGCTCCCCTGTGAAGTATCTCCCGACCTCTCCGCCACCCCGTCGGCGCATCATCTGTCCCCACCGTACCATGCGTGGCTCCCTCAGCCCTCCTGCCCTAATCGGCACCCGTGGCCGTAGTGTTGGTACCCACTCCATAAATAAGGCACAGAGGAAGGATCCATAGCAGAATCCCTTTCCAGATTCCTTGACCGAGGTCAGCTATCGCTGAACGCAGGTGAGGAACATCTAGGCCTAGGCAAAGTATGTGCCATGCAGCACTCGCTCCACTAACTGCATCTGTCCCCCTGACACTTGTTCGGGCGCCTGAGACCCCAACACCCGAACCATACACACCACAATTGCTCGCACTGCTGGCTCCTGCAGGTCCACAATACGAAGTACATTTCTATGCACTTCAGCCTCCGAAACGTAGTAGTGCTCCAGCATCTCATCTACGTCTACGTCCGCAGACACCCATGGTTGTGTATCCGCCACCCTGCCCAAATAGGGTAGTCCCATCAAGAAGCAGACATCCGCTAGGGTGAGATCCACCCTCTCCCCCTGTACCATGAACGCCTGTATATCCGGGTCCCAAAATCCTACCACATCAATAGCTTTGTTGAACGCATCATAGGTACCTGTGCGAACTTCAGAAGCCCGCACAACCCCAAGGTCGACCGAACATGCCGATCCTCCCAGATGAACTCCATCAGGTCATCGGGGATCTCCTGCTCTTGCCATAGCACGATCAACGTCCTGTCAATCAAACAATGAACACTCATTAGGCCCATGTCAAATAAATAACCATTACCCCCCCCCCCCCCGGGATAACCCTAAAGCACGATCCATATTGCGGCTTCCGGGCCCCTTGCCGCGATCTCAGATCGCAGCTCTCAGGATTTGAGTCACGATCGCAAATCGCGGCTATCAGGGCTACAGTAGCGGTCGCGAATCATGGATTTCCCAATCCGAGTCGCGATCTCGGACCGCGACTGTAGAAGCTGAACTCGCGATCCAGGATCGCATGTGCAGCCTCAGAACTCGCGATCCCAGACCGCGATTGCACCCCGGAAACCCGCAATCCATGCCCTCGTGGACCGTACAGACCCCCCTGGGGACCCACAACCCCGCCTCGAACCCAACAAAAAATTATAGGTATGAGTTTAACGGAATACCTACAACTCACAGATCTTAAATCAGCTGGTCGGATCGTCCAGAAACACCACCTAAGCTCTGGTCCACTATGATCTCCTGTCAAAGTCAACAGTCCAACTGACACTTGTCATGATGGGTCCACTTACTATTTATAGCCCATTGACTTTTTCTTGTTTTGGCCATTCTGAATCCATACGGAGTCCATTCTCCAAACCGTTTCCACCACTGGAATCAGCACGATGAGACCGTCATGATGGTCGACTTGTTTTCTTATTTTTTCTGCACCATTTTTTAGCATTCTTTCTAGACACCTCTCGTCGCCTCGGTTTACGTGCCACATGGGTTGTATCCCATTTTTTATATACTTTATGTCGTCGGATTCATTTTTTCGCGCTCGTGATGATGCTTGAGATCATTTCTCGCTCTCACCCCCAGATTTTTCGGGTATTTTTTCCAAAATTCCCCCCGTCGCCTCGGTTCCCGTGCCACCTCGATCGTTATCCATTTTTGACACTTTTTATATCGTCGGATTTAGTTTTTCGAGCTCGTGATGATGCTTGAGATCATTTCTCGCTCTCATAAGGAACAGTTTCAACATTGTGTCCCGGCACCTTGTCACCTCGGTTTGCGTGCCACATCGACCGCCATCGAATTGTTACACATTTTTACATGAGCCATTCACTCCATTCATACTGCAATTATTTCGTTATTTTTCCACCATTCATCATCCCGTAAGGAGGCCTACCAAGTGTTCCCCCCCACCCTCATTCTTGGTTCTCATCAATGTCCCTTGATTGAGCACTTCCTCCTTGCCTGGCCATTCCTTTTGTTCGGTATAATTTTATCCATTTTTTGGGCCGGACAAGTCCTTTACAAAAAAGGCACTTAGGGAGTTTCTGTTAAGCTCTTTTCTGATTCCTAAAAGAATGAAAAGATCGCCGAGAAATCTTGCTTCCTTTCATGCTTGTTAAAGTACCTGAAAGGGCGTTTATCTGGTATAAGTTTAACCATTTTCCGGACCTGGTAGACTAATTACGAAAAAGGAATACTCTAGTCACACCGAAAAGAAGAGTTCTTCATTTCCCTTTTATGCTTTTTCGGGCCTTGGAGACTAACACACGAAAAAGAACCCCCCTGGAGTCTTCTTATTGCTTTCAGACTCTCTAAAATTGAAAGCAACCACGAGCATGCACTGTCCTGGGCTCATACAAATCCACACGATGGTACCATTCCATTATTTCAGAGTCTTCTTATCTCTTTCAGACTCCTTAAAATTGAAAGCAATCACGAGCATGAACTATCCTGGGCTCGTATAAATCCACACGATAGTACCATTTTGAGCACACTTCTTCCCGCTCCTTAAACCAAAAAGAAGTCCCCGCAGTGCCTCTCGGCACCATGATCGATCATCTCGGTAGAACCCCCAATCAAGTCACCTTTGTTCAAAGTATTCTGCAACCTCCTGCCATCTTACACCACCTTGAGTCTCACTCATCCCAGTGACCCTCCCTAATCCATTAAAGCTATGATCCCCTTCCCACTAGTCAGTTTCATATGCTGCCCGATGACCCTCGCCATCATACTTTGAGCAAAGGAAGTTTGAGTCCACCCACTCTACTTGCCCAGTTATTCCCCACCCCCCCAGTATGTCAGTCCTACCATCAATACTCTCACACTTCAGTTCTCCACCTCGTGCTCCTATCAAGGAAACATCATTGCCTTGGTAGTTGCAGGTCTCCCTCTGTCGACGCCAGCCCATCTATTGCAGAGGATAGACCCAGAGGTCCCTGCGCCTTGGACTCATCACCATTTGTGGTGAGTGCCTACAGACCATTTTGAGAGGATTCATCAGTGCCTCTCCGAGTGGTTGTTTCTCACATGCTCGACTTTAACACCTTGATCGCATCGTTGAGAATCATGCAGGGTATATATCCCTTCAGTCATTGGTCGAAGACCCCGGACTTCCCCCGACTCTAGAACATTAGTGAGTCACCTTGGAACACCCAGTTATATGTTCCCGTGGATGTCCGGGTTGCGTTGGCGATTGTATTCGGAAGCCATCCAATTATATGCTTCCTTGAGTACCCAGTTCAGTGTACCATTGAGGGTGTGACTCTCTGTCATTATGATCTTCTAGTTCATCAGTTCCTCTGGTACCATACTCAGCACTACTATTGATCTTCCAGTGTATCAGTTCTTCAGCTCAGACATGGTCAACCCAGGCAGTATATCCCATATTTGTGTCCCCTCTGGACCCTTATGATGTACACAGTGGTTCTCCATGTATCTTTCAGGTCCCCATTTTGGGGCCTCCTTATTATTGTATATATCCTGATACGAGCATGGGTATGCCTGCCTCGTCCATATATTGAGATTCTCCCTCATTCATTTTTTGAGGCCATGTATCTTTCTGGTCCCCATTTTTTGGACCCCATTGTTATTGTTATAGATCTTGATACGAGCATGGGAATGCCCGCCTCGTCCATATGTTGAGATTATTCCTCATTCATTATTGAGGTCATGTATTTTCAGTTTTTGCAGTTTGTTCGGGACCGTTTTTTTGGCCTCTAGTTCGCTTCTTCTCCTCTCCACATCCCAGGAAAACCATAAAAGACCTATGATGTCTATCGTCCATACGATGAGCTCCTTCCCTCACACATCAGGGGGCAATCTGTTAACACCCAAAAAGTGCTCACTACCTCATCTCCCTCATTACATGACTCATTTGTCCATATTTCCTACCATATTTGCCTCCAAAACCTTAAAAAACCATTAAAAAGCCTCCAAAAGGCCAAAAAACCTCATTTTTTCCCCAAAATAATTTAAATTCCTCCAAAAATAGCAAAAACCCTCTAAAAGGGCCCTAAATTCCCAAAAATCAAATAAAAGGGAATAAAAAATATTAAAAAATAAGAAAAAGAAGGAAAAAGGAAGCAAAAACCGTATACAATTGACCTAAACCATATGGTGCCCAAAACTATGGGTCAACACTCCACCACTAAAAAACCTATAAATAGGTGATGGAGGCTCCCCATTTCATATCCACAATTTCTCCATCCTTATGCTGCCAAAAATTCTCTTGAAACCCTAGCTCTCCACTTGGAGTGAATTTCCCACTTGAGAACCCCTTTGGCCCATATCCAAAACACCTTGGAAGAAGGAGAAGGAGCATCATTGGAGCTTGGAAGCAACCCTCCTAGACTACTACAAGAGCTTCACCAACCTCACATTTGAGGTAAACTTAATACAAAACCAATTTTCATCATCTTGTTATTTTCTTTTTATGCACATGCAAGAATAGTTTACTGTTGTTATTTACTATCTTGTTTACTGTTTTTACCATTTGTATTGAACTGCTACTAAGGAGTCCCTTCTCCTTAGTAGGTGCTCATTTGCACAAGCTAGGGTGAAAACCCTAACTACAGTTCTGCCTATGCGATCACGTACAAGAAGGGTAAGGACAATATGGTGGTAGATGCTCCTTCTCGCACATTTGATGACCCAGTTTCTCTTACACCTATTTCTTTGCTTGTTCCAAATTGGTTGCAATTTGTTCAACAGGGCTATCTCTTCTATGAACTCCATGCTTCTTCATCGGTAGGGCACTCTGGGTTCCTCAAAACATATGACCGGAAACAATGTAACTTCTTTTGGCAGGGACTAAAAATGACAATTCAACAGATGGTGGTTGACTATGATAATTTCCAGGTCAACAAGGGTGAAATGATACTCCTTTCGGGACTACTCAAACCCTTGCCCATCCCTACACAGATTTGGACAACTATTTCTATGGATTTCCTGGAAGCGCTCCAGTGGTACAATACCACATCTAAAAGGACACCATATGAAGCAGTCTATGGACAAGCACCACCAGTTCTTCTTCCATACACCCTTAGTAGCTCCCTAGTTCAGGAAATTGACTCGGTTCTTTGAAACTGTGATCAGATTCTTCTCATTCTGCAGGACAATCTTCACATGGCAAGAATTCGACTGAAACAACAAGCCGATCAACACCTTTCTGAGCTCACTTTTCACGCAGCTGATATGGTTCATCTTTGTCTACAAACTTCCAAGCAATCCTCCCTGAAACTCAAAGGGCATCAATGGCCCGGAATGCAACCCGAGGATGCTACAGGGGAACCACTCCTTCAGATTCTGCATCAATTTCCACATCTAAAGCTTTGAGGACAAATATTTTTCTAAGGGAGAGGGGATGTTAGGAACCTGTGTCAACCCTTCTCTTTACTTTGTTAGTATATTGTTATTGGACGCATATGTTGTTGCTTGGGTTTTCACCTAAGCTTGTGCAAATGAGCACCTACTAACTTCGTAGTAGCAGTTTCAATAAAACAGTAAAAAGTTGATGTAAAAAGTAAACAGTAATCTAACATGTGCATAATAAACTTACAGTAAATGGTAAAAAAGTCAGATCTTCCATGTAAAACAAATTTTATTTATAAAAAATAGATTTACAAAATACAGATTACCTCAAGGGTGAGGTTGGTTGAGCTTGAGTGGCTCTAGGGATGAGTTACTCCAATGCTCCAATGGTTCCTTCTCTTCTCCAAATGCAAATGGGGGATTTGGCCAAAAGGGGTTCACTCCAAAGGTGGATCAAAGCACAAATAAAGGGCTTAAGATCTCAAGAATGAATTTGGCAACATAAGGATAGGCAAGAATGTGGATGAATAATGGGGAGCCTCTATCACCATTTTATAGCTTTTGGGTGATGGAGAATACAACCATGGTTTAAGGTAACCAATGGTATTGGTAAAAATGGTTTAGGGTTTCTTTTTCTCTTTTTTCCTTTTTTGAATATATTTTTGAATTTTATTCCCTTTTAATTGATTTTGGGGAATTTTGGACCCCTTTGGAGGGTTTTCGGTGATTTTTGAGGAAATTTAATTATTTTGAGGAGAAAAAGATGGATTTTTTCCTTTTTGGTGGCCTTTTGAGAGTTTTTGAGTTTTTAGAGGCTAAAATGGTATGAAAAGTGGACAAATAGGTCATGTGACTAGGGAGATGAGATAGTGAGCATTTTTTGGGTGTTAACAGATTGTCCCCTGATGTGTGAGGGCAGGAGCTCATCGTATGGTCGATAGACATCGTAGTTTCTTTGTCGTTTCCTTGGGGTTTTGGAGTAGAGAAGAGACTGATTGGAGACTGGAACAACAGTCCCATACAAACTGCAAAAACTGAAATTACATGGCCTCAATAGTGAATGAGGAATAATCTTAATATATGGACGAGGCAGACGTACCCATGCTCATATCAAGAAATATAAATAATAATGAGGCCCAAAAAGGGGACCTGAACAATACATGGAGAACTAATGTGTACATCATAATGGTCCAGAGGGGACACAAAACCGGGATATACTCATGTTCAATACCATCGCTGATCTAAAGAACTGATACACTGGAAAAAGGAAACAATTGTTCTGAATGTGGTGTCAGAAGAGATGATGAACTACTGGATTTGAAGGTATCCAACAACTAGATTGAATCAGAATCTCAAGGTTACACTGAACTGTGTTTGAATTGTGTATTCGAAGAAGTATACAACTGGGGTACTTCCGAATACTGTCGCCAAGCGCAGCCCGGATATCCACAGGAACATGTGGCTGGTTGTTCCTAAAGTAGACTCACCAATGTGATAGAGTCAGGTGACATCGTGGGTCTTTGACTAGTAATTGAAAGGACCAAATACCCTGCACGGATCTCAATGATGCGATTAAGGTGTTGACGTCGAGCATGTGAGAAACAATCATTTGGAGAGGCACTAGGGACTGGGCGTAGATTAAATCAAATTGTTGGGCTTTGAGAATAGCTTCTTCGTCCGACTGGGGTTGTTCAGATGCTACATCTTTGGAAATTATGGAAGGAGAGATTTTAGGAACCAATCCAGGAAAATACAGTCATCCAACTTTATCTTGCATAAACTTCGGCGTTTACGCCACTCATGAATGTGATCAGTGATGTGGGTAGCTATGTTATTCCTGCAAGACAAGAGGATCTCTACTCCCGCGTCATAACGGACGAGTAGCTGAAAGAACTACAAAAAAGTCGAGGCAAAGGATGTGAAAGTGAGGTGGGTCCCATGAGGCTGCTCGATATACCACTTAGCTGCAGAGCCAGTAAAGGTTCGTTGCAACAAGCGTAGGTGGATGGAGTCATCAACTATGGAGTTGGAGGAACACCATAGATGGAAATACATAATGTGGTTTTGGGGATCCTCACCCGCCTTTCCCTCAAAATTATGGATGTCTTATGGGAGTTTGGTAGGCATGCGAGGCCATGTGGGATCATGTCGAATAGGATCATTCGTTAATATTGTCAGGTCAGGGAGGTTTAGACTAGCCATAAATGAAAAACTGGCAGAAGAATATGACATGGTTGTTAGGGTGTATGTGTTGGTGGTAGCATTGTTGAGCAGGCCACTGCCCCCAAAGGGAATATGAGACGTGATGGGGATGTGACCCCCAAACAGAGGTGTGATGTTGGTGTGGGAGGGGCCTATGCCTCCAAGTGTAATGTGAGTCACAGATGGGGTGGGATTGACTCTCGTAGCTGTTGGAATTGGAATAGTGACGGGGATGGTAGGTGTGGGTCCCATCGAGGGAATACCTAAGGTAGTTGTTGTAGTGGTGGCTAATGTGGTGGCTGGGGTAGTGGTGGATGCTCCACCAGTAGTCCCTACAAAGAATGGGTTAGAAGTCATGCCGACCATGGGGCTAGTTGGTGCTGTGTATGTAGGGTTTTCTAATTCTTCCTCAGAGTCAGATGTGAAATGAGGGGAGTCAGAATCGGGTGACGAGGCTCTATGTCAGTGACAAGTGGAGTCAAGTGACAAGGCTCTCCGCCTGTGACGAGTGGTGTCAAGTGAACCGTGCTGCGGGGGTTCACCCCAGAAATGATGAGAACATCTCGGGGACTCAATGGTGACATACGGATAGTAAAACTAGTAGGTAGTGGTGAGTGAAAAGCTCAAAAACCCTAATGCAACCGGGTGTGCAGGATGGGAGCACAAAAAATATGGCACTCAGGACAACAACAAACTCAAAACATTCACTGTAACAGTTGTGCTACGGTAAGAGGAGTGACCAGAAACGGTGGTCAGAAACCAACAAGCAAACAACTCCTAGAATAAAAAATGGTGTACATGCTAAACCAAGGGGAGGTAAGAGAGCATGCAAACGCTTAACTAAAAGGTATGCTGGATCAAACCAGACGTATCCTCTGCAAGGTGATGAAATCCAATTCAGACAATACGATAAGTAGAACCAAATGGATAAATGTCCCCCTACCGGGAGGGACGGTGGGTAAAGGAATCCCAGAAGAATGGCTACTAAGATACCCCGTTCATGACACATCCAGAAAGGTAAATCCACAGCTCCTGTTCTATCACCATTGTACTCCCACAAGGGTGGTACAACGAGAATAACGAGTAGGTAGCCTTCGGTTACTGAATGGATTGTGGTATTCCACTCAGGCCTCCGGAACCAGTCTTGCTACTTCGACCCTCCTAAGGGAGAGGCCTTTCCGAAAAATTGGTGTATAACCGTGTCAAAAAATACTAAGGGATTTTGGTACCCTAATGGACAACAACTATGTTTCAAGTGAAAAGTGACCGAGGGGTGTTATTTGGATACCTACCCCCCCCCCGTCCTACCTAACTACAAAGTTATTTTTATGTTCCCCAAGTGGGGTTAGAAGGTTGGTTGAGTTAAGTAGATTTTAAGGCTCACTTGTATTATGGTGACAGATTGTGTGCAGGTGAAATGATGTATCTAATAAGATGCCATGCTTGGGAAACAATATATCAAATGTAAGTGCTGAATTTAATTACAAATTCTAAAATTTAACTGTAAATGCTAAAAAAATTCTTTTTCAATAAAACTACTGAAAAATATCCAAAATGGTACAGTAAAGCAAATAGCAGAAAAAGTAAATGAATATCTAGGGCTGCAAGTAAAACAGTAGGCTGTCAAGGTGTAGGGGAGATGGCAGAAAAATGTGGGCCGAAATGGGTGAAGAAAACTCAAAAGACAGATCGCAGGGTTCGGGTCGAAATTGCGACTGTCTGAGACAAAACTCGCGATTGGGATCGCAACTATCTGGGAAAATCTGGCGATCTGAGTCATGGCTGAGGGGCTGCAAATCGCGATTCAAATCGTGGTAGAGGGTCGGAAACAGGCGATCGAGCTCGCAACTTAAGGAAAAAAGGATGCTATCTGGATCGCTGGGTTTCGGGTCAAAACTCTAGGTTCTGGAATCGCGGCTTTTGGCTAAAAAGCTGCGATCAGGATTGCGACTGTGGATTAGAAAACCTGCGATTTACTGCACGAAAAACGACCGCTGAAACGAAAGCCGAAATGAAAAAATAGGGATTGTAGAGGTTGTAGAAACAACAAAGGGCTAGGGAAGCAAGCTATAGGCTTAATGGTAAACCAGATCTACAATAATAAATCTAAATAACAACTAAAATAAGAACAAATCTAAATCTAACCAGAGATTCAAAGACCAGCGGAGTTGCCAAAAACTGTTGCTTGGGTTTTCACCCAAGCTTGTGCAAATGAGCACCTACTAACTTCGTAGTAGCAGTTTCAATAAAACAATAAAAATCTGATGTAAAAAGTAAACAGCAATCTAACATGTGCATAATAAACTTACAGTAAATGGTAAAAAAGTCAGATCTTCCATGTAAAACAAATTTTATTTGTAAAAAATAGATTTACAAAAGATAGATTACCTCAAGGGTGAGGTTGGTTGAGCTTGAGCGGCTGCAGGGATGAGTTGCTCCAATGCTCCAATGGTTCCTTCTCTTCTCCAAATGAAAATGGGGGATTTGGCCAAAAGGGGTTCACTCCAAAGGTGGATCAAAGCATAAATGAAGGGCTTAAGATCTCAAGAATGAATCTGGAAGCATAAGGATAGGCAAGAATGTGGATGAATAATGGGGAGCCTCTATCACCTTTTTATATATTTTGGGTGATGGAGAATACAACCATGGTTTAAGGTAACCAATGGTATTGGTAAAAATGGTTTAGGGTTTCTTTTCCTCTTTTTCCCTCTTTTTTCCTTTTTTGAATATATTTTTGAATTTTATTCCCTTTTAATTGATTTTGGGGAATTTTGGACCCCTTTGGAGGGTTTTTGGTATTTTTTGAAGAAATTTAATTATTTTGAGGAGAAAAAGATGGATTTTGGCATTTTTGGTGACCTTTCGAGAGTTTTTGAGGTTTCACAGTCTAAAATGGTAAGAAAAGTGGACGAATAGGTCATGTGACTAGAGAGATGAGCTAGTGAGCATTTTTTGGGTGTTAACATATGTTTTGCAAGTCATCCTGTAGTATTTATCGATCCATAGTTTGTATTAGCCCATGGTATTGACCCATAGTATTGGACGCATATGCTTTGTAAGATGTCCCGTAGTATTATATGTCCCATGGTATTGACCCATACTATTGGGCATAGACTTAGTATATAAGTGTGTGTTGAGGCCAATGAAGGTACGGTGAAGTTATTTGTATTGAGCTTGCTCAAATGAGGTTTCCCCCTCAAAGTGGTCTGCGATCAATAAAGCGATTCTGAGTTCTATTATTTCTGCTATCTCGTGTATTCTCATTAATTAATTGTTGCAGTTTCATCACACTGACATAACTAATATAACCATAATAATGACAATTACTACTAATGGATCAAAGCCGACATCAAAACTAATGTAATGAACCACAATATAGGGGTAAATGTGCCCATATTTAGGGCTTAACACTTTCATCTTGAAAAGAAAGGTTGAAAGTAAAAATATGGTGATGGCAACTAGAAGAACCACCTCCAACACATATAGAAAGAATATTTTTCCTTTTTATAACCCACCTCAAAGGTCGACACCTCAAAAACTAAATGAAATAAGAGAAAAAGGTCTATTATTCAATTGTGACAGCAAGTATTGTAAGGGACATAAGTGTGGTGAGAAGAAATCATTCTACATAGGTTGTGAAGAGGAAGAAGTAAAAGAACAAGAACTATCTCCAGTAGTAAAAATAGAAGAGATTACTCCTGAAAAAATTACTCCCACCATATATTGTCATGCATTGGCTAGAATTAACACTCCTCAAAATATCAATATCTAAGGATATATCAAAAAGAAAAATGTAACAAAGTTGATTGATTCTAGTAGTACTCATAATTTCATTCATTGTAAACTGGCCAAAATTCTCAATTGATTTGTATATATAGCACCAGAGTTTCAAGTAATGATTGCAGATGGAGGAAATATCAATTGCTTAGGAAGATTCCATAATATCATTCTTACTATGGGGGAATATGTTTTGAATAGTCATATGATTGCTATCCCAATCGGTGGTGTTGATGTTGTTTTAAGGGTTCAATGGTTACAATCACTGGGAACATTGGCTTTTAATTTTCAAGAAATTTCCATGAACTTTTCTTGGGAAGTAAAATAATTTGAATTAAGGGGTATCATAGGGAATACAAGCAAGGTGATAAGCTCTAATGGTATGACAAAATTGTTGAAAATGGGACATCAAGGTGTAATTGCACAATTATCCTCACTAGATGTTCAAACATCTAAGCCTTCTATTCCTCTGGATCTCCAAAGGATCATTCATCAGAACTCCAAGGAATTTGAAGATATTCCAAAAGGTATTCCACCTACTCGAGATATTGATCATGCTATTCACTTAATTCCAGGAAGTGTTCCTCCTAACATCAAACCTTATAGATACCCCCATGGCCAGAAGAGTGAAATTGAGCATATGGTTGAAGAAATGTTAGAGGATGGTGTTAAATTTTGAGCATTAATTCACAATACTCTTGGATCTTTGCTGAGAGAATAACATATATAGTATATCAATGCATAACAATCACAATAAGCATGACAAGCATCACAAGAATCAAAAGCATGAGAGACAAAAGACACAGAGTTTCCATGGGGAAAACCCTAAGGTGAAAAACCCCACAACTTCCTCAGAGATAGAGAGAGCAATGGATCAACCAAAGTACAACCAAAATACACTTGAGATAGTCTCCTAGTAGCAGATGATCCTCCTCCTCACTAGTGCGCCACTTTCTGAGTCAGAGAAGTGTGACTTTCCGAATGATCCAAATAGAGATCTCCCGATCTCTATTTATACTTAACCTGTTTGCCCAGTTACACTATGGGGCCAACTTGTATATCTAGATACATCCATAATATAATATATATTTCAGGGCCAACCCCACACATGGTGGTCTAATAACCCATCGGCAAGTACACACACTTGCGACACTTGTCAATCCACATGACGACACTTCCTTATAGAGGAATAACACATCTCTAATAAGGGTACAATAAATATATATGAAATGCATAGATGAAATACATTTTGAAGTTACATATACATCAACAGATGGAATAATTAGGCCTAGAAAAAGTTATTACTTTTCACTAGTGGTAATGGTACACAAGAAGGAAGGATCATGACGTATGTGTCCATATTATAGAGAGATTAAAAAAATCACCAATATTAAAGATAAGTTTCCCATTCCTGTCAGTGATGAAATGTTAGATGAACTACATAGAGTAGTTTACTTCAAAAAGTTTGATATTCGTTCAGGGTATCATTAGATTAGAATGAAGGAAGAAGACATCCCAAAAACAAAATTCAGAACCCATGAAGGTCATTATGACTTTTTGGTCATGCCTTTTGGCCTTACGTTCATGCACCTTCCACATTTCAAGGTTTGATGAATTCCATTTTCAATCCCTTCCTTAGAAAATTTGTATTATGTTTTGATGATATACTAATCTATAGCAAGTCTTTGGAAGCACATGTTCAACATGTTGACAGGGTGCTACAACTACTAAAGGAGTAGCAACTATATGCAAAAACTTCCAAATGTTTCTTTGGGGTAAAGGAAGCAGAGTATTTGGGTCATATTGTATCTCATGAAGGTGTCAAGGTAGACCTTAACAAAAACTAAAGCCATTATGGACTAGTCAATTCCCAAAAAATTGAATAATCTTAGAGGATTCTTAGGTTTGATAGGGTACTACCGCAAGTTTGTTCAGAACTATGGAAGAATAGAAGCACCTATGACAACATTATTGAAGAAGGAAGCATTTTCATAGACTCCAGAGGAAACTCAAGTATTTGAACAAATTAAAGAGGCAATGTGCGAAGATCATGTTTGACCACACTAGACTTCACAAAAACCTTCATTATGGAATGTGATGCCTCACGAAATGGAATCGGTGTTTTTCTAATGCAATAAGGGCAGCCACTTTCTTTCTAAATTCAACCAATCAAGGGAAAGAACTTACAGAAACCCATTTATGAGAAGGAAATGATAGAAATACTTCATGCACTTAAGCAATGGCATCCTTACCTAATAGGTAGGCACTTCAAGGTCAAAACATATCATGATAGTCTTAAATACTTCTTGGAACGGAGGTTATCTTTAGAAGAGCAACAAAAATGGGTAACCAAGATTCTAGTATATGACTTTGAAATCATCTATAAAAAGGGGAACCAATTGTTGTGGCATATGCACTCCCTAGAAAATATGAGGATGTAGAGGCATTGCTTTACGTGATTTTGATTATACAACCCGATTGGGTAGTAGTATCAAGGGAAGAATGGAAGAATGACTTATCTATGTGGAAACTCATTCAAAAGCTACAAAAGGATCCCAATGTATCATATACTTTTGTGTGGAAAAATGATTCACTATGGTATAAAGATCACTTATATATATGTAAGAACTCACAACTCAAACAAAAGATCCTTTTGGAATTACACACCTCTGCTATAGGTGGGAACCCTGGATTCCTAAAATCATACCACGGGGTCAAGAAGGAATTCTTTTGGGAAGGTCTTAAATATAATGTTCAAAGGTTCATGGAAAAATGTTTGGTTTTCCAACAAAATAAGGTTAAAACAGTTAAGACCCTAGGTATTTTACAACCAATAGAAATACCTTGTCAGCTTTGGGAGGAAGTCTCAGTGGATTTTATCACAGATCTACCCAATTCAGAAGGGAAGAATTTTTTATAGACTTACAAAGTATGCACACTTATGTACACTCTCTCACCCTTTTAATGCAATTATAGTTGTTCCAACCTTCATGGAAATAGTTCATAAGTTACATGGAAACCCAAATATTATTGTAAGTGATAGAGATCTAATTTTCATTGGAAAATTTTGGACTGAATTATTTTTTTGTTTAGGTACCCAGTTGGATCACAGTTCTTCTTATCATCCTTAATCTAAAGGGAAAACTAAGATAGTGAACAAATGTTTGGAAGGTTATCTTTGCTCCTTTGCATCTGATAAGCAAACGTAGTGGGTGAAATGGTTATCTTTGGTAGAATGATGTTACAATACTTCCTTCCATATGTCATAAAAAATGTCTCCATTTATGGAGCTTTATGGGTACCATCCTCCATCTATCACATCTCCCTTAAAAGTAGAATATAAAGTTCAAGCTGTGGAAGATCACATAGAGCACCAACAAGAATATCTCTAGTTACTGAAGGACAAACTGGTTATGTCAAAAAACAAGATGCAACAACAAGCATATCAACGTTACAGTGAAAGTATTTTTGAATAAGGGTATTAGTTATTTATTAGGCTACAACCTTACAAACATATGTCCCTAAAGCAACTAAATAAATACAATAAATTAGCACCCAAGTACTATCATCCTTATAAAGTGTTGCAGAAGATTGGTGGTATGGATTACAAATTGGATTTCCCTTCATCTTCAATGGTACACCTAGTTTTCCATGTTTGTTGCTTAAATAAGGTAATAGGAGACAAGATCCCAATTCAAACTATCTTGACGGAGCTTGATGATATTGGAACCTGAAAAAATCATTGAAACAAGGACCAGAAAACTATGCAATCAAGCTATTGTTGAGTACCTCATCAAGTGGAAGAACTTACTAGTAGAATATTCAACCTGGGGATATGATTCCTTCATAAAAACGCATCCACAACTAATCAAGCGTTGAGGACAACAATTGTCTAAAGGGGAGGGTCATGTTAAGCCCTAAATGTTGGCACATTAACCCCTATATTGTGGCTCATTACATATTATTGATGTCACCTTGGGTCTATTAGTGGTCATTTTCATTAGTAATTGTATATTAGTTATGTCATCTTGGGTCCATTAGTTGTAATTATACTTCTTTGTCTCCTATATATAGGAAGGAGACCTTTTCATTTGAATCATATCATCTTGTATCGTCTTGTGTACTTAGTACATTGTATAAGGAGGTTTCCCCCTTGAAGAGGCTTGTTATTAATCTATTTTCTTTATTATTAAGGTGTGGATTACTCTTTCGGGTCTATTTATGCTCTTTTCATGCTCTTTTGGGGAATTTGTTTCATAACATTAAATCCTCTAATTAATATTCTAGATTGGTGTTTATTTTTCTCTATCTACTTTAATGGTGTTGGAAAACTAATCCTTGTGGATTTAGTAAATTGTATTAATTATTCACTTACTTTTCATATGAGAATATTAAACATCATTGAGAATCCAAGAGACGACTTTGAATATGTAACAAGGGTCACATCATTGTATTTATATGTGTACATTCATAATATAAAATGAACATTCATGCATATTCTTTAATTGGTTGTTCCAACGCTAGTATGAGAGTGGGGATCTACCATAACGTCTTTATCTATTGTCAATCCTATTCCGTCAGATCTAAGATATGCCTTCTACCTTCTTAGTATTGAATATTCCCTCATCCTACCACTTCTCTCTGTAGTATGACATTGTTCTTCTAAGTATTAGGTATCAGTGAAACATTTTTCTCCTAACCCTAATTCATGTTGTTATGTCCATATATTACTACCTACATTTGGTCATTGGTGAATGTTTTGATCGCTATCTTTGCATATGAATGACCTTCAGTAGAGGGAAAATCAAGGTGAGGTCCATTAGATGATCCACTGTTGTTGCATGTTTGAGGTCAACTATCTAGAGGATTCATACCTGCATAACCAATAACCAAACCTGTGGATTCCCTACACCACCAAAACCTATGTGTGATAACCAGGCCTGTGTGGATTGTTCCTTACCGGTTTGAGGTATTTACCTATGTGGAGTATTTACTCACTCATAATCTTGAGGAAAGTGCCTATCACCACGGCCTAAGATGGCATGTTTGGGATCTCTATCCCCCTCAAGTGGATAGTTAAAACTGCTGTCAAATATCATCCCTTATCATATTTAAATGAATTCCTCTTTTTGTAAATTCTCTTTCAAATGCACTGATATTGACCTGCAAAAAAGGAAGGCTACAACTTGGTTTTTAAGTGGACCAGGCCTTCAATTTCCTTCGATGGCATGTGCGTAGAGTCCTCACAATACCTATGTGGACATTATTTCCCTCCATCTTTGTGTACCTGCTCTTGCTATAGATGGACACGGTACGGAAGCTGCAAGTCCCAATCCTAATATCAACATGGAATCCGGTGCAGCCTCTCTCGCCTACGTTCCCTTTATCGTAGTAGAAATTTTAGGGTGCATCGTTTCTTTCTTCTTTCATTGAAATTATGTGTAATCAAATTCAATTAAAATAATTTTAGGATTGTGATGGCTTTTATCTCAACTCTTTGTCTACTTCTCTATGTGTGTTGTCTTTGTTGGATAAACATTTCCATGCATTTTTGGGTACAATGTCGAATCAAATTAAAATAACATCGATATTGCATGCAACTATAAAATGTCTATGGTTCAACCAATTTTGAATCCTTACCATATTTTTGGGGTCAATTTTATGTTGTTGTTGCATCACAAAAGGATTGGAGTTATTTTGGCTAATGAGATGGTACTCAATAATACTGTACAAGCTATCATATTTTTATCGCTACTTAAACATTTGGACAAATATCTGGGTCCCCATTTGGTTGTTTGTTTAGGTTCTATTTTAGAGAATTGGGAAAGACAATTTAAAAAATGGTTTCCTTCATTCATTGTCGTTCAATGTGGTGTTGGTATGCTATTCACTTTTTGAAAGACACAATTCAAAGATGATTGTAAAGTGTTAAAGAAGTGGAGATGGAATTGTGTTCTTAATGTCTGTCATGTAGAATGTAAAGAAATGGCTAATGCTTACAGGAACACCACTACAAAATGATCTTGGGGAATTGTGGTCACTTTTGGAGTTTATGATGCCAAATATTTTTTAAACTACTTATGTGGATTTGAAAAAGGCTCTAAGTGATTAGGTAGAAGATACAAACTTGATTGCTCGTATCTTATCAATTTTGTGACCATTTATTCTAAGGAACTTAAAATCAGATGTTATGTGACCTCCACCACACTTCCGTTGTGACAATGGTGACATCTAATGATGGAAACCAACTTGGGACATGATTGAATTTGTAAAACCCTACAGAAAAAAATATTTATTTGGAATACTCTACCATGATGTAGAATGGATTCAACAACAATTTGTAACTTGCAAATAGTATTTTGTAAGTTTACTTGTTTCTTGGTACTTGTAATAGTTTTTGGTGAGTGTCAAATAAAATTAAGTTGAATTGTATCGGGTTCATTCTCGGTATAAATCGACACCCTCCATTTTCTGAGATTGATTCTTATTTTTAAAGACTGGAGGTGCAAGAAGCCCTCATAGATCTCAGCACTAAAAGGCTTGATGTTTTTCCAATAATTCATAGTTTAGATCATGTTATTTTGTGTCTAGTTTTGACACTCAAAACCACCATGATATATTTGGATAGGTATTATGTCTAGCTCCGACACACAAACCTATCTCTTTGGTATATATTACCATTGGAGGCATAGCCATGCACTTTTTCCATCACACCTAAGAAATGTTTCTTGCTTCTCATCTTGTACTTGGTAGGGGGACATCGTGGATTGGCAGTCAAACTTCAATTTTTGAAGCCTTCTCAATATGCCATATTTCATGGTAATCAAACATTTACACTATGAAAATAAGCAAGACTAAGCCACAACCAAAACCAAATCCTTGAGCCAGATCCATTTTGAGAGTCACAGATTTAGCTAGAAGATACATATAGAGCCATGTTCTAGAGCACCCATTGGTTTGTGGTCATCCTAAAACCACCTATTGGTTTGTGGTCATCCTAAAACCACCCAATTAGTAGAATACTTATAGCTTCTGCTAGACATCAATTTGTAGATATCCTTAAACCACCATTTTCCAGAGGGAATCACCAAGCCTTAGATCCAAGTTCCATAGGGAATAGTTGATCCTGAACTTGAGTTAGAGCCAAGTTCTAGAAGGAACCATTGATCCAAAATTACAAAGAGGTCCAAGTTCAAGAATTTGTGGGAATCCTAAAACCACCATTTAGTATAAACACCATCATTTTTTCCTTCTAATGACCTTTTTGGTTTGTACTCATCCAAAGGCACCAAGTTTATGGTCATCCTAAAACCACTGATTTAGAGAGCACTTCATATTTTACCACTTATTAGAAGATTTCAACTTCTACTAAATTACTTTGCACAGGGTTAGATTATCAAGTAGAAAACGTTCAGCATTTGGTCATTTTCCACCTCTAGTTTTCAGCTCTCTTTCATAAGATTCTTGGACTCAAATACACCCCTTCGGGTTATAGAGGGGAATGTTGGAAACCTAATCCTTCAAGGATTTGGTAAATTGTATTTATTATTCACTTAGTTGTAGTATGTGAATATTAAACATCATCGGGAGTCCATGACACCACCTAGAATATGAAACCAAGGGTCACATCATTGTATTTATATATGTACATTCTTCATGGAAAATGAAAATTCCATGCTTAATAATTCTTTAATTAGGTGTTCCAACTAATAGTCTATACTCTTTTAAGAACACGCTATTATGAAAATACATATAGTTATAAAATTTGTTTTACATATATTAAATATTTTTGTTATTAATTTATGTCACTTTTCTTCTTTTTGGAAAAAAAATATACTTTATATTAAAAAAAGAATACAAATCACTTTCATGTGTCTAAGCACTCAATTCATTATCATAAAGATACTAAGATTAACTATAATTCACTAACCTCAAAACAATTATCTCAAAATTAAGAATTCACCAATTATATACACTTTATAAGTGTCTCGATATTTCTAACACCTCAGTATGATTCTATCTTATTACAAAATTCCATCAATACATAAAACTCAATAAAAGCATCAAGAAAAAAGACAAGACCTACAAAACATTTCAAATAAAAATATATTGTCAAAGATTCAATTTGGTCTCTAATGAGACCCTCTTTATGTGTTCTTCCAACCAAAGAAAACCTAAAGACTCATCCAAACCATGTTTAGACCATTTATTAATAACAATATTTAACTCCCTATAAACATGATTGAAAGTAGTTTGCTCAAACTGAAATAAATTCTCTATAAATTGAGTCACCAATGGAAATAAGATTACATTGTTGATTTTTTGGTCCAACCATTTAATTACCAATAAAGAGTATCAAGATAATTATAGAATATGAACACCTTTATATAGGGCCACCATGTAATAACCCCGATTCAATTATAAGAAAAAGTTGTACCTAAAGAGTATCAAGATACTTATAGAATATGAACACCTTTATATAGGGCCACCATGTAATTACCCCGATTCAATTATAAGACAAAGTTGTACCAATAAAGACTATCAAGATACTTATAGAATATGAACACCTTTATATAGGCCACCATATAATTACCCCGATTCAATTATAAGAAAAAGTTATGTTGATTTGATTATAAAGAAAAAGTTTATAGAATATGAACACCTTTATATAGGCCACCATATAATTACCCCGATTCAATTATAAGAAAAAGTTATGTTGATTTGATTATAAAGAAAAAGTTTTTGTAGTTTTGGTTGCCACTGCGGGTGTACTTTTGTTAAATAATTTGCGTTACATTGATTTATAAATTTCTTAAGCAATGTTGCATTCTATCAAAATATAATGCATTCATCCAAGTTGCACATAAAATAGAAATAACATCATTGCCTTTTATTATGGAAGTGATAATGACTACTATAGCAACTACCATGATCTTAAAAACCTCACACAATAAAACCTAAAAATATATGGTGCCAATGAACCCCAATTGTTGTTGTAGATGAATTCGGACTCGATAGGGCAGAAATCGATCTTCACCAATGAACTCTTCCTCCTTCCTGACAGAGATCATGGATTCCCTCAATAATTGGTGACTAGACGATGAACTCAGCCTTCATTTGTTGCTTCGACCCTTTAAGAGATTCGGATCTCCCTAATCAAAGATCGGCCTCTCTTACTGAATTCATCCTTCTCACATATTTTGGTTTCCTCAAGAACTTTGGTCTCCTCTGAGCTGTTATGGCCCTCACAAGCATTCAAACACCAGTGGTTCCAACTATTAATGAATTCATACTCACTTATGTTGTATTTGGTCTCTCCATGAAACCCTCAATCAATTCATGCTCCACAGTAGAGCTCGGACCTCAATTCCCCCACGAGCAAGATGGCACGAAGATTGGAATCGGCCTTCCACACAAGATGATTCCCTAGTTAGTGAATTTGATCCCCAATAATAGATGACGCCTTTAGCAAAGAAACTGGATTACAGATGAACTTGAACTCCCTCAATATTGATGCAAATCCTTTAGATAAAGATAGTAAATAGCTAGGGTTGATTTCACACCACTGAAACCAAACGAAGGTGGATGGGTTTTGTCAAACCCAAATGAAAAATATAGACCCCTCTAGATGGTCACAAGAAAATATCAAATCAACATGTCCATAATGGATGAGTTTTTCCTCTTTTATCTTTTTTTGAACTCAATACTATGGTCAATACCATGTAACATCCAATGCCACTTACCCTCTATTTGTAAGCATCGCTCCTTTTTCCAAATTAAGTGGCACCAAAGTGACTCCCAGTCTTGTTGACTATAGCTTATGGGAGTCTAATAGGATACTATGTTATCCTGTTGGAAACCCCAAGCACAGGGGGACATCACACACCATTGAAAGTGATCTAACAACCATATGTTCTACTAAATTATTAGAACCACTACCCAAATTAGCTCTGAATTTGAATTCATGTTTTTCCTCTAAATATAATAATCCCCAACTTGTGCACAATTATTGTATTCCCACTAGAACAAGCACCATTAATAAGTCCCCAAGGGAAACCCTTTCCTTCAAGAAGAAGAAAAAAATGCTTTTGTTATTCTTTCGAATCAAAAAGTACATGTAATGTAATGTTCAAAATTGTTCATTAGATCATGAATAGTCTAGACAAGTCCAAAATTACAAAAGGATCAAAACAAACGTCCAACAAGTCGCATAAAACAAAAAATGTTGCGAGTAGTAAAAACAGAGCATCATAAGATGTCTAAAAACAAACCAAAATAAAGATCAGTCAAAGCCAATATAATTGACCATCTTGTTCCAGATGATCATCAATATATTCTATACATAATTTTATAACCACAAATTTTATACATAATTTTATAAAATTAAGCATTATAAAAATTATGTAACCACAAATTTTATAATGATAAAAAATTTATACCCACATATTTTTGTAACCACAAATTTTATAATGATAAAAAAATTATACCTACAGATTTTATACATAATTTTATGCATGATAAAAGTTTCATGTCCATGCATGAAACACCAATATTTCTATTAAAAACTCTTAATTTCCTTTATCTTCAAATTCTAATAATAAAAAAGAAATTTATTATATCTATACTTTTTCTTTATAAAAATAATAATAATTTTCAGGTACCTCTAAATTTTGTAAATATTTTTTTTTTTTTATAATACAAACTATACTATAGAAATAACATTATTACATCACTATGATCCATCTTTTTCCAATTAATAAATTCTGCATCATAAACATTGTTTGGTCGAGCTACATACTCCCACTCTAACCCTTATTTTATGGCAGGCTAAAGTTATGTTGGATGTTATGGGACTAGCAATGTGTTGTTGCCATAACCGAAGGTGATGATCTTTGTTCTTATTAACTTACTCATGTTAATAAAATGGTAAAGTCATTACTTAGCCCTTATATTAAGTTGTTAACCTACGCTACATTGAAATGCTGGCACTGTCCTTCGAAGGTTGGTAGTTGAAAAGGTTTAAAGGCATGTACTTATGATTTTAAAGCTAATTAATAGCCACCATGGTTGCGAGTTCACAGTGTAGCCAGGACCTTTTATGGCTTACGCTGGACAGTGATATCTACCATCTATTTGGACAAGCATATGTTAAGGGTTTCGAAAGGGTTTTAAAGTGTTATTTGTTGTCTTAACCCCCATTATTACAATGCTGGTCTAAGAGCTCTGTGTTTGGCTATGGTAATGGAGATACCCACAATACCACTCAATTTTAATGGTAATTTCTTATTGGTTTTCTTGCGAGGTGAGAGGAAAGATGGTATCAACGTTAAGTGGCTTCTACCTCCAGTCTTCAACGGAAACTTCAACCGAACCTGGCTACCCACTTCCAACCTCGAACTACCCTTCGACAGGTAAGAGAATCCATTACCCTTAGCATTTTAAATTATATTCTTGTCTGGACTCATGTTGCTAAGTCTTAAAGGTTTATGTTCAAATGTGCAGGCAGGGGAGTGATAAGGGCGTCTAGGAGGAGCCTACCCCTAGACCTGTCTAGACATTTATAAGGTAAAAGAACTAAAATCAGTTTTTAATTCTGTAAAGAAATTCATTTTATAGATTGATTGAGTTATGGAAAAAATGATTGCAGGTGGTGGGCGCTGGCGAGGGTGGCGACAGGGTCACCTCCTCCCAAGTTTGCATCTTAGAATTCCCAGGTAGGCAACACCATACTCAGAATAGTTTAGTTTACACAAGTATCTTGTTAAAGAGCAGCCTGGATGCTAACTACGATTTTGGTTTACCATAGGTGGCGTTCGGCAAGGATTTTGAAGTTGGAATGGTTTAGTATTTTTCCTTCCTCAGATAAGTTGATTAATTAGTTAATTACTTGTTTTTGGGTCTATGAAATGATGACTGAGGGTTTCCTCGTTGTTCTGCTCCAGTGTTTGTTTTACACATTTTTAAAGCTACTCTGCTTGTAAAATCTAGGGATAAGGGATTTATAAAGATGCCATCGGGGATGGCTACAGCTTATCATGACTATAATATAATTTTGTTTCTCCTTTTATAAGGACGAGGGATGGAATTTCATCCACATGGATTGTGAATCCCCCTATAAAACTTATTGTACTATTTGTTTTGGTTAAACGTTTTCTTTTTGTATAAAGAAGAGGTGAATGCAGAATGGAAACCCTAGTTCATGAATACCCCTATTATATTTTGTGTTTGGGAGACCGCTTCTCGGTCTGTATCCTTAATTCCTAAGATATCCTTCTTTTATGGTTATCTCTTATATACATAGTTTCTTGTTAAAGGATTAACGTTGTTATAAAAAATGCTAGTTAGACGCTTGATCCAATACTATTTTATGGAGGATGGTATTTGATTTTATTTTTTTTGTTAGATGTAACATGATTTACACTTATAAACATATAACGTTTATAATACTCAAATAGGTTACGATCCGCACAGCTATGGCGTTTTTTATCTACACAGGGTTTATGAAAATGAAAAGATTAATGTTATTTAGCAGAGGCCTTTCAGTTCTCTGATCTAGCAATCGTTGTTATTACTATTATACAGATATGAAAATTTTGACAGTACCAATCGCTTACTTCAGTTATTGTGACCTTACTATGGTTAAACAAATTATATGAGCTAGAAAAATATATTTCACTTATTTCTTTTGATTGACCTTAATCCATACCAGTTTAGAGATTTATTGGAAATAATGTTTACTAGTTATCCTAGGAACTCAGATATAGTTTTGGCAGACAAAAATCTTGCCTCGGTATTATAATAAGATTAGATCTTGAATGATAGAAATACTTATATTTTGAATTAAAAATGGGAAAGGTATTTGAGTCAAAACAGAGTTGAAAATTAATACACGAATAATTTATGATCACTTAATAGCCTAAATAGAAATACTAAAGTTTATTTGAATTCGAAACAGAAAAGGAGATATAGATCTCGATTCAGTAGAGGTGCTTGTTTTTTAAGATAAAAAAATAAGAAAGATACTTACTTGAATACCTTACCTAGTTTAAGAAATCATATGGTAGTTATATCATATGTTTAACTATGTTCTAAATATATTTGGTATTATATTGGAAAAACAGATCTTGTTTTGGAAACAACTTAAATGCTAACTGTGATCTATTTTATATCTAAATACCCTAAGTGATATATTGGTACTGAAATATAAACAAATTCATAGTCTATTTAAATGCATAATAAAAATTATTCCAGGGTTTAGATGTGAAACAAAAATAAAAACTCCTACTGTAATTAATTTAAACTAGTTGGTAAACATAACAAGAAACCTGGCACTATTGTCGGTAAAACAGAAATGAAACAGCCGTTCCTCGCAACCAACTCCTAGAGCATCCAAGTCTCACTTGCTCCAGAACCCCTGAGCCTGATATTTGAACCACAACAGAAAATTCCACCTAATGTGCCATCTCTTGCATTATTAAATCAATCCCCATCCAATGCTAGCCTCCTGCTGCTTATGGGCATATTGTTATATAGTATTTTTCCTAGGTCTTGGTCATTTATGAGCCTCCTGCTCTTTAGCACTTAACTAGGAGTGGTGACCTGATTTTGGGGAAGATGCCTCCTGCACCTTATGCAGCTTCAGCCACTTGTATTTTCCTCTTGTGGGTCAGCAATCACTCATGCAACAACTATTTAATTTATGTCCCCCTTCATCATTTTTATTAATAAAAAAATAATCCATTACATTGTTTTATTTTTGACTTCTTGTCAAAAATATGAAAATAAAATAAATTAAAATATTCAGAAAAGTATTTAATAATAACTATCAAATCCTGGTGTATTACATACACCTCCTCTTAAACGATAACACCGTCCTCAGTGTTATTATTTTTCCGTCTTTATTCTTCCATTTCTTCGTTCTGGAACAAATTTGGATATGCCTCCCGCATGTCACTTTCTAATTCCCATGTGGACTCTTCCGGACTAAGGTGATTTCATTGCACCTTGACTTGTTCGATGGTATGGCTCCGGAGTAATAGTTCTCTTTTGTCGAGGATATGCTCCGGTCCCACCCGGAACACTCCCTCGGGTTCCACCTGTATAACATCCCAATCAATTACATGAGTAGTGTTATGAACATAATTCTTTAAAATAGAAACGTGAAAAACGTCATGTACTTTAATAGTAGGTGGAAGGGCCAATTGGTATGCTATCAGTCCTACTTTTGCCAAAATTTCAAATGGCCCACAATACCTGGGTGCTAATTTTGAATACCTGCCCATCCTTAAGGAACTTTTCTTGGGTCTTACCTTTGTATACACATGCTCACCTACCTGGAACTCTCGATGAGTTCTTTTTAAGTCAGCATAACTTTTATGCATGTCTTGGGTAGCCTTCAAATTTTGTTATACCTGTTTCACAGTTAGTTCCATATCCTTTAATAATTCAAGTCCTAACATTAATCGGTCCACTATACTGCTCCATGAAATGGGAATATTACATTTGCGTCCATATAGAATTTCAAAAGGACTCATACCTGTAAAACTTGAAAATTATTATTATAAGCAAATTCTACTAAGTGTAAGTAGTCCTCCCACTTACCTGGTTTGTCCATGACATACACTCTTAGCATGTCCTCTAGGATTTGGTTTACTCTCTCGGTCTACCCATCCATTTGTGGGTGATACACAGTACTGAAATTTAACTGTGTACCTAACCCTTTAAACAAGGCTTTCCATAAATTACCTGTAAATTTTGCGTCTCTATCTGAGACTATTACTTTTGGTACACCATGTAACCTGAATATCTCCTTCATGAAAATATCTGCAATATTTACATCCTTACAGGTAGATTTCACAGGAATAAAATGAGAAGCTTTACTTAACTTATCAACCACGACCATGATTGAATCATGTTGTTTGAAATTTTTTGGTAGGCCAGTTATAAAATCCATACTAATCGTTTCCCATTTCCATTCCGGAACGGGTAGCAGTTGTAATAACCCCGTTGGATGTTGGTGTTCAGCCTTAACTTGCTAGCATTCTATGCAGTGAGCTAAGTATTCTACCACTTATTTTTTCATGTTGGGCCAAAATAAATCCTTTATGATCATGGTAATCATTTTTTGGTACCCTGTGTGTCCTGAATAGGGTCGCTTGTGTAATTCATTCATAACAGTTAACTTGATTTCTGCAGAGTTGGGTATGTACAGTCTGTTTTTATACAACAATAATCCTCTTTGATTTAGACGGAAATCTGTTTTTACCTGATTATTGTCGTTTCCAACAGTTTTCTTTCAATTTTGGTATTCTTTATCAAAAAAATTTGCATTAAAAATATGATTTTCCAAATCAGATTCGTAACTGCTGCTGGAAAATAACAAATTTGCATGACGACTTAGAGCATCTGCAACTTTGTTCTCTTTACCATTTATATGTTTTATCTTGAAGTCATATTCGCTTAAAAAGGACAGCCACCTTGCTTGTCTAGCGTTTACGTTTTGTTGAGAAAACAAGTATTTTAGGCTTATGTTGTCTGACATTAGCAAAACATTTCTTCCGATGAGGTAGTGTCGCCACATATTTAATGCATGTATAATTGCAGCAATTTCTAGATCATGCGTGGCGTAATCTTTTTCGTGATCTTTTAATTTTCTGGATTCATAAGCTACGACATGGTTTTCTTGAATTAGTACTCCGGCTAATCCTTCATTACATGCGTCAGTGCATACGACAAAATGTTTAAAAGGATCAACAATTTTTAGAATGGGGGCGGTGGTTAACAGATTTTTTAGTTTATTAAATATTTCCATACACTTTTCATTCCAGTCAAACCTTTTACCTTTCTTCTATAGTGAATTTATGGGGTAAGCTATTTTAGAAAATCCTTCAATAAATTTCCAATAGTAACTCGTAATCCCCATGAATGATCTTATATTCATTACATTTTTAGGAACTTTCCATTCAGTGATATCCTTAACCTTATTGGGGTCGACAGATATTCCATCCTTAGACACTATGTGTCCTAGATATTGAATTATGTCTTTATAGAAATCGCACTTGCTAAACTTAGCAAACAGTTATTGTTATCTTAAAATTTGCAGAACTATTTTTAAATGTTCTTCATGTTCTTGTTCATTCTTTGAATAAATCAGTATATCGTCGATGAAGATGACTACGAATTTATCTAATTAGTTACTAAAAATACTATTCATTAAACACATAAAAGCTGCAGGTGCGTTTGTTAAACCAAAAAGCATTACGACGAACTCATAATGTCCATAACGAGTTCTAAAAGTAGTTTTAAAGATGTCTTCGTCTTTGATCTGTATCTGATGGTAGCCGGACCTTAAATCTATTTTAGAAAATATTGTTTCCCCCTGGAAATGCTCAAATAGATCATCTATCTAAGGTAAAGGATATCAATTTTTAATAGTCATTTTATTTAATTGTCGATATCCTATAAATAATCTTAAGGTTTTGTCTTTCTTCTTTATGAATAAGACCGGTGCTCCCCAAGGGGAAACTAGGTCGAATGTACTTCTTGTCGATTAATTCTTGTAACTATGATTTAAGTTCTGTGAGTTCTATTACATTCATTCAATACAGATCTTTTGATGCTAGTACCGCTCTTGGTACCAAATCAATCGTAAAGTCTATGTCTCTTTTCGGAGGTAGTCTAGGGACTTCTTCCGGAAAGATGTCTTTAAAATATTTTAAGATAGGTATGTCTTCCACTTTAAGTTTGTTTTCTTGATCATTATTATCCATTACATAAACAACAAACACTTTACATCCTTTACGTACGGATCTCTTCATTTGTAAGGCTGAGATTTCCCTGATGGTTGTTCTTCTAGGAATTCTTGTTACTTTAATTGTAGTTCCAGTGTTATCTATGCATGTAAAATTTTGGTCAAAACAATTCATCATAACCCTATGTTTCTTCAACCAATCCATTCCAATCAGCATATCATAAGAACCTAACGGTAAAATATTCAGATCAACATGCGTATTAAATTCATTCATCGATACTTCACAATTTTTCACATAACTAGTGACCTTACGTTTAGTACCTGTGGTTAACTGTACCGACCAAGACTTTTCAAATTTGTCTGGTACTAATTTACATAATTCAACAATCCTAGGTGATGCATAGCTTAAACTTGCACCTAGATCAATTAGTATGGAAATAGATTGACTTTTTATCATACCTTTGATTTCGACCATTGAAGCTTGATGGTTTGGTTGTCGATTCTCCAGTGCAACATTGATTCTGGGCATACTTCTCGCCATATATCCAATTGTAACAGCTTCCTAAATGGAGTGGACTTTATTAAAAGTTTTATTTCTTTTAGGGCATTCTTTGAAATAATGTGGTTCACCGCATTACCAGCATTTTAATGGTTCTTTATCAACAGTGTTTTTATTAAAATTATTGGAGGGTTCTCTTTCTCTTGCTGCAGGGTGTTGTGGTTTAAAATTTATGTAGTTACTACCCTAATACCCTCTGTAACTATTTACAGAATTTTTGTGAAATCTATTGTTATTATTTTTCTTAAAATCATCTCTCCTTTTTGTGTTCCAATTAGGCATGTTTTCTCTTTTATTTGTATTATGTCCATAACAGTAGTTCGCTTTCCTCATTGCTTCATCCACTGTATTTGGCGTGTCATATTCAATCCGCTCTTTAAATGGAGTATGTAAGCAACTGAGAAAACAATGTATTTTTTGTTTTTCATCAATTATATAAGGCACATAACGAAGCAGACTTAGGAATTTACTGTAGATTTATTTCATGGTCAAAGCACCTAACCTTAATTCGTAGAACTCTTTCGCTTTCTCTTCATAGTACTATTCTGAAAGATACTTTTATTTAAATGTCTTCTTAAAGGTTTTCCAAGTTACTTGTCGTTCTTTTATACCTTTTACTTTCTTGATATGTTTCTACCAGATATTTGCTTTTTCGCTTAAGTAATAGATGGCCATTTTTGCCTTTAGTTCATCTAAATAATTGTAAATCTGGAAATATTTTTTCATTCCAGACAGCCAAGCTTCTGCCTCTTCTCCTTTCTCACTTTCACCATTAAACATCAGAGGTTTTATTTTTTCGAATTCTCCTTAAATTTATTCATAGGGTCTGTACTTCTTCTTATCTTTGTGACTGTCGCTACTTTTGCTAGAATCCTGATGTTCTTGTTTAGATGATTCTTCGCTGGAAGTTTCAACCCCATGGCTAGAAAATTACAACTTTCTCCCCTTACGTTTATAAGGCGTAGCTTTTGGATTATCTTCTTTAGTTTCTTTATTTTTATCTTTTTCATTACTGTGTATTTTAGGCAGCAGAATATTATTTAGCTCTTCTTGGGATTTCATAATTCGTTCGCTTTCATCCCTAACCCTTTTTAATTTGGACCTCAATTCTTTTACAGTTTGTTGTAATTCTGATGGATTGTTGGTTCTACGTTCATTTAAGTTTACCCAAATTTCACCTCCTTCAGTGTTTACCAGTATTCTAGGGGGTGATTCCTCTCCTTCAAGCATTCCCAACTCTGCCATGGTTTTCCTGCAAAATATAGTTTTCTTTCTCTTTCTGTTTAGTAAGAGAATCAAACCCACAATAAAATAAACAAAAGATTAGTTTTATGTTTTACTTAACAACTGCAATGTTGGGCCGGTTCAGGCCAAGTGCTGTAACCATGCTCTAATACCATTATGTCATGTACCTCTAAATTTCATAAATAATTTTATTTTTTTTATAATACAAACCACTATATAGAAATAACATTATTACATCACTATGATCCATCTTTTTCAATTAAAATTATGCATCATAAACACTGTTTTGTCGAGCTACATACTCCCACTTTAACCCTTATTTTATGGCAGGCTAAAGTTATGTTGGATGTTATGGGACTAGTGGCATGTTGTCGCCATAACCAAAGGTGATGGTCTTTGTTCTTATTAAGTTACTCATGTTAATAAAATGGTAAAGTCATTACTTCTAGCCCTTTTATTAACTTGTTAACCTACGCTGCAAGGGATGTATTTAGGGGAGACTTTGGTTAAATTCTTGATCCCAAATGATAACACTAGGGAGATGGACCAATCCATAGGCGCAAGGGTCAAAATATTAAGCAAGAAAGCATTTAACAAGGTTTAATACCTTGATGGAACTATGGTCTTGTACCAAAGTTGAATAAATTGAAATATTGGCACTGTCCTTCGAAGGTTCGTAGTTGAAAAGGTTTAAAGGCCTATACTTATAATTTTAAAGCGAATTAATAGCCACCATGGCTGCAAGTTGACAGCACAACCAAGCCCTTTTATGGCTTACGCTGGACAGTGATCTCTACCTTCCATTGGATAGGAAGATGTTAAGGGTTTCGAAAGGGTTTTAAAGTGTTCTTTGTTGTCTTAACCCCCATTATTATGATGTTGGTCTAAAAGCTCTATGTTCGGATCTGGTAATGGAGATACTCATAATACCACTCAATTTTAATGGTAAGTTCTTCTCGGTTGTCTTGCGAGGTGAGAGGAAAGATGGTATCGACGTTAAGTGGCTTCTACCTCCAGGCTTCGCTGGAAACTTCAACCGAACCTGGCTACCCACTTCTAGCCTCGAACTGCCCTTCGACAGGTAAGAGACTCCATTACCCTTAGAATTTAGATTATATTCTTGTCTGGTCTCAGGTTGTCGAGTCTTAAAGGTTTACGTTCAAATGTGCAGGAAGGGGAGTGATAAGGGCATCTAGGAGGAGCCGACCCCTGGCCTTGTCTACACATTTATAAGGTAAAAGAACTAAAATCAGTTTTTAATTCTGTAAAGAAATTCATTTTATAGATTGATTGAGTTATGGAAAAAATGATTGCAGGTGGTGGGCGCCGGCGAGGGTGGCGACATGGTCACCTCCTCCCAAGTCCGCATCTTAGAACGCCCAGGTAGGAAACACCATACTCAGAATAGTTTAGTTTACACAAGTATCTTGTTAAAGAGCATCCTGGATGCTGACTACGATTCTGGTTTGTTGTAGGTAGCGTTTGACAAGGTTTTTGAATTTGGAAGGGCTTAGTATTTCTCCTTCCTCATATAAGTTGAGTAATTAGTTAATTACTTGTTTTTGGGTCTATGAAATGATGACCGAGGGTTTCCTTGTTGTTCTGCTCCAGTGTTTGTTTTACACATTTTTAAAGCTGCTCTGCTTGTAAAATCTAGAGATAGGGGATTTATAAAGATGCCATCGGGGATGGCTACAGCTTATCATGATTGTAATATAATTTTGTTTCTCCTTTTTTTTTTCCCCCAAAAAAAAGCAAATTTTGTTTCTCCTTTTATAAGGGCGATGGATGGAATTTCATCCATAGGGATTGCGAATCCCCCTATAAAACTTATTATACTATTTGGTTTGGTTAAATGTTTTCTTTTTGTATAAAGAAGAGGTGAATGCAAAATGGAAACTCTAGTTCATGGACACCCCTATTATATTTTGTGTTTGGGAGACCGCTTCCCGGTCTGTATCCTTAATTCCTAAGATCTCCTTCTTTTATGGTTATCTCTTATATACATAGTTTCTTGTTAAAGGATTAACGTTGTTATCAAAAATGCTAGTTAGACGCTTGATCCAATACTATTTTATGGAGGATGGTATTTTATTTTGGTTTTTTTTGTTAGATGTAACACAATTTACACAGTTATAAACATATAACATTTATAATACTCAAATAGGTTAAGATCTGCCTAGCTATGGCATTTTTTATCTACACAGGGTTTATGAAAATGAAAAGATTAATGTTATTTAGCATGGGCCTTTCAGCTCTCTGATCTAGCAATCGTTGTTATTACTATTATGAAAATTTTGACAGTACCAATCGCTTACTTCAGTTATTGCAATCTTACAGTGGTCAAACAAATTATATGAGCTAGAAAAAGATATTTCATTTTTGTCTTTTGATTGACCTTAATCCATACCAATTTAGAGATTTATTGGAAATAATGTTTACTAGTTATAATAAGATTAGATCTTGAATGAAAAAAATACTTATATTTTGAATTAAAAATGGGAAAGGTATTTGAGTCAAAATAGAGTTTAAAATTATACACGAATAATTTATGATCACTTAATAGCCTAAATAGAAATACTACAGTTTATTTGAATTCGAAATAGAAAAGGAGATATAGATCTCGATTCGGCAGAGGTGCTTGTTTTTGAAAAAAAAATAGAAAGATACTTACTTGAATACCTTACCTAGTTTTTAAGCAATCATAAGGTAGTTATACTCATGTATTTAACTCTGTTCTAAATATATTTGGTATTATATTGGAAAAACAGAGCTTGTTTTGGAAACACTTTAAATGCTAACTATGATCTCTATTTTATATCTAAATACCCTAAGTGATATATTGGTACTAAAATATAAACAAATTCATAGTCTATTTAAATGCATAATAAAAATTCTGTCAGGGGTTAGATGCGAAACAGAAATAAAACTCCTAGTGTAATTAATTTAAACTTGTAGGAAAACATAACAAGAAACCTGGCACTACTTTCGGGAAAACAAAAATGAAACAGTCGTTCCTCCCAACCAACTCCTAGAGTAGCCAAGTCTCACTTGCTCCAGAACCCCAGAGCCCGATCGCTGAACCACAAGAGCAAATTCCACCTAAAGTGCCATCTCTTGCATTATTAGATTCAATCCCCATCCAATGTTAACCTCCTGCTGCTTATGGACATACTGTTATATAGTATTTTTCCTAGGTCTTGGTCATTTATGAGCCTCCTGCTGCTTATGGACATACTGTTATATAGTATTTTTCCTAGGTCTTGGTCATTTATAAGCCTCCTGCTCTTTAGCACTCAACTAGGAGTAGTGACCTAATTTTGGGGAAGATGTCTCCTGCACCTTGTGCAACTTCAACCACTTGGATTTTCCTCTTGTAAGTCAGCAATCACTCATGCAACAACTATTTCATTTATGTCCCCCTTCAACATTTTTATTAATAAAAAAATAATCCATTACATTGTTTTTTTTTTTCAACCGAAAAAAAAACGTACTATTGCTATTTCATCAAATCAAATAGTACAATGATTTTCACCTTCCTAAAAAGGTATATCCATGCAGATCATGACCAATAATCCCCAACACCTCAAAAAACATCCCCATCAGGATAGTCCAAAAGAGATTATACAATGAGTATCAAAAAACAAAAATATAGCTACATCTACTAGATCCTGAAACTAAAGCATACTAGTAGAAATAGACATCACCAGATTCCAGCAAGCTGGAATCCATCCATTCTTCCCAGAACAATACACCTTCAGAGCCTGACAATGCATTTTTTGATAATCCATCAGCCTGATCATTGTGTTCACGATAGATATGAGAAAAGGATATATGTTCCTGAAGATCGATCTCATCTCTAGCTCGCCTACACCAATGAGATAAAGAAATAACATTTAGATCATATTCATTGGTCGCCCATTTGATAGTGACGCGCGAATCTCCATAGACCCGAATATCAACCAATCCAAAGATATTTGCACACTTCAGTATGCACCACAGGGCTAAGAGCTCCGCTTTCATATTACTGCTGGTGCCACAATTAAGGCGAAGAGTAAAATAGTGATCCTGATTTAGATAAATAACCCCACCGGCAGCACAAACACCATCCTGAGCGGCCCCATCAAAGAAAAGTACAGGCTAATTCACCGTGAATGTAAACAGACCAGGCCTTCTTACCACCCTCAAGGATTCAACAGCAGAATAGTGTTGTAAGGAATTTAGGACTAAAAGACCACAAGCCACAAAATCCGGTGCTAAATCCTGAAAAGTAGCCAGATTCCGGTGGTACCATAGAGCCCAGGAAATAAGAATTGGAACCTGAATAGAATCCCTAGATGACCGAAACCAGTTCAGCAATGACTCACCAAAATCCACATATCCCCAGACCATAGAGATTGCCAACTTCGAACAACAGAAATCCCATACCAATCTCCCAAAGGAGCAATAAACAAACAGATGGTTGATAGATTCAATATCCTTCTTACAGAGGATGCACCAGTTTGGGCCACACCAACCACGTTTTAAAATATTGTCCCAGGTTTTCACAGTGCCCTGCAATGCATGCCAAATAAAACACTTGTGTTTTTGCGCAATATTCCACTTCCATAATTGTTTGTACCACCAGTGCTGTGGAAATATATACCTGTCCTGCAAAATTCTGTCATAAGCCTTCTTAGCAGTAACAATACCACTTTTCTCATTGCCAATCCACACAAGCTTGTCACTGCGATCAGACAAATAAACCCCAGCCGAGCCGAGGGCATGGACATAAGAATCCCAAGAGGATGCGTCCTCTCCAACCAAACCCCAAATCTTAGGCTTTTAACCAAGAAGATTGCCCAGAAATACCTTTAATTCTGTTCAATGACGTAAGACCATACACTTTTAAATAATCCAGCAGCCTTTGAGAAAGACCAACAGATTCATCAATGCCCACAATCTTGTCTCTACCAACTCTGATATCAATCCCATTTCCCACCTGCCATCGCAGATCACCAATGATCCAACAAGAAACTTTCAACAATCCACGCCATAAAAAAGAGCAACCCGAGTATGAGGGCATGCGTAAATTGATCCAATCAAACAGACGCATATTAATATATTTCAGAAAAGAAATTTTTGACCATAGGCTTTGGTGAAATAGACATCTCCAAAGACTTTTTGCTCTGAGCGCAATGCTGAAAGCTTTTATATCCCTTATTCCCCATCCACCATATTTTTCGGGTCTAGACACCGACTCCCAACCAGCCATAACCAAAGTGGCCTTTTCTAAGCTCCCATTCCACAAAAAGTTAAAGATCAACTTCCTGATTACATTCAAGATATATACAGGAATTTCGAGGAGAGACATCCAATAGACCGGGATCCCCATTAATACCACTTTGACTAGAGTAAGTTTACCTCCCACTGAGAGCAGTCTATAAGCCCAATGCCGGATTCGAGCTTCAAATTTCCTCACAAGCCACCACCAGTCTTTTATCTGATAGTTGTTCGGTCTCAGGAAAAAACCTAAGTACTTAATACCATCGTCAACTAGGTAACAGCAATAAGGCAAGAAAGTTGAAATTTCCTGTCTGATATCAGGATCAACATGATGATGATAGAAACAAGTTTTTGTCAGACTAACTTTCATCCCCAAAACCCGACAGAAGCAGTTCAGAATGTTCCTGAAAACACCCCATTCAGCAACAGTCGCCACACCGGCCAGCAACACATCATCCACAAAAATAAGGTGGGAAATAAAACAGTCCATTCCCAGCTCAATACCCTTGATAAAACCATCCTGTTTAGCCACATTCAACATTCTGCTCAGAGCATCAATAACCAGAAGAAACAAAAGTGGGGATAATGGACATCCCTGTCGAACCCCTCTCGAACACTGAAAAAAAGACGAGGGCGAACCATTAATTAAAATAGCAATACTAGCCGTAGAGACACATGACATGATCCAATTAAGGGCAAGCGGGGGGACCCCGATTTGGATCAAAATAAGCCTTAAAAATGTCCAGTTCACCCTATCATATGCCTTTTCCAAATCTATTTTAAGAAGCATAGCATTCAATTTGCGGCTTTTAATAGTATGAAGAAGTTCCTGAGAATCCCCAATGGCATCATGAATCTGACGGTTGTGCAGAAAGCCGAATTGCTCTTCAGTAATATGAGTAGAAAGAGCCGATTTTATTCTTTGTGCAATGATCTTAGATACCAACTTATAAGCCAGATTGCAAAGAGCAATAGGCCTATAATCACCAAAAACTTCTGGTTTTCCCTTCTTAGGTATCAATGTCACAAAGGAAGAATTTAGAGCACCTGAGGTAAAACCATGCAGCCTGGTGTATTCCACCATACTCAAAATCTCAAGCCCCATATCCTCAAAGAAATGAGAATAAATCTCCACGGGCCACCCGTTTGGACCTGGGATTTTCTCCCCAGCAAAAAGATGTAAGGTGGTCTCCACCTCCTTAAGTGTAACCTCCCTGCCAAGAGCAGTAGCCTCTTCATCATTAAAAAACCTGGGAAAAAGCTCTGCAATCCTAATCTGCTCCAGCAATTCACTATTACCCTCATCTCTATAGATCTTCTCAAAATGCTTTACAGCTTCAATTTTCAGCGCTTCACAACCCGAAACTATGTTACCATTAGTATCATTCAATTCCCAAATGGAATTCTGATTACGACGGGCCGACGCGAAGGAATGAAAAAACTTTGTATTAAGATCACCTTGTTTAACCCACAAGGCTCTGCTTTTTAACCGCCATTCCATCTCCTCCCGAAGGAGAATATCATCTCTTTTCTTCTCCAAACCCTTTACCAAATCAAAATCCTCCTTTGTCAATTCCCCAACAAAATTTCTTTTATAAAAAAACTCAATTCCAGATTCAAGAGCTAGCAAATCTCTTCTGTCAGATTCCTTTTTGTGTTTGATCCATCCAATCACAACCTATTTAAGATCCCGCATTTTGTTGTAGAAACTAACCAACGGGTTATCCCCCAAACCAGTAGAAGGAGCCCAGAAACCTTTCACCAATTTGCAGAACTCATCCTCCAACAACCAAGAGTTATTAAACTTGAAAGGAACCTTGGATTTCACACCATATTCATCAAACTGGAACAAAATAGGCCAATGGTCAGAAAATTTATGATCATGGACCCAGGAGCGATATCTGTGAAACTTTCCCAGCAGAGAGTTCTTAATCAAGAAACGATCCAGACGCTTGTGAACCCCGTCATCACCCCCTCTACCATTACTCCAAGTCGGACATAATTTAGTAGGCACCACATCGATTAAATTGTGTTCTTCCAATAATTTACAGAAAAAATCCGCCATGGGATCCAATCTAGACTTCTTCCCCCAAATTTCAGAAGGAGACAAGGAAAAATTTAAGTCCCCAGCGAAAATAAGTCCTTCATCAGCCAGAATCCTCGAACCGGAAAGGGATTCCCAGAAAGTCTGTCTGTTGGAGTAAGGCGCATAACAATTGAAGACCGACAAAACAGTATTCAGTCCCAAGCAATAACCTTTCAAAAGAATTCCCCACACAGTCCTATAAGCTCTGAAAGAAAAAAACTGGGGATTCCAAGCAGCAAGCAAACCCCCAGAAAGACCTGTAGTATCCACAGCAGTGATCTCCCAATTTGGCAGAAGACCACCAATTTTGGAGACCGCATCCGAACCAGAGCACATAGTCTCCTGAATAAGTATAATCCCTGGACTAGTAACACGAACAAGGTTGGATAGGGCCCTAGCCCTCAAAACCCCACCCAACCCACGGATATTAAGAGAGATAACAGACATTACAAACCATCGCCAATGGGATTCTCTGCTCTAAGACCCACATCAATATCACCAACCAAACCCTCCACAGCATCACAAAAACCTAAAGGCTGCACAGACCCAGGGACAGGGACAAGTTTATTCTTCTTGCCCTTCCGAATCGTCACATTCTGAAACTTTGACGGAAGAGGCAAGACATCAGAGTCCGGCAGAGGATTTTTGGAAAAGATATCAATAGGGACTAAATCAAAACCCTCCTTGTCACCACTATCCCCCAAACGAGTAGAAACCCCAACATCCGCCGAATTGACAGAAAGACTGATCCCCGACACACCAACATTATGAACCGGAGAAGAAAGGGAAGAGGGGACCAGTGCAGATGCATCCCTCCCACCTAAAGACAGCCCAGATGTAGGACAAGAACCCCGATTGGACAAGCAAACCTCTGTCTCAGAAACAGGAACAGGACCAGAATCGACCAAAACCGACCCAGGACAGTGCACCGAATTGGATAACCCATGCCTCAACTGTACAACCCCCAATGAAATCCTTCTATCCAAATCATCCTCCCTATCAGTAATATAATCAATCTCAACTTTAGACAAGTCTAAATAAGCCGATTCAGGAGGAAATTTTAACTTACCAGCAAAGGGAGTCCTTGGAGAGTCCAACTTCGGAGAAGCCGATGCTACAAGAGGAGTGGAAAAATTTATCCGGCGTTTCGCAGCCTTCGAATCACCCCGATACTTTGGACATTTTGCTTGGATATGACCAACCTCCCGACAGGAGAAACAGCGAAAGGGAACCTTGAAAAAATCCAACAGCTGTGTCCAGCGACGATCACCCCAAACAATTTCAATGTCGGCCGGCAAACCCAGACGCAGGTCAATCTCCACTAAAACCTTTGCGTAGCGTTTATCCATACCGAAGATAGAGTTTTTGTCCACCTTAATACATCTTCCCACTGAGTTAGCCAACCCAACCACCGTATCCTCCGTCCAAACTTCAATAGGAAGACCCGGAACTATCATCCAAAGATGACGAATTCCAAGTCGCTCACGGATGGGATCAAAGGCCAGATGCCAACGTTGGAGATTCAAGGAGCCATTCTTAAGCAACCAGGGTCCATCCAAAATACGAGCCATCTCCTCTGCAAAGGGGAAAATGAACAATATCCACCGGTTTACCAACATATTGACCCTCGACGTATTGCTTAACAAGGGAGACCAATTCTGCTTTACCCATTCCACAATCTCCACTTTCGACCCCGAAGCAAACTCCAATCTCCCCACCAAGGCTCTATCTGCCAGCATTTCTACCCTGTCCAAATGAGCACCAGCCGGAATAACAAACCTATCCACCTTCTCCCTGGCCTTGAAAGTTTTTGCCCTACGTTTTAACCTAGCTCGAGCTCCGAACAGGTTAGGGTTTCCTCAAAACCCCTGCGCAGAGGGAGAAGAAACGGGAAGGCCATCACCAGGCACAAAACCGGGAAGAAGTGAAGAATGGGGATGAGACCCCCCCCCCCCCCCCCAAAAATCGCACATATCCAAGGGACCGGGCCAGCCGGTAGCAAGGCCACCTGTCCAAAAAAGACAAAGAACAGTAAAGCCCGCAATCACTACGCTTGAGAACCAACGAAAAAGACCTGACAAACGAAAAGACCCTACGCCAATGAAAGGACAACGCCAGTAACACCATCTCCCCAGCCAAAAAACGTAGAAAATGTAAGCCCCACCTGCAAAACCCTAGCTAACTCCGCCATCCAATCCATTACATTGTTTTATTTTTTACTTTTTATCAAAAATATGAAAATAAAATAAATTAAAATATGCAAAAAAATATTTAATAATAATTATCAAATTATGGTGTATTACAATAATAATAATATTTTTAATTTTCCATTTAAATTTCATATCTAACTACTTCAAGTATCACATTTCACTATTAAATTACACATTTCTTTATGCTTACTTTTAAGATTCATGTTTAGCAATTTTAAGAAATGAAATAAATCATTCACAATTCTAATTTAATGTGTTATTTTAATTAATATAACTATATTTTTTTTAAATGATTGATATAAGTGGACCTATATCAACCACTGGAAATTGAAGTTAAACTCAGTTTATTCAAATATATAATATAATAAAATTGAAATTAAAATAAGATTAATGTTTTGTATCTTTATCATTTCAAATTCATTGTAGAATATACCATAGAAGTACGAGATATGATTTTCCCGATATCTTATTAATGAAAAAAAAAAAAAAATTCATTATTATAAAATTTTATTATTTTATATTCAAAAAAAAAAGTCTATAATGATATTCAAAAAATATAAAAGAAACAATTATATGATTTTTTCTAAATTGTTTTCGAAAATTTCTATTTCTAGAATTTTACAATTTTAGCTATGTAATTATTTTTCTTAAATTAAATACTCTGTCTTAAAACTATTCAAATTATTAAAATTACAATCTCAACACTCTAAATTACAATTTTAATAACAATTTCTCTACCAAATTCCACCGGAAGCGTTTTGGTTAACCTTACTGTTCCCAAATTAACACCCACAAACGTGAAAGAAAAGACTATTCCAAGATGAACTGGAAAGTGGGAATGAAGAGGCGCACAAGGAAACCGCACATGAAATTTACCATCTATGTGACCCATACCACGTGTTACCATCTATGTGGCCGATAGAATGGAAACAGCACACAGAAAGTGGAAACAAAAAGGCATATAGCAACAGCAGACGGAATCGGAATTTAGAAAAGACTCATATGTAAACAGCAGACCGAATAACTATTTCAATAACAGCGCATAATATTTAATTTTCCTATTAAATCTATTTTGAATAATTAAAAATACATTTTTAAACTCATCCTAATCCCAATCCACAAGTTAAATAATACTTAACTATTTAATATGGTTCTACATTTTATTTTTTCTACATTATTTTATTTTATATATTTTTACAATGTTTTTTTTTTAATTTTTTTTTACAACTTTTTTGCTTTTTATATTTTCACAAAGTTTTATTTTTAATATTTTATGTTATTTTTTATTATTAATTTTTCCTATTATAGAAACACACAATAATCCTATTAAATATAATTAAAAATAAAACATGTTCCAATAGAAACAGTATAAAAAGAACCTGATTTTATTAATCATTAGAGAGAAGTTTCCAAACAATGGAACGGCGTTAGAGGGAAAACTGGTTTCTATTATTGCTGGGTGGCGCTTTATAGTTCCAATGGTTGAACCCTAACAAATTAAATGACCGCAATCCTTGGGATTGGGCTTGCTTTTATTGGAACTACCATTTACTCGAAACTATACAACAACATATCGATAACAAATAAAACCTAATCTGTTACGTGATGCAATTCTTATTCCAATTCCATCGGTATTTTAATTCGGAGTATCTCGCCATATTTTCGTCTGTAAAATTGCATAGAAATAATTCCCACTTTCAAAGCATATTCTATATCGATAGATCGGTGCGGTGCTTTGGGCCTAAAAGACGAGGGCATGGATCAAAGAAAATTCTCCATTTTCTTTGTCTTTTTCCTCGTTTTCATATTACCAGGTACCTCTTCGTCCCTGTGAAATAATTGAACACTTCCTATTAAAAGTATTGATGTAACTTTTTGTAGCATTACTATCAGAGTTGAGTATCTTTTGCCCTACTCATTCCCTGCAAATGTAATTTTCAGATGCGGAGCTTGGTTATGCTGCAATATTCAAAGGAAAAGAGGTGAGCTGCGTTTAGTTTTGCGTTGAATTAAATTTTTATGCATGGGATTTTTATAACTCGATCTAGTTATAAGTTGATTTACTTTTCCTGAAGTTGATTCCTTGCACATTTTTACTTTTTTATTTCCATTCCGAAGTTGTTTCGTTCTTTATATCTTTCAGTCTATTATAGATCTACATGCCCAGAAGGAACAAAATTCTTTAAAATTCAAATCTATGAATCAAATTTGTTGAATTGTATTTTTTCTAAATGTATGTAAATATTGGTTATTAGATTTTTGATAAATCTGGAATTGTATTTTTTATATTTTGTTCTGAAGATGAATCTAATTTAAAATCTTGTAAATTTGGATAACAAAAATGTCGACTGTGGATTATTCAGAAATTTATTCTAACATTGCAAGCCATTGAAACAAATTTATTTTATTATGATTAGTAGTTATTTAACTTTTAATTACACTAAATACACTATTTTTAAGTATAAATGCATTCAGTATAAACATCAAAGAAAAGAGGAACAAATTATTTTTTAATATTATATTAAATAACATACTGGATAAATGCTATGATCTCTTTATTACATAGTTATAAAATTTAATATTGATTTATTTTGTTTATATTTATCTAATTTAAAATATATTTTTATTTAGTTTTGATAATAAATTTACATTAATATTTTCTTTTTATTAACTTATTTTTTGAAAACTTACATTTCTCACAAATATAATACCATTAATTTCAATATTTTATTTATATGATAAATTTAGATTATACATATAATTAATGAAATTTAAGATTATACGTTTTATTTTAAAACTTTTTAAATTAGGTTTATACAATAATATTCATTAACCCTAATTTTTAGGATCAAAATTATCTTTCGATCTTAATTAGCTCAAAGGCATTAGACAACCTCTATAATGCCTTGGGAGGAAAGGATTTGCCTTATGTTAAAAGGAAAATGAAAAGCTCTTTCTCTTAAAATATTGGGCTTTCAACCACATTAGATCTCAATTCCAAAATCTATGCCTATTCTCTACCTTATCTTTTCTCTTAAAGTGGACAGTAAAGACTTCATCATCATCATTATATTACAATAATACAATGTAAAATACAATTATATTATACAACTTATTTAAATATTAAAATAATACATTGTGAAATACAATTAAATTAAGCTAATTTATAATTATTTTAATAAAAAAATGGTTACAAATTATTTCTAATCTTAAAAAAATTTCTAATTTTTGTTCTCTTTTTAATTTAAGAATCTTCATTTAACCTTTTTTTTTTCTTTCCTTATTTTAAAAATCTTATAATCCTTTTCTCCTTTTTATTCATGTATTTTAATTTATTATTATATTTATCATTATTTCATATTTTTCTATTTTATTTTCTCTTTAATATATCTTAATTAATATAATAATTTATTAATTTTTGATTTTTTAATATCTTAATCTAAAAAATGGTCTTTCCATTATAATTTTTTAATATATATATTTTTTATAATTATTCACCAACAAAGCTCATTGACTCAAAATTAAGGACATGGTGAAATTTGAATTATTCTTTTTTATTATTCAAAAATTCATTTTAATATTATTTTTTAATCTTCCAAATCTATTTATTTATTTTTTTCTTATTTTTTATTTTTTTTTCAATCCATTTTAATGGATTCCATTATACTAGAATAAATTTTATTGTAATTTATTCTATTATCTAAATTTAATTTTTATTCTATTATTTTTTAATTGAATTTTAATATGTTAAATTAAATATGTTGATTGTTTTTTATTAAATATAAGTGAGAAAATATAATCAAATCATAAATGTAATAGTTTTAAATTTTTAAATTAATTTTTTTATTTACAAAATAAATTAATAATAATAATTTAATTTTAAAATTATAATTTATTCATTAAATTAATATATCCATATATAAAAATTTAAATTAATATATAATGTTTTTTTAAGGGAATTTGATATTGATTACTTTATTTAATATCATAGCATATTCTCATAATAATTGTAAATTGAACATCGAAATAACTATTCACAAGCCATATCCTAGCAATTTCTCGTAATAATTTATAAAAAAAATCCCTATTTTGTTCAAGTAAATGGCCTTTTGTCTTTCAATGTGGACATAAATATTCACAAGTAATAGCGTTTTGATTGTAGGGAATTGAACACAATGTAACCAGAGGAGCATTGGGGGATGAAGATGGTCCTCTGTTTCCCATATCTGAGAGCAGGTACAGGGTGGCTTTCAACGTGGGCAGTGGAAGACGTTTAAAACCTTTCTCTAAATGTTCGAGTTGTATGTGTTGCAAAGCAGGGAATACAGATTGTGTTAAAACTTCATGTTGTTATATTATAAACTGTAACGTTCCTGAAAAACCTTATGGAACATGTGCTTTGACACCGATTTCATGCGGTTGCACCATAGAGAACAACTGTACTTAAAACTTTACAGTGTCCACTGTGCCTTAGACATTTTGTTATTTGACTGGCAGTGAACCCTGTGAGGCCTACTTGTTGAACACATTTTCCTTTTTTTGACTGGATCGAGGTAGAGCAAGTTGTTGTTCTTTTTATATTTCTATTTTATTTATTAAATTGATGGTTGGCAATGGAAAGCTGTGCAGAAATGAGAGTATTTGTTTTAAGTGATAAGAACAAAGTAGCCATTTTCAATAGTACTGTTAAGATTCAAAGATACGATATATTCTTGGAAGTTGCAAGTTTATATCAGAAGTGTGTAACATATGTACTTAAGTATCTGTATAAATTTCATAGGCCAAGAGAAACAAATTAATTCTATCCATGCTTTTATTATTGCATTTAGTATTTAGAAACTGTCATCTCTGGATATGATTTTCCTGTTTTTCAGTCTATTCCTTATAGGAAGTGCAAATACAAGAGTGACAGGACAGTGGCCAGTCGAATTAGTGTAGCAACAATTTCTGTGTATATGGTTTTCCTGTTTTTAAGTGCAAATACAATAGAACAAGACAGTGGCCAGTCGAATTAGTGTAGCAACAATTTCTGCACTGATGGAAGTATTTAGAAAAGAAATAAAATGTATTAAGCTGTAATTCCTTGCTTGGAACTGCAATGTCAGTAATTAATCATAATATAATAAGCAGTTAGAAAGAATGTCAAAGATTTTGAAGTCACGTAGAAAATCCACACAATTTATATTAACCTTTAAGGTTGCGAATTTAAACTTTCTCTGAGTAATTCATGTTAGATCCAATTATAAAATGAAAATTGTCTAAGCACTGAATAATTTGGTGGCTTCCATCGTTAAAAATGTGTATCTAGTACTACGAAATGGTCAAAAAGGATCGATGAAATAAAACGTTCCTAGTCTTTTACCCAAGATTCTGAATTCCAAATGAGTGGAACTTATTCCGAAAAGATGTAAAGGATTCAACATACGATAAAGTGGCACCTATTATGTAATCCACCTAGAACTAAAAACATTCAATGTTGTGGAAAAACATTATTTTAAAAGCTTTGTAAAGTTTTATGTTGTTGACCAAGGATGGTCAAAGATGATTGTAATTGAATAATTTATTATTAAATAAATAAAAGAAGAGACACCTATCCAAAGAGGACTATTGAAGAGTGTTCACTGACCCACTAGGAGGAATGATCTCGTGTAGAAGGCAAGAATGACAAATGGCAGCAATAGCATTCACTTTCTAGTTGATGCAGGAGGCATCTTCCCTAAATTGTGGCCATGTTCCCAAGAAAGGAGGAACTGAGCAGGTGACTGATTAAATTCAAAACTGACCCAAAGACCTAGGAAAGCATATATCCATCGAATGAGCAGGAGGCTCACACATTAGAACCTTGTGGATTTGTTGCACACTAAAAAGTTAAGCACACAAGAGGGTATTCGATGAGGGGAAAACTAAAGTGAGATTGTTGGAAGATTGTCTGCAAATTTGACTGCTGAGTTACAGAGAGAACGGAACAACCTTCTACACCAAGTCTTCATCCTGGTGGTTCAGTGAACATGATCGGGGTCCTTAAGCAAATAAACTTGGTTGTTTTAGGAGACGGTTGGGAGGAACGGTCTTCTTTTGGATTTGGTTTCATCTTCAAAGATATCAAGTTCCTATTGTTATTACTTCGTTTTATTTACTTGTAGTTTAGTTTGTAATCAAATGAAAGACATTATTATCTTCTGTACAGTAGTTATAGTCTTTAATATGTATATCAAAGAACATAAGTAATATAGTTAATTTTGAGCTATATATTATTCTTTCGATTACATATGAAAATCGTAACTCTGCTATAATAGAATGTTACCGAAATTAGAATAGAAATAGATATCAATTTTTCTATTAAACAGAGTAGAGAAATATAGTGATATTATATATATCTGTGTTTAGATATTCTTGGTAAAATTATCGTAGTATTGTAGCAGAAAATAGAGTTATTAAAATGGTCGAAATGTTAGAATATAAACAATTTATTTAAAAGAACCTTCAATTTACAGTGAAGAGTATATTTAGTTCAGTATGATAGTTTATATATATATGTGCATGAACCAGATATTACAGCGTTCAAAATGATAGAATATATATATATATAGATAAAGGTCGTTTAAAATAAATAATAACATTTTCATATATATATAAAGGTCATTTAAAATAAATAATAACATTTTTAGTATGTAGGCCGAAGGGCCAAAATGATTTCCCGGAATTAATAAATTTAATAGAGTATCAAACAAGTTTGGAAATAAACAACAAGTTATTATACACATTTATCATATATCAAACTGAGGTTGCATCCAACCCAAATGAAACAACAAAGTTGCACATCCTCTTTTTAAACATGAATTGGTTTTAGAAATAACACAGAGCATGCGATGGGATAGAATCCCTTAGTTCAAACTGCTTACACTTAGGCTTAACAGCAGTCCCTTTTTAACTATAATATAAAAGAACCAAAAGGCATCTACCTAAAACAACAACGTTCTCATTTTTTAATGTTGATAGATTTCCCTAGCAAGAGATAAACTTAGCGCATGCTAGTATTCGAAACCCATAAGGGTTTAACCTCCAAGAAACATTTATAAACATATTCAATAATCAAGGTCAGTATCAAATATGCTATGAATATTATATGTATGTTAATTAAAGTTATTAGTTATTAAGTGAAAGGGTGTAACCCTTCACTATACACGCTCAAGCCTATAAAAGTGAGCCTCATTGTAATTATTAATCATCCATTATCAATTATATATTATTATTTTATCAAATGGAGTTATTTTCCATTGGAGCATTATTCGCTTGAATAATCACTGAGTATATCCGAACACGGATATAGCATTGGTATCAGAGCCAGCCTTTCCTTAGGGTTCTACTGATTTCGGGTTTTTAGCCAAACACTCAAGGATTCCTTGAACTCGGATCGGTGATCTGACACGGGCTTTTAGCCATCCACACTCAGATTTTCTGAAGAAATCCTCTGCTACAAATTTCCTTCCGCTCGCCCTCACACACTCTATCTTTCTGCTGCTCCACTTCCGCCTGCATCCACCACCCCTTGCTCCCTCTCCACCCGTGCCCACCTCCTTTTAGCTCTCCATCCTCCCGAACACGCCTCCTGCACACGGTGCGCCCATCGCCCACCTGCAAATCCTCCCTTCACCACTTCCCCGCCACTTCTCCACGCTGCATCCTCATCCCTCTCATCCTGTTGTGCCACCCTCCATCTCCCCACCCCCTGCGCTGCTCCTCTACCCAGCATCTCATCCCTCCTCGCAGCCATCCCTCCAAACCTACGCAGCTCCCTGCTGCATCCACCCCCCCCCCTCTGCATACACCCTCCTTCCCACCTGCGTCCACCTTCCTCCCTCTCCCTGCATCCTCCCTTCTGCCACACCCTCCGACCCATGCTCCTCTCTCTCACGCGCTACACTTACCTGCTCACCTCCTTTCCACACGCTACCCCCATCTCTCGAATCCTCTTCATCACGCCCTCTCGCATTCCAGAGCATTCCACCAGCATCCTCATCCATCCTCGTCCCCCACGCATCGCCAACCCCTCCGCGCAATTCCCTTCGTAGTTCTCCCGCCATCGCCTGCCTCACTCAACCACCACCTCAGCCGCATTCTCCGCTATCCATCTCCCATTCGAAACCCTAAACTCTATTTTTGAAATTAAATATTAAACGTATAATAATATTATTATATTGGTTAATATTTTAATTTGTGGAAAAGAAAAAAATATATATTAAACTATATATATAGTTTATAAAAAGTTAATATAATAATATTATTAATTAATTAATTAATAATTATTATTGTAAAAAATATATATATATATTAATAATATTATTATTATTAAATTTTAATAATTATTATTATTATCAAAAAAAAAAATCAATTCTTTTGAAATAAGAATTGTTTGAAGAAACAAAGCAAATTCAAGTCAAGAAGACCAAGTCAAAGGAGAAATTAAAGACAAAGTCCAAGCAAGACTCCTTATCATCAAAGAAGTCGAAGAACACTTATCATCGAAGAAATCAAGTCAAGGACAATCATTTATCGTTGAAGAAGTCAAAGTAAAGGAAGGCTCATCAAGAAGTCGAGACACATTAACGACAAGGATGACCAAGTTTAAGAAAGACTCATCAGAGAAATCAAAGAAGATCATTCCACCATCGAAGAAGACAGAAACAATGGAAGCCGATTTGCGAGAGAAATTAGAAGCCACGTTAAAGCGCTATTGAAAAGACAATGAAGAATTACGAGACATTAATACACGATCAGAAATAAAGATTGAACTACATAAGATACAAGAACAGTTCAATGAACAAACAATGTCCAGCTAGAAAAATCACATAGAAAAATTATGTGCGCAAATCAAGGAATTAAAAGATGAAAGTGATTTCAATCAAATATTGAAAAATCAAGATATAAAGAAGGAAATAAATAATTATGAAGCAGAAATAATACGCTTGAACAAAATCGTTAGCGACAAAGATGAAGAACTAATGCAGTTACGGCATAACTTAGAAAGTCAAGAATCAGAGGTCGGCCAGTGTCGACAACAGATAAAAGTTCTTCAACAACAAAATGACGACTCTAAGAAGACACATAAGTCAGAGATCGTGAAGAGTAATAAAGCATTATCTAACAATGCTGAAGAAATTTTTAGACTAAGAAATCATAACAAGATACTAGTCACAAAAATTAAGAAGTTGAAAAATAGTCAGAAGATAGAACAATCTATGGACGACATTGAAGGGAAACTTCTAGACAAACAGGAAGAAAATAGTTGTATCAGAAGTCATAATGAAGATCTTAAGGAACAACTTAAGACATCTGAAGATGACAGACAATCGCAAGTCGAATTGATTAAGAAGTTTCAAAATGATAATAGGCAGTTAGAAAACAAGTTGGAAAAGATACAGAACAAAAACTTAAATTCTCAAGAGACGAAAATACAACTTCCAACTTAGATCAATGCTCTAAAGGCGACATCCGTAAATGACAATGACATCGTGAAAGTTCCTTATCGACACCCCAACCATAAAAATCGATATTTGAAAAAGTGGGAAATGTCAAAAGATAATGGTACTAATGTGATCAAATCTCCTGACGACACATCAGTAGGGAATCCCATCAGTCCACAACAAATCAATGTGGGGTGGATTGATCCGTCGATGTATCGGAAGTTATGCTCTACACTTAGCAGTTCGTATCGACATGTTTCATCAGCCATGGCATCGCAAAAAACAATGCAACAAAATTATAAGGCTTTGAGGACAAAGCTTTTCTAAGAGAGTGGCAATGCTATGAATATTATATGTATGTTAATTAAAGTTATTAGTTATTAAGTGAAAGGGTGTAACCCTTCACTATACACGCTCAAGCCTATAAAAGCGAGCCTCATTGTAATTATTAATCATCCATTATCAATTATATATTATTATTTTATCAAATGGAGTTATTTTCCATTGGAGGATTATTCGCTTGAATAATCACTGAGTATATCTGGACACGGATATAGCAAAATACATACAACAGAGATATATTTTAGGCATGGAACCTAAAATTTGGCATTGTTCGACAGTGCTGGAACCCTAGGTCTAGTTTAACATAAAAAGAAAAATGCCATGTTCTACTTAAAATCCAGAAAAGTAAACATCAATTAAAAACGCAGAAGTGGCAGTTTCAGCCAAGTCATATAACGAATTTTCATATAAACAGAGTCTATCTTGTGACAGTAACGATTGACATTCAATTATTCAAATTATACAGTAAATGTATCAACAATGCAGAGACCTTAAATATCCATTCATGCAGACTCTAAGGTCTGAAAACAAAGGATTCCTTTAGTTAAACATTCAAAACTCTTAGGTTCTCCTTTTACCAAACAGAGTATATATATATTCGACACTTAGGGCTTTGCCCAGAATTAATAAAATGAATCCTAGATACATTTAAAATAACAGAACTTCTTTAAGAATCACTATAAATAGAAAAATATTGAAGTTTTGATATATGGATGCCCATGGCACTGGGTGAAATCCCAAGGGAATTTAGCCCAAAAACTTGCAACGCAGTATTGCCTTATGGCTTCAAAACAAAAACAAAATCCTAATAATAATAACCCAACATCGATTTCAAAATCAGGATGTGTTACACAGGACTGGCCCAACTCTTTAATGCATTACAGTAACATCACAGTGCTAAGAAACAAGGCAAGAAACGCTTGAACACAGGTTCTAGGAAGGCTCGGGGCTTACCGAGGCAGTTTCCAAAACCTGGAGCTTCTACATTTCACTTCCAAGCCTTAACTCGCAACCAGAGACTCAAAGATAGCATGAAAACCTCCTGTCCATGTAAACATAATACGATGCATCAATTCCATTTCCATAAATTAAAATGAGTGCTTCGAAAATTCTAAATAAATTTTGGTGCAAATTTATTACCTTGGCATAGAGTAGTTATCCTTGAGCTTTCTCCATAACCACGACGACCATACAGTTACCCTCTACGTGGAGTCTTCTCCACAACCATGGAGGCCGAGAGCATCGCTCTCCCAATGCATTGAACAAAATAAAATCGACTTAGCCATGCGAAGGTGAGGGTTAGGGTTCTGCCACTAATGTGGAGCCCAAAACCCAAGGCCTTCACGTGGCTCTTTAAAACGTGCAGCTTCCCTCCACTACAATTTAAATTCTCACCCTCTCATCTATAGTTTCGATTTCATAAATCTAACCTTTGATTAATGCCTTAGATCTTTTTGCTAGGATGCTCCTTTTTCCATAGTTTGTGTTCCTTGATAATATTTATATGATGCATTTTTAAAAACTCATAACTAGGGTACCTTCTCCCTTAATCTCCAACCCAATATTTTGGTGTTAAAGGACCTTACCGGGAACAAGTACAGGTATGGAAACATGCATTAGCTTTTACGAAAGCTAAGTAAGCTCGGGTCATCACTAAAACATATCCTTCAAGCAAAGAAACGTAATAAGCATTACAACACCAAAATCTACGAAACTGATAATCAATAGCATTAGGATGTATGAATTTATTATCCGACAATTACATGTCGGCTTAAACACAGTGAGAGATCAATTATCATATATAAGAAGGAATAACAAATAAGCACAAGTGTGTGTACTCCAACAGTTAACAAGGCGACGAAGTTAATAATCCTCATATACAAATAAAAAAATATTTTGTATTTTTAGAGTTTTTACATGTGGTATCAGAGCACGGTTACAAACACTAGGCCTGAAAATTGGCTCAACTCGCGAGTTCCATATAAAACAGGAAAACAAAAATATTGACTTATGTTTAAATTGTTTCTATACAAAAATATAAATTTCTATTTTGCAGGAAATGGAAGGAGTAGAGTCATCTGCCGAAGATGGAACACATCACAGTCATGAAAAAGAAGATGTTAATAATGATAATATATATATGGGTGGAACTGAATAATGATAGAAATTATAACTCAACAGAATTACTCTAAACCGTGAGAGATTTAAAAGCTAAAATACAAAATGTTAAGGAAGATAACGGAATAATTCTAAGGGAACAAGAAGAATTAAATCATGTATTGCTGAGTAAATTACATAATGAAGAGAAGGATAAAAAGAAAGAACCTGAATCTGAATATGGAACTTTATCTTACAAGCGTAAAGGAAAAAAGTTAAAATTTTCTGATAATGAATGTAATTCCTCCACAGAAAATGATGGTAAGCCACGTAGAGAGAAATATAATTATTCCAGTGAAAGCAGTGACAATAGCCCTAAAAAGAGAATATAAACCTTATGAAAAAATCTCAGGAGAGTTTAAAAAGATAAATCCACCAATGTTTAATGGTGAGGTGGAAAAGGGAGAAGAAGCAGAGGCATGGCTATCTGGAATGAAAAATTATTTTCAAATTTATAATTATTCAGACAAACTAAAAGAAAAAATGGCTATATATAACTTAATTGGAAAAGCTGATATATGGTGGCAGGACATAAAAAGAGTGAAAAATATTAAGGAAAAGTGTGTAACTTGGAGGACCTTTAAAAAATACTTTAAGAGAAAATTTGTGTCTGAACAATATTACGAAGAAAGGGCTAAGGAATTTTATGATCTAAAGCTAGGTTCAATGACTATGAAGGAACTAGGTAGTAAATTTTTAAGTTTATTATGATACGTACCTTATATCATTGATGAAAAGCCCAAGATACAGAGGTTCCTAAGTTGCTTACCTCTTAGCTTTAAGGACATAATTGAATATGATAATCCTAAGACCCTTGAGGAAGCTATGAGGAAGGCTAATTTCTATTTTGAACAAAGCATAAATAAAAGAGAGGGTGTACCTAACTGGAAAGCTAAAAGATCAAATAACTTTGAACAAAGAAGAAATAATATTAAATTCAACAGAAATTTTGGAAATGGTTCCCGGAATTATCCTAAAAATAATTATCAAGGGACAAATTTTAAGAGTAATACACGGCATAATTTTACAGCAGCAAAGAATAGAGACATACCTAATACATATGTTAAAAATAATGAACAAAGAGAACCTGTAAAATGATGGGATTGTCAGGACCTCATTATGCAAAGGACTGCCCTAATAGAAAGAGGAATTTCAACAACGTGCATACAGTGCAGGAAGAAGCAGCTGTTGGTGACATAGCAAACGAGATGCCCAAAATTAATGGAGCTTTGGAGAATCGACAGGTTGATCACCAGACATCTATGGTTGAAATTAAAGGTAGAACCAGAAGGATATTTTTAGGTGGAACTGGATTGTATCATCGACAGGAGAGAAATTTTACTCCAGAATCACACCATTGGACAAGTAAAGGTGCAATGGAAGCACCTTAGTCCATATGAAGCAACCTGGGAATTGGAGAGTCATATGTAGGAATCATATCCAATTTTGTTTCAGGAAGGCTCAAATGATACTTAAGCAACATCGAGGACGATGTTGAACTTAAGAGGGGATGTTTGTAACCCACCTAGAACTAAAAATATTTTATGTTGTGGAAAAACATTATTTTAATAGTTATTGTAAAGTTTTAGGTTGTTGACCAAGGATGGTCAAAGATGACTGTAATTGAATATTTTATTATTAAATAAATAAAATAAGAGACACATATCCAAAGAGGACTGTTGAAGAGTGTTCACTAACCCACTAGGAGGAATGATCTGGTGTAGAAGGTTAAAATGACAAATGGTAGCAACAACATTCACTTTCTAGTTGATGCAGGAGGCATCTTCCCTAAATTGTGGCCATGTTCCCAAGAAAGGAGGAACTAAGTAGGTGGCTCATTAAATTCAAAACTGACCCAAAGACCTAGGAAAGCATATATCCATCGAATGAGAAGGAGGCTCACACATTAGAACCTTGTGGATTTGCTGCAAACTAAAAAGTTAAGCACACAAGAGGGTATTCGATGACGGGAAAGCTAAAGTGAGATTGTTGGAAGATTTTCTACAAGTTTGACTGCTGAGTTACAGAGAGAACAGAACAAGCTGATACACCAAGTCTTCGTCCTGGTGGTTCAGTGAACAGGATCGAGGGTCCTGAAGCAAGTAAACTTGGTTGTTTCAGGAGACGGTTGGGAGGAACAGTCTTCTTTTGGATTTGGTTTCATCTTCAAAGATATCATGTTCCTGTTGTTATTACTTAGTTTTATTTACTTGTAGTTTAGTTTGTAATCAAATGAAAGACATTATTATCTTATGTACACTAGTTATAGTCTTTAATATGTATATCAAAGAATAGAAGTAATATAGTTAATTTCGAGTTATAGCTATCATATTATTCTTTTGATTACATAGGAAAATCGTAACTCTGCTATAATAGAATGTTACATAAATTAGAATAGAAATAGATATCAATTTTTCTATTAAACGGAGTAGAGAAACATAGTGATATTATATATATATATATATATATATATATATATATATATCTGTGTTTAGATATTCTTGGTAAAATTATCGTAGTATTGTAGCAGAAAATAGAGTTATTAAAATGGTCGAAATGTTAGAATATAAACAATCTATTTAAAAGAACCTTCAGTTTACAGTGAAGTGTATATTTAGTTGAGTATGATAGTATATATATGCATGAAACATATATTACAGTTCTCAGAATGATAGAATAGATTATATATATATATATATAGATAAAGGTTGTTTAAAATAAATAATAACATTTTCAGTATGTAGGCCGAAGGGCCGAAATGCTTTCCCAAAATTAATAAATTTAACAGAGTATCAAACAAGTTTGGAAATAAACAACAAATTATTTATACACATTTATCATATATCAAACTGAGGTTGCATCCAACCCAAACGAAACAACAAAGTTGCGCATCCCCTTTTTAAACATGAAATTGGTTTTAGAAATAACACAGAGCATGCGATGGGATCAAATCCCTTAGTTCAAACTACTTACACTTAGGCTTAACAGCAACCCCTTTTTAACTATAAAATATAAAAGAACCAGAAGGCATCTACCTAAAACAACGACGTTCTCATTTTTGAATGTTGATAGATTTCCCTAGCAAGAGATAGACTTAGTGCAGGCTAGTATTCGAAACCCATAAGGGTTTAATCTCCAAGAAACATTTATAAACATATTCAATAATCAAGCTCAGTATCAAATACATACAACAGAGATATATTTTAGCCATAGAACCTAAAATTTGGCATCGTTTGATAGTGTTGGAACCCTAGGTCTAGTTTAATATAAAAAGAAAAATGCCATGTTTCTACTTAAAAGCCAGAAAAATAAACATCAATTAAAAACGCAATAGTGGCAGTTTCAGCCAAGCCATATAACGAATTTTCATATAAACAGAGTCTATCTTGTGATAGTAACGATTGACATTCAATTATTCAAATTATACAGTAAATGTATCAATAATGCAGAGACCTTAAATATCCATTCACGCAAAATCTAAGGTCTGAAAACAAAGGATTCCTTTAGTTAAGCATTCAAAACTCTTAGGTTCTCCTTTTACCAAACAGAGTATATATATATATTCGACATTTAGAGATTTTCCCACAATTAATAAAACAAATCCTCAATACATTTAAAATAACAGAACTTCTTTAAGAATCACTATAAATAGAAAAATATCGAAGTATTCATATATGGCTTCCCATGGCACTGGGTGAAAACCCAAGGGAATTTAGCCCAAGAAATTGCAACGCATTATCTCCTTATGGCTTCAAAACAAAAACAAAATCCTAATAATAATAACCCGACATCGATTTCAAAATCAAGATGTGTTACACAGGGCCGGCCCAACTCTTTAATACATTAAAGTAACATCACAACGCTAAGCAACAAGGAAAGAAACGCTTGAACATAGGTTCCAGGAAAGCTCGGGGCTTACCGAGGCAACTTCCAAACCCTGGAGCTTCTACATTTGACTTCCAAGCCTTAACTCACAACCAGAGACTCAGAGATAGCAAAAAAACCTCTTGGCCATGTAAACATAACACGATGCATCAATTCCATTTCCATAAATTTAAATGAGTGCTTCGAAAATTCTAAATAAATTTTGGTGCAAAATTATTACCTCAGCACAGAGTAGTTATCCTAGAGCTTTCTCCGGAACCACGACGACCATACAGTTACCCTTTGCGTGGAGTCTTCTCCATAGCGATGGAGGCCGAGTGCATGGCTCTCCCAATGCATTGAACAAAAGAAAATTGGCTTAGCCATGCGAAGGTGAGGGTTAGGGTTTTTCCACCAACGTGGATCCCAAAACCCAAGGCCTTCATGTGGCTCTTTAAAACTCGTAGCTCACATCCACTACAATTTAAATTCTTACCCTCTCATCTATAGTTTCGATTTCATAAATCTAACCTTTGATTAATGCCTTATAGATTTTTGCTAGGATGCTCGTTTTTCCATAGTTTGTGTTCCTTGATAATATTTATATGATGCATTTTTAAAAACTCATAACTAGGGCACCTTCTCCCTTAATCTCCAAACCAATATTTTGGTGTTAAAGTCCCTTACCTAGAACAAGTACATGTATGGCAACATGCATTAGCTTTTATGAAAGCTAAGTAAGCCCGGGTCATCACTGAAACATATCCTTCAAGCAAAGAAACGTAATAAACATTACAACACCAAAATCTACGAAACTGATAATCAATAGCATTAGGATGTATGAATTTATTATCCAACAATTATACTCCGACTTAAACACGATGAGAGATCAATTATCATATATAAGAAGGAATAACAAATAAGCACAACGAAGTTAATAATCCGCATATACAAAAAATAATGGATTTTTAGAGTGGTTACATATTCAAAGTTATAATAGTTTAAAGATGAGATGAATTGGATTTTTTAGATTTGTTTTTAAATTTTTTTTTTTTTAATTTAGTTGAAATTGTTAAAATACTAAATATAAAGTATTAAGATTGTAAATGAAATAGAGTTTTTAATAATATTAAATAAATCTATTTTTATGATAAAAAAACTAATTAAAAATTATAATTTAATTAAAAAATTAAATGTCCAAATTCTATTAATAATGATTGTAAATCAAAATCAACCTTCCACTACAAACTTAGAGACTTTGAATGAGTAGGTTCCATTCAAATTTAGAATTCAAAACTTGTATCATTTTTTAGCAAGCTTCTTTTTAATTATTGTATTCTCCTATTATAATAAAAATTTGCATTAATGATTTGATTTTTTTTAATTTGCATTAATGATTTTATGTTTTTGTTTAAAGAGATAAATAAGTAGTGATTAGTTGTTGTTTAGTTCTATATAATTAAGTTTGTAATTTTTTTAATAATTGTTAAATTTCTTAATACTAAAAAAAATTTACCTTTTATCTTACTTTAGTTATACATTGACTATTTATCTTGCTTTTATATATTATAATATTTTTAATATACTATGTTAATGTTGGAAAATCTTATACTCAACAACACACTTCAATATCCCATGGTACAAACTGAGCTTAATATGGAAGGAAAGAGATGTAAATTACTCAAATGTCTTTCAAACATACATGATATAAACTCATAATTACATCATGTTATAAGTTATTAAATACTAAATAGGAGCATTGGTTCTTCAAATATATCTTCACAATGTTATAATTAAATATCCCCTTTAACATAGAAAAAGATATATTAAAATTAATTAAAGTATATTAGTTAGTTATTATAAAATGTATTTAAATTATGCATTTATATTTATCTCTTTATATTTTATTGCATGGTCAATATTTACTAATTTTAATTATCCATCACATCACATTTTATCAAGAAAAATTATTAGATGCTGATGTGATCATAGTATATTTGCGATTTTTGCTAGAAAAATATCTTTGTGATCTTTATTTTTGCGATTTTCATTAGAAAGGTATCTTTGAGATCTTTGTCAGAAAAGTATCTTTATGATATTTGTTAGAAAAGTATCTTCGTGGTCTGAATGTCTTTATGACCTTGTTGAAAGTTTCTCTTTTGAAAAGTACCTTGTTGGAAGAGTATTTTTTATTTAATGAACAACTATTCTTGTGGCATCTTGATAGTATTCCATGCATCTTGTTGAGCATATGCATGATGCATTTCATGTATATATAGGTAAAGTATATGCATTTTATGTGATTGATTGACCAGAATGCATTTCATGAAGAAAAAGTACACTCTTGATGCAATTCATGAGATTGGATGGTATACTTGATACACTTCATGAAATTGATTGATACACCTGATGCATTTCATATGATTGAAATTGATTAGAATAAGATTCATGTAGATGCATTTCAAGTATTTTGTTAAATAAGTATATATATCGCATGTTCCTTGTATATACTAATGTATTTCATGTGATCTATTTCATGTATCATGTATCTTGAAGATGTATTTTATGTATCTAGATGAATAGTATATATTTATGTTTGTTGCTAACCATGTGTTTGTTGGAACATGAAAATTATCTTTCTAGAAGAATATATTTATATCATGTATCACATTTTTTTATATACCTCATGTTAATCATATGAGTGAATGAAATATGATTTCAGGTGGATGTATCTTTGTTGAGGTTTTAAGGCCTTGTAAAGAGGATTGAAGACCCTGTCATGGGGATTGAAGATCGACCCTTGCTTCCTTGAGTCCACTCTACTAGTCTTGATTCTCCCATGGGAAGTGGAGACGGAGATGAAAGTAGGTGGTATTGGGAAGTATTGTGGTTAGAAAGATGTTATATTTATGAGGCATGTATGGGCATATATGTGTATGCATCAATGATGATGCACGATTTAAGGGGGGAGGGATGTAATACCCTCTGGTTTAGCCCCTGGACATGTTGTTGTTGTTGTTATGTTGGACAAAGTGGCACAAGGTGCCTAGACTATGGTTTGAACATTATTACTATTTTTATTATGTTGAAATTATAAAATAATAAAATAAAATAAAACAACCGGATCAACCAATGCCACATAAAAGAGTATAAGGAACCATGATGTTACGAGCAAGGGGTTGCGGGAAAAGTGTTACCTTTGTGTTTGTGTCTATGTTGATGTTATACACCCTTCCTATGGACTTGGTGGACCCTCTTGGCTATGTACCCTCACGTGTTATGTTACTTCTTGGTTTCATTTATTCTGGGATTATTTTTAGAGTCTCTCTCTCTCTCTCTCTCTCTCTCTCTCTCTCTCTCACCTAGTGTGCCCTCTTGAGTTGGGTTAGTGTGTCTCGTGGTGTAGCCTCATGATGTGTAACTTCAATTTACTATTCTGGGGATGTAACTCTCATGATGGTGTCCCTCTCTCTCCCAATTCGAATTTCTCATGAAGGATGTTATGTGGAATTCTGCCCTACGGATAAGTCAAAACTCCCTTAGGCTAAAGTAGGATCTAACTAACTCTAGGCTAAGAACAGACAAAACAAATGCAACCTTGAATCCCTAGATCTAACAAACATCTCAGAATTAAAATGCTGAAGAGAATAGAAAGGAGTTTAACTGACCTTGTATCCAAACGCTTGTCTTTGATATTTGCTCCAAGCTCCAAGTAAACCTGTTAACAATGGAACCAAAACACAAGCATGTACTATTCTCTAACAATCTGAAAACATGAGTTAGGATCTAAATCTATGAAAGATACAAATCACATGATTAAAACAAGATTAACACAAATGATTTGGGAAAACAAGACAAGTTATTCCATTACAACTTGAAGATTACTTACAAAGGGTGCTTGATGCCCAAGCCAATCCTCCAACTCCAAGTGTCTTCTCCTCTTAGCTATCTCCACAATGCTGCAAGACCATAAGTTTGGTGCTCTCAAGAGTCCTCCTCCTTCCCAATGGCATGCCTCTCTTTTATAGTGAATGGTGAGGTTAACCAACAAGAGAGATAGGTGGATCTAAGGAGGGATAAGTGGATCAGGGTTTCTAATCGAAGGAGGTGAGTTGGGATCGAATCAAGGAACCTAATCTTCCATCATCTTCGAAAATCCAAGATCCCATAAGTCAAGGGCAAAAACTATTAAAAGGGTGCCGCTCTTTGCAAATGATACAGAGCGCGGCACTGTGCCGCGTTTTGTCAAGCTGGCAGGGCGCGGTAGTGTATGGAAATAAAGTCCAAGGTGGGTCAAAACTTGGCAGGGTGGATTTACCTTCAAGGTTGACTCATCATCTGTCTCTTCTGGATGGTTCAAAGCAGTAGGGAAAGTGTCGTCGAAATGTGTTGTGATGGGGATGCGACACCGTGAAATATAGAGGTATAACAGATGCCCCCTAAAGTGTGAGGTCAGAAGGGACTGATGGCCGAAAGACTTTACGAATAAAATGTGCAGAGATAGCATCGAGGAGAGCGACACGGAGCTGAAATGGAAACAAAGTGTTAGATATACCACCGAGGCGGGCATTCCCATGCTCGGAAACAAATGACTCAAAACATGGCTGCCGACCAATACATTGCAGATCCATGAGTACTGAGATAATGTAAACTGTGGACAGATCATGGCTACTATGAACAATCGTAGATCCATGAGACAGTAATGACACAGCCACGACCAATACAATAAGTGGATCTGTGTGACAATACAAGAGACATCTCCATTGCAGCCTGGACGCAGTCAAGATACAGTGATGCACCCAGGGTCTTCTACCCGATCGCATAAAGATACGAATCTAACCATGTGATTACAAGATGTTGAAGTCGAACATGGAAGAAACCATTTGATTACCGGTCAATGATGTGGACCGTTAACAAATGCGAGGGAGATCACCAATAATGACAATGATTCCCAAGGTATCAATAGTACATCTCAACGAAATGCGAATAAATGAGTTGATGTCGAGCATTCGAGAGATTGCTTGATCAGAGGTCAATGATGTGAACCTGCTGTCAAACACGAGGAAACCTGCCATTGAGGCATGCAGGTACCAAGGTACTAATGGTTGATTTCTAAGTCCAATTCCTGGATAGTGATTTGGTGTCGACAGGAATAGACTCGTCGAAGGTGGGCAATGATAATTCCCACATCATCGACACGAAATCGGCACATAGGATAGGATGATGAAGTAATGGAATATGTACTGACACAGCGGAGGCCTGACACAGTGAATGACTCGATACAATGCAACCCTTTGAACATATAACGGCATGTAACAAGACTTAGCAGCAGGGATTATTGATAAATAGAGGATAGACACCGGATGAGTAGACTCGTGGCCAGGGAGACGACCCATAATGATGACTATGACTCAATGAAAGACGGATACCCCAAATATAGACAAGAGATGGACACATGCCATGTTCAAAGGTAACGACTGACAAGCTGCCATAGATAAACTTGACTTGTTCCCCCATATTTCCCCGACATGATGGACGAGTACCTCTTTCTTGTTTTACGAGCTTGAAGAGGATAACAGATGCTCGGTGTAGCTCATCTTGTGGATGAGTCCAATCTCACATATTTTACGAACCTGAGAAAGGAGGGGTTCGTCCCAAAGTGGGTCCTTCGATGTTAATATTTTAACGAGTCCAAGGAAGGAAAACTCGGTAGTTTTTCATATTTAGAGATCCTGAAAAACTTAAAGGAAGCTCCATAATGTACTTTTTCGTAAAATTTAGTCTCTCGATCCCGAAAAAGTGTAAAACGATTCCCGAGAGAACTCTCCCAGCCGAGATTGACTGAGGTATACCTTTCTCGTAAATAGTCTAGACGGGCCGAAAAAGGGGTAACCTATCACCGAATAGACGACCTTTCAAATACTTTTACAAGTGTGAAAGAGTCAAGATCACTTGGCAATCTTTTCAATTTTAAGGAGTCTGAAAAGAGCTTAACTATGGACTCCTATGGTCTTTTTCGTAAAAATTAATTATTCTGGCCCGAAAAAAGAATAAAATACAACCAGGATAATACTTTCCTCATCGTTTAACGAGCATGAGTAAAGCTGACCGTACTCGACACCGTTTACTTGCGTTTGACAAGCACGACACAGGTGTGAAAGCGCTTGGAATCTTTTTCAAGTTTTAAATCCAGAGCACGAAAAAGATAAAGTGGGCTCAATATGAAGGTCAAACTACGAACAAATACCAGTATGAATGCATCCCATTTTTACCGCAGATCCTGTCAATAAATGCTCAAAAATCGGGCATTAGTAATATGAATAAGGGTTTATTAATTTTGAAATAGTAATCAATTAATTAAAAAATGTGAAAAAAATGCTATATAAAGCATGGTAAAAATAGAAATTACCATTCATTTATGATTTTTACCCAAAGGAGACATTTTTACCCATTTTGGAGCAAAATTTCAAGGATCGATACCGAGAGTTCTGGGAGACCATTTCGACCGCCGTCTGTGCCAGGTAAGAGTGCTTGAACTCCTCTTTCATTTCATGCAAGAAATTTTCACTTTTACCAGGGAAAAATTAATTTTTTGGCAAGCCCTTTTGGCAAGAATCGCCTGCCGTACTGCCGCGTGGGGCCCCTATCGTGAAACGCGGCACTGTTCAACAGTGCCGCTCTGTAACGCCAAAAGGAGGCGCGGCACTGTGGACTGCCGCGCGGCATGGTGTCCTCCAGGCGCGGCACGTGCGAAAATTGAGTTCAAAAAATCAATTTTTCCTCAAATTTTTGCTAGAAGCAAGTTGTTAAATAGCCACTAATTACTTTGTTTGCCTTTTTGCAGGGATTTGCAACTTGTTTGAGGCAAAATGGTGAGTTGGAAAGAGAGGGAGCATGAAACGGATGATTTTAGGGCCGAAAATCACTTACCCACCGTGACCGCATTGAGAGAATGTGGTTTGCTAAAGTTTTTCAAGACTAAAGGGATCCGCCAACAACCCAAACTACTTACTCACCTCATTCAATTGTGGGATCCTGATATCGAAGCTTTCCGAGTAGGAGAGCACGTGCTTGAAATTCAACTTGAAGACATCTACTTCCTCACGGGCCTCTCGAAAAGAGGGGCCCGGCCGAATCTTACCGGGTACAGTGCTTCAGACTCAAGCACGGATGATTTAATTGCTCGATATTGTCAGGTGGGTTCGAGTAAGAAGAGTGGGAAAGTGGCCATAAAAGAGGTCACAAATCTTCCTTTCAAAACTTTGCTATTCACTATTACACGTGCAGCAGGAAGCGTGAGCCCACATCAGGCAACCCGCACACAGGTAAATCTCGCAGCAGAGTGCATGGGAGGAACGGTCTTCAACTGGTGTGATGCAGTGCTGTCCCATATGAAGGAACAGGTGCACAAATGTAGAACTGGGAAAAATACCCAGTTTGGCTATGGGAGTATCTTGGTCACTTTCTTCCTGGCAAGGGTGCCATTACTGCGTCCGCAGATATCTATGCATCCTCGCCCACCTACTGAGCCATGGATGGCTCGATGGAGCGACTATGCCGGGCGCCTTGGAGGGCCTCAGCGGCTAGCTTTTGGAGAGGATTTCTTCTCTTGGCTAGAGGAGCAGATAATCATGATCGACGACTATCCCTATTCAGGGGTAGATTTCCGCGAGGATATTGACTTGGCTTTGCCAGAAGATGATGACTGGGACAACTCTGGTATGACCTTCATGGATATGTATTTTTTCTTTTTGAATATTTAATTTTTAATGCTTTTTTAGAATGTGTAAAAGACTTCTAATGTATATTCGTATGCATGTTGCAGATCGTGGACCACAACGACCAGCTGGATATTCACCACTACGTCGTGGCGGTGTAGATCGTCAAGCTGATCCTGTCGAAGAAGAAGATGAGGATGAGGCAGGAGGTGTCCGGGACATTGAGAGGAACCTGCAGGGATTGACTCATGGTATCCCTGCTATGCGGATGGATGATGTCCCTTACCCCCTCCAGCGTCATACTGTAGGTGTACCTGGTCGTATCAGTCGACTTCTTCGCAAGGTGGTTCGAGCTGTGATGTGTTACCACCAGCGGCGGGAGGAGTCCGATGAGGGACGTGATAGGTCTCCTAGGTCTCCATAGATGGTCTTTAGATCTTTTTGCGGCATGTACACGATATGTAGGCTTTGAGGGCCAATTTTTGTATATGGGATTTAATCCCCAATTTTGTCTTTGACACAAACTTTATGTATTTTGGAAAAAACACTTTTATATACAGTGATATGGACCTATTTATGATCTAAATATTTACAATGACTTGTGCATTTTAATTTTTTATGATGTGTTTATGTATGGGCAAGATGCCAATCCAAAATGTAATTAGCCAATGAATCGGCAATACAATTGAATTCTCTCGGTATGTGTTGATATGTAATAAAATCAAATGACCGTTCCAAGAGGCGTACTCTTCGAAATAAACGAAGTAATGTAGGATCGCGAACTGTGTAAACACGGTTTAGATGAGAAACCACGAGTTGGGAATCTAAAAAGACCGATAAGGAGTCAATCCCGAGTGAGGCAACCTCAGTTAAGAGACCAATGACTGCATGGTACTCTGCGATATTATTGGTTGCGGGACCTAAACAAATGGCTCCTGAAGAAATTAACTCGCCGGTGGGGGAATAGATCACCCATGCTACGGAAGCGAGATTCCGGGTATGTCGGCTTGCACCGTCAGCGAATCCAAAGTAGGTAGACATCTGCGCATAAAAGCACGAGTCAAAGTAAGAGTAGATACATAAGATCCACGCGCACACTAAAAATAAAGCAAAAAGCAAACTAAGTACATTATGTACAAGAATTAACCCGCGTGGGGTAACTTCACGCGTAGAAACGCTTGAGGTATAGCCCGTTGCGGGGCCGTGCCAATGGCGTACCATCACAGTCGACTAGTTCATAGGCTCCTTTTTCTAAGACACGTTTTATGATGAAGGGGCCGTACCACATAGATTCAAGCTTGCCTTTTCCAAGTTTGTCATGCATCTGATCATATGTAAGTACAAGGTCACCTTCATTAAAGATCCGAGGTTGAACGGATTTGTCATATTGAGCTTTGACGCGTTTTTTGTGAGCTTCATTAGCCAAAGCGGCGTCGCGGCGGGTTTCATCTAGCTTGGCTACGTATAGAAACCGTTCTTCTTCGGAAGTAGTGTGTGGAAGTAGCTCTATGGCTATCTTGAGTGATGGAATTTCACATTCAATCGGGAGAATGGCTTCCAGGCCGTACACCAATTGAAATGGTGTAAACCCAGTAGCACTTTTCACTGAGGTTCGGTATGCCCACAGTGCTGAGAACAGAGCTGAGTGCCAATTGGATTTTTGGGTACCCACAATGCGCTGAATCATTCGTTTCAGGACCTTATTGATGGCTTCAACTTGGCCATTGGCTTGTGGGTAATACGGAGTTGAGTTTTCGTGGAGAAAACCCAGTTTGGCACTTAGTTCTTCGATCATATGATTCCTAAAATGGGAACCATGGTCAGTCACAATAGACTGTGGGACACCGAATCTAGCTATGATATGATTGAATATGAACTGCGCTGCTGTTTTGCCGTCTTCAGCATACGTAGGCATCGCTTCAGCCCATTTTGTAAAATAGTCCACAGCTACTATGACATAGCTATGCCCCCCGGCTGAAGTGGGCTTACAGTGCATAAAATCGATGCCCCATTTGGAGAAGGGGCCGACGGCAATAACAGGATGGAGTGGAGCAGGATGCGAGCGTGTTTTGCGATGAAAGAATTGACATGGCGGACACTTCTTGACTGTTTCAATGCAGTCTTTGAAAATCGAAGGCCAGAAGTATCCCGCTCGCAATATTTTCTGGGCCGTAGCCATCCCAGAGAGATGACCACCACATGCTCCAGCATGGCAGTCATTGAGAACGCGTTCCGCCTCATCTAAGGTCAAGCAGCGTCGAAGGACAGTGTCGACACCACGCCGATACAAAGTATCGTTCACTATAAGGTAGTATTTTGCGTGATGTCTGATACGTCGTCGTTCATCGCGGTTGAGGTCGGGACGGAAGCGTTGGGTTTGGAGATATAAGAGAATATCCCCATACCACGGATCAGACGTGCTAATGAGGAACAATGATTCGTCGGGAAGAGAATCAATGGGCTCGGATTGCTCAGTAGCACGGGGCAAGTGACAAATTAACTCAGCGAAGACCAGAGATTTCTTAGACTTGGCTTTGACGAATTCCAAGTCAAACTCTTGAAGGATGACAATCCAACGGGAGTACTTGCCCCCAAGCACTTGTCGTGTGAGGATGTAGTACATTGGATTGAAATCGGCGATAACGGTGGTCCGGCGGAGTAAGATGTAGTGACGGGTTCTCTGGACAGCAAACACTGTTGCCAGAGCCAGCTTTTCAACATGTGAGTAGCGAGTTTCAGAGTCGAGAAGACTCTTGCTGAGGTAGTACACCACATGTTCTATGCCGTTGTGATCTTCCTGGACTAACACCATACCAATGGTGGAAATCGAGGCTGCGAGATAAAGGATATAGTCCTGTGTGTAATTGGGGGGTTGAATCACAGGATCTTTAGTTAAGGCTGCCTTTAAATTGTCAAAGGAGCGTTGGGCTTCATCATCCCATATGAAGGGAACATTCTTCTTGAGAAGCCGCATGTAGCCTTTTGTTATCTCAGACAGATTACAGATAAAACGGCGTAGAAAGTTTGCATGCCCTTGCAAACATTGAAGTTCTGGAATATTAGTAGGTGAAGGCAGGGCTATGATAGCTGCTACCTTTGCGGGATCTAGACGTATCCCGTCTTTGGAGACTATGAAGCCCAACAGTTTTCCGGCTTCTACACAGAAGACGCACTTATGCGGGTTCAAACGTATATTGTAGCGCCGGCACCTTTCGAAAATGGCACTCAAGTGATCTGGATGTTCTTCCCGAGTTCGAGAATGAGCGGGAAGGTCATCGAGATATGGCTCTACGATATGTTTGATGTCATGGAATGCGTAGGACATCGCCCGTTGGAAAGTTGCCCCGGCATTTTTGAGGCCAAAAGGTAACTTCCGATATGCAAAGATCCCCCAAGGGCAGATAAAGGCCGTTTTGTGCTGGTCGGCTGGGAGGATATCGATCTGATTATAGCCAGAAAAGCCATCCATAAATGAAAAGATAACACTTCCGGCACAGTTATCGATGATCTGGTCGATAAACGGAGTTGGGTAGTTGTCCTTGGGACAAGCTTTGTTCAAATCACGGTAATCAACACAGACTCTAATCGTTCCCTGTTTCTTGGCTACAGGGACGATGTTGGATACCCATTCTGTCAATGGGACAGGATAGATAAAACCAGCACGCAAAAGTTTTTCAACTTCTGCTTTAATGGCGGCTTCCTTACGAGGATGAACGGGTCGAAGCTTTTGCCGAACAGGTCGGGCGCCAGGGAAAGTTGGAATTTCGTGGACCACAATCGATGGGTCGATTCCTGGCATCTCTTCATAACTCCAAGCGAAAACATCGCGGAAAGTTTTAAAGTAGGCATTATAGAACTCCGTCTCGAGAGGAGTACATGTTTTGCCAATGTGTACGTTTTCCACGATACCAGGCTTTACTGAAATGTCGATGGGAGTGGTTGCCATAAGATTGGCCAAGTTGCCTTCAGAAAATACTTCGTCGAGGGAAGTGGGGAACTTGGTTTGAACCATCCCAAGTGAAGCACTGGATTTGGTGTCAGGCTCAAGTGACTGGATGGTGGGGAATGAAGATCGATGATGAAAATCTCCCCATGGTGGCTCATTACCGCACATAACCTCTATGATTGATTCGTCAGTAGGAAAAATCAAGTTGAGAGGATCAAACAATGGTGGGCGTGTATGAGTTTCAGTCGAGAGCTGTGCCACTGTGTGATCAGTAGAACAGTCGACCCAATCTGTGGCTGATTGGATCGCGTCATAAGATGCAAGGTTTCTGTTCAAAGGCATGGAATTGCCATAGCCTTGGATCTGAGTAGGACTCGGGATCACCCATGAATCATCAGACGGGGTGACATGTGACGAAATCATGTTGACTGGTTGAAGATGGGTTCCCAGCTCTGGAAAAACTCCAATGAGGGATGAATCCTTCATGAGACCAACACCTATGTCTTGGAACCGGTACCGAGGTTGATCCAATAACGGAACGGTATTGGCGGAGTTCGGATGGGAGTCTGGGATACAGTAATCCAATTGATCAATAGTGACAATTTTCCCTTCATGAGGAAATTGTACAATCCGGAAGACTGTAGATGCTATGGCAGTCATGGCATAGAACCAGTTTCGACCAAGTAGGAGGTTGTAATCCAAAGGTGCATCTACGACTTCGATGTGTACGGATACTGTTTTGCCCCCCAGTTCAACACCGATTGAGGGGATGAGTCCGTATGGTTGAAAACCATGTCCATCAAACGCTCTAAGAGTAGTGGGAGAAGTTGTGACCTCAGGCGAGCCGAGAGCTCTCCAGCAGTTCAAAGACATAATTGACGTGGAAGCACCCTCATCTAACACTGTGCGGTGGATAACATTTCCACGGATTTTCGTATGCACCTGGAAGGCTAACTGGTGAGAAAGCCTAGGTTTAGCGTGCTCCAAGTTAAACATGATGGAGTTTGAAGTATCTGGGTCCAATGCCCCCAGTGCTGAAAGTAGGGTTCTACGCTGCGTGGGGCAGTGTTGGAGAACCTCGAGAGTTGACATAGCGCAAGGTGCTTGAGCCAAATCTTCAACAATGTTGTAGTTTTGGGCAGCTCGCGCATTCGGATTGAATGTCGCCTTTCGTATGGTGCCCTTAGGTGGGCGTAGCACTGTGTCCATAAGTGGTCTCTCGATATGGAGGTGACCATTAGGGGGGGGAATAGGAATCGGATCTTCAACAGGAGACTTGCCTTTGGCTGTCTCTGATTGTTTGGTTGAACTTGGAGGATTGTCATATGTCTTTGAACGAGTGGTGATATTAATCTCCTCATTACTTGTCATTAGGATCTCGCGGTTTGTGGACGTCTCTCCACGGGAAGGATTGGTCGGGTTGCCCCCTTGTGGGGATTCTTGGGCAACCATTTGCTGTTGCTGTTGGGGGAAAGGGTCAGTTAGCACTGCCGGTCTAGAGGATCCTTTAACGAACTTATGGACCTCGTCCTTGTAGGGACAGTCACGCGTATAATGATCATCTTGACAAATCAAGCAGGGAAACTTAGCTTTCCGACGTGGTTTTTGATCATTCTGGGTAGGTTGTGGTTTGGAGTTCTCCTGCTGGTTCTTTTTAGGTTTACCACGATTGTTTTTCTTCTTTCCCCCGGATGGTTGTGATGTAGATTGGACTGCATTCACTTCGGAGGAGACAGCAGGGGAAGTGGAAGCTTTTGAAGCGGCCTGGGTAAAAGCGGGGGAAGCAGAAGCTTGTTGCCCCGTCGAGTTGGTAGCAGGCTGAGCCTTAACTGAACCAACGATACCATCAATGGGTGGTTCAGTAGTAGGCTTTGTAGGATCAGTGTGAATGCGGGAAGCATGTGGAAGAAGTTCGTGTAAAGTACCGGATTGAGTATATACTAAATCCATGTATTGTGCTGCCGAGATGGCTTGTTCTTCCGTAACAGGTCCGCGCATAGCAATATCTCTGGCTATGGGAGGCAAAAAGGATTTTGTAAACCAATCAGCAAGTAGCTGATCTGGAATAGGTGCCTTTATTAGCCTACGGCGTCTTCGCCACTCATGGATGTGATCCGAGATGTGTGTAGAAGTGGTTTGACGCAGTGAAGTTAGCAGTTCTGTTCCAGTCTCATATCGGATGGGAAGCTGGAAATGTGTCAGAAACTGCATAGCCAAAGTGTTGAAATCACGAAAAGAGTGTTGTGGCAGCTCGATGTACCATTTTGCTGCCGTTCCGGTAAGCGTACGTTGGAAGAGCCGAAGTCGGATGGAATCATCCATCAAGGAGTTTGATGAACACCAAAGATGGAAGGTCATCACGTGGTTCTTGGGGTCTTCCCCGGGCTTAGCATCGAACTTGGGAATGTCCGATGGTAGTTTGGCTGGGATAGGTGGCCAGTGAGGTTCATGCCATATAGGATCGTTAATAAGCCTCGACAAATCAGGTAGATCAAGTGTGGCCAAGAAGGGAAGCTGACGGTTGGTCTGCGGGTATGAGTAGTAACCATGTGGTGCAGGGAACCCTGGAGGGCCTTGCATAGCATGCTGCTGTGTGTTATACCCATATGTGTTTCCCGCGGGATACTGCTGGAAGTTCTGCGGATAATAAGCCATCTGGTTAACCGGTTGATTGTAAGCAACTGGTTGGTAAGTGTTCTGCTGAGTGGGTATAGTACCCTGAGGCTGTTGATGCCCAGGATTGGTTGCTATTCCTTGTTGGGGAAAAGTTCCTTGGAATTGTTGTGTTCCAGGGATGTTGCCACCATACTGTGTAAGTGGAGGATTTCCCATAGCAGGGTTGGGGAGTGGCTGCGACGGTGGTGTCCATGGAATGCTCGTTCCTGCTTGAGGAACGAGTGGAAATTGAAGTGACGGGTTCCAAGGAGTTGTGGCAGCTGAAGGGTAAGGGAAGCCAGAATTCAAGTTGGGGGAAATCTGAGATTG